>OU974069.1:14918487-15388487 GCA_918843875.1 Diadumene lineata | reverse complement strand
CCATTCTGAGAATTTTCGTTTCTTACCTTTCCGTTATGCATAGGTGGTGTTTTTGGCTTAGGTGTCGTCTTTGCATGTCCGTTCGTTAATCCATTAGTATGACCGTTATGGCCGTTCGTAGGCATAAGAGCTATTGATAAAAACACATTTCTCAATTAACAAAGTGGAAATAGAAAAGGTTTTGATAGGGGAAGTAGATACTGGTGCTTGCACATATTGTTCTTGGTATGAGTGTTGAGTATGTTGCATAGCTCCATGGTAGACAGAGGATAGGATCGTTTCCTCTCTTTGTCCTTAAAAGACAAGTGTGTCCGGCTGGATTGAAATGAATCGAATGATAATATTACGATATTAAAAGGGATGAGAGTATGACGGTAACCAAATGATTTTAAGTAACCTAATTGCATCTGAAGATAATTGTAGTGATATTTATGTTGGGTGTGAAAATGCAGTAAAACCAGTGCTAATTCCGTCTGTCGACACTACTGTACTCAACAAATACTCCCCAGCGTATGCATGGCTTATCAATAGCTGAGTGGGTATAGAGCATCAATTGCACTGAAATCTCATTGAACGATCATTCACACTTACACATTTTATTTATGGCAATACTTACATCGTCTTATAGGCGCCTGTATATTCCCTCTAGCATCAATCTCCATGTCAGTCAAACTTTCATCAGACATTAAAGAATCATAACTGTTTTTCCGTGAACTGCACGGTGTCTTGAAAAACGCACACTCCGATACAGGAGAGTCGGGATAGAAATCCTTATTTGGTCGGTCTCTCGTCCAATCAGGAGTGTTATTGTCAGTCGCGTTAAATTGCAATTCACTATCCGTGAATACATCAGAACTAAGATCCGAAAGACCAATATCCAGATCATTGTAATCTCCATTTTGTAACGTTTTATTTTGTTGGTTAACGTAGTGCAGAGTTAAATCATACCGACTTAGGCTTTCCAGCACGTTGATATCTTCTGGTTTATTATGATTAGACGGGTTATTTGTACCACTCGGATGCTCGTGTTGTCGTGCATTCGCACTATGTGTACTCGTCTTCGGCTCGTGGTGATCTTTGTTAGCAGTCAGAGAGGACTTTGCTTTATTATATTCATCAGTTTTTAACTCTGTTTGAGCCGTGTTGCGAATAGGTGAGTAGTCCCTCTCAATTGCTCGCCTGGAATTAGTACTACTCAAGTCTTCCTGTCTCTCAAAACTTCTAGCCGTTGTTCGTATGGGAGAATAGTCGCGATCTTTACTTTGATTCGTTTTTCTTATTTCAACATCATCATGGCTACTGGAGCTTCTATTAGGTTTCGTCGATTTTCTACCATAATCAGAAATATTTAAATTCTCAAAACTAGAGTTCAAATCCGACGTTCCAAAATCAATATCATCACCGTGATTCAAATGCTTTATTCGACTTTCGTCAGAAGAATGTGGCGCATCTTTTGCATCCATTTTAATAGTATTAATATCTGCTCTCTTATTAAGTTTTGCCTCGTCGTTTCCTTTTTCCCTTTCTATAGGTTTTTGTAGTTTCTTTTTAGGACTGGATAAAGCGATGTGGTTTTCGTACATTTTGATATTTCCTCCCATTGAATATTCAAATTCCACATATTTACTATACTCATCAGGTGATGTTGCCTCGAAGAATTGTTGGACTTGCTCCTGTATCTTTACTTCTTCAAAGGATGGCAAGAAACTTGATTCGTCAGAATAGAATGCGTTTTTGGGGATGATTATTTTCTGTTGCTTGTGTTTCCTATTGAAAGAATATGAAAAAATTAATAAATAAGACGAATATAGAGAAACTTGTCGTCAAAGCAAATTGACACGTCAGTGCGTCGAGTGACGGCAGCAGGTAGAGACAAATGCCTATTCTGGCGATGTCCATTTAACGTTGTTCAGCTCATTATGATTCATTTCAATTGAAAAAAAAAAACGAAATAAATGGACACTTTATGTTTTCATTCTCTTCTATATAGTATTAGTACTTCTAGCAATCAAAAATACTACAAGATTACATTTTATCTCTGTGAGTTGGGACAGTTACGTGAGATCGACCTTTCTCTCTCCTCCGCTCTAGAAAATAATCTAGCTATAAAAGAGATAAGCGAATAATTGCACACTACAGAATACTATATTAATCAGATAGCGAACAGGCCCATAAGTCACTGAATTTAGGAGAAATCATAATGAGCTTCTTTATTCCATGAAAGGTGCAGTTACGTCTGCCAAAACATCAAAATCGTCTGGCAAAGGCGCTTGGAATCGTTTAATGAATCACCAAGTTCAATTTCTAATACAATATTATTATTTTTTTCAAATATTATTATCAAAACCCTGTTAACATGATAAAATATCTGCAAAAGCACTTGATTATGTATGGATCTTCAGTAGTCAAAGTAATTATAAAAGTAATGCAAAAACGAAGAAATGGGCAACTTCCAAAATCGAAAAACTAAATCGATGCAGTAACTTAAATAAAAAAGAAAAGAAAAAGCTAAAACTAGCCTCAAATAGTTTTACCTTGTATTCACCAATTTTAAAGCATATCGTTTTCTAAGAAATCATTTGAAATAAACTAATGTAAGTTGATCTAACTTGGAGTGACTTGCTAATGATGACGTTGGATTCTTGCAGTGTAGAAAAATAATTTATCTTTATATATATTGTTTTGTTAATTACACTGAATGCTACTTAACTTAGCATTTTTATTTGCTCTCAAACTCAGTTAAGATATTGTAAAAAATACATTCTTCATTGATTGACTTTTTAAACGATGGCAAAGTTTAAATTTTAAGTCAACCATCCTGCATCAACTCTTGGGCAACAAAATAGACCGCAAATATGTTTATAAACGTTACTTTCCAAAACAATTAAATGACATTGTTTTCTACAATTTAAAAAAAACGTTATGTACTACCAATTTTGACTTCTTTTGGTGATTGCATACGACATTTGACATGTCTGAGGACTGAAATTTTATGCATTCCATTCCATTTAAGAATTTCAAATGAGATATTTTGTTTTCTCTGTTTCAATAGCACTCAGTGATAATTATAATTTCATTGCGTTTCAACTCCAACTGTTTCTTATATGTGATTACTCCAGAGATTAGTCGTTAGGTTCTAGCAGTGAAAAATACGATTTTCTCGCATAGAAATAGAAATAGCTGGGATATATTCCCCAATATACGTCAACAATCCTCGCTTTAGCAATATTTCAATTATTTTCATTTTTTTCTTAAACTGGTTAAATCGTTTTACCTTGTGAAATTGTTTAGATTATAAGGCCAATATAATATAAGACCAATATTTAATTGTGTGTTGTGTTGAAATTATTCACAGAAATACAAAAAAAGACCTTTTTGCACGCATTCAGATACATTAACTCATTCGACTATAACTGTTTTAATCTAATTCATTTCTTCCTTTAACGTCTTCAATTTGTACTTCAAATTGTTTTAATTCAGATTTTAGTCAAATTAACAGTCATTTTATAATAATTCAAATATGGTAAAAAGGCAACGATAATAGTCCATTTCGTTTAGATAAAAATATAATTCAAGACTGAATAATCTAGTTATATGCCTTGTCTTTCTTTGCCTCATATAGTCCATTTTGAAAACTGTTATGATTAGAGTAAGATATAATGGATAGCCAGTAATATTATAGAAAAACAACGAAATACGTCAACGTTTTGGTTCAAATGGATAAAATTCGACTATATACCTTTTTTCTGGCTCAGTTCAGTAAAATCCCCAATCTGACCAGTGAGCTAGACGAAGACGATCATGAATTGCTTAAATTCAAACAACTCAAAGATCTGATATAAACTGCCTACTTGCTCTGGTTCAATGAATAACTAGTTATTGTTAAACGTCAATATAGTGGGATCTATGGAGTTTGCGGCGACGAATCGAAAACGCAAAAGCTGAGTATACAGGTTGTTGTTTAGTTGAGGTAAGCATGTGGTTACATAGCCCTGCGGTTGCTTGGCAACACGATACGAGGGTTAGCTGAGTGACCTATCATCTCATCTATTTCTGGTAGATTACATGGAGGGGATGATATTAAAATGTAATAGAGGAAAATTACATCAGGGGATAGAGATAGGGAGTTCTTTTAATTATTCGTTGTAAAACAACATCGTTCAATCGATAGATGGAGCTGTGGAGCTGTGGAGTGGTAGAGATAAAACTGAAATTTTAACTACAACATTGGATATAACCAGGGCACTCGCTCCCGTGTCCAAAAATTACGTTGATGTTCAATGTTTATCAGATCAGTTGGTGCAGTTGAGCTCAGTGTCTGCAACGACTTAAAAAATTACAAAAGCAAAATAAAAAAAGAATAAAAAAAAAAGAAAAAGAAAAAAAAAAGAAAAAAAGAAAAAAAAATCGACATCAATTTGTATATGCAGTGTTATGATTCGTTTCAAACAAGCTGTTGACTATATCCTATAATTAGGGTGATTGGGTTTTCAGAATGCAGTGTCTAGATATCGAGTGCATCAAATTCAAAATACCCCTAAATTTATCTCTTTGTATATATCTCTTTGATTTATATACTGGATATGGCCTGGTTGTAACAATCAGACTTTCTCTGGCAATCACAACTCGTTGTGACGTCAGTTCTACACGTGATTGCACACACTAGTTTGCAAGGCGATTGCAGCTCATGATGCATTCACACGCATTACATTACAACTGGGTTCAAATCACTAAAACACAAGACCCGGTAAAGTACGAAGCCTGAATATAGCAGTATCCATAGAACAATATCAATAAAATTTGATTCAGTGGATAACTTATATCCTATGTATCAATCTATCCAGGGTTCCTAGCTACCACTGGCCGCAAGCTGTCGACATTCAGAGATCGCCACTAGTCAACATGACGCACGCGAACACCACTGCATCAAGCTCAAAAATTAGCTGAGAAATTCGTTTTTTATGCACCTTATTGATGTTTTGTTTGATCAACAAATTCCCTTTTTTTCTTTACAATGTTGGTGTGATTGGTAATGATTTTGATATGAAATGAAAGGAGTTTGACTGAAATATGCTGGAGATGAAGAAATAAATTGTCAAGAACGAAATGGTCAATGTCCCATAAATTTTGAAACTTAGTGTGGGCTCAAAACATTCAAACTTTGAACAACTAGCCTCTCTCATACGAGTTGAAATAATCGTTGACTCCGAATGTCAAACCACATGCTGCATAAACAGTCCGTTCTCCAGTAGGACCCGACAATCGCAGCACATCATGCTGTACTCACTGTCAGGCTGTACTCACGGTCAGGCTGTAGTCACAAAACTTAGGATTCAGGAATGAGTCTTCTACTTGCAGCTGTATTGGCACACAGACAATACACACAGACAATCAATCAATCACAAGTACACTTGGGACCAGCTCGGGTTCATTTTCAAAACTTGCCACCGTTTTTAGGATCTTTTAGCTGCTAGTTGTCATTGTAGTCTATTACAGCCTGGTACAGGCGCACGTGGGTAGTTATTACTTGCTTGCCTTTTGGTGTTGCTATTGTTTAACTGTTGGCTATTCTATTGTTTACACTTGTTTAGCAATATGTAAGCGTTGTTCAATTGTACATGATACTCTTTTAATAACGTTTTCATTACGCCAAAAAGAATTATAAGCATTTAGTACGAAATGCTTTCTGCAGAATATCCGTATACTGAGCAAATATGATAAATAGATAATTTTCTTGTAAAGGTTTTTGTACAAATATAGATTTAAATTCTTTCTTTGTTCTTTTATTTTACATACTCTGTCCGAAATCAGTCAGGCACAAAACAGTTTTTTTTATTTTATGATTACAAATAACCTACAATCATAAAAATCTAAATCCATTTCAAAGAGTTTCAATTTTCCAAAAATGGAAATGGAAAAATCATATTGCTTGAGAGAAACTGTAATTTTCCCCATCACAGAGTTAAATCTTAAAAACAGCAATGACATGTGAAAACATAATTTTACAGTGTCTTCAAAAAAATAGTGTGGAATGGCAGTCCGGCTGATTTTATCAAATTATTATCGGTTTTCAATAGACTACTACGATTTCGAAATGTTTGCAATGAGATCAAGCAATTTCAAGACAACATCAAGAAAATTTCCGAAACAGTTTCGACTAAACCAGAAAACCGTGGCATCAACAAACACGTCTCCAGTTACTATTGATATCCATTCAAAGTCTGATAAAAATTAAGTCACAATCAAATCTACCTCTGAAAAAACACAAAATAGGGCAAATATTTATTTTACTAATTCATAAATTATTTTAGTTAAAGAAAATTGAAATAAAAAATCGTTGGAAATAGCTATTGAGCTAGTGCATTCTTTCGTAAATACGTAAGAAAAAAATAACAAATATCAACGTAAACATTCCAGTTCAAATCTTGAAAATCCAAAATTGCAAATTTCAAAGACAATGATAAATCCATCGTTTTATATAGTACTAAATTGAGTGAGTTTTGTAGGAGTTTTTAGTTTCCATTGACTGAGCACATCGCGGTGAACGCGGGGAAATCCTCGCTTCACTGAAACCTCAGTTACTCATGCATACACTAAATTACAAACGTCCAAAATTTCCTCGACCTTTTCGATCATTTACCTTTTCATTTTTCGCATCTTTTTCTTTTCCCTCCAAGTTTCCCTTAAAGCATACATCCTGGAATCATAGACAATAAACTTGTATAAGTTATCGCCATTCAAAAACCAACTCAAACAATCGTATGACTAAAACTTGAATTTGAATCAAGTTCATGCTTCATATATTTACCCTAAAGCGCTCCACATCGTAATATATTTGCTGAATCTGCGTGCTTGTTTGCGAAATTATCACAAAAACACTACATCCAGTGGTCAAAATGGCGGCAAAAATGAAGCAAAATGGCCTCCAATGCGACTATTGATTACGTGGCGTGTAGAAATCTTTAAAGTCAAACTCGAGAAAACAAAAGTCAAGCGAACAGGTATAAACTGGTATGGCCCCTATCCACCAGTATTGTTTTCCTTCATTAGCGAGAAACTTTACCCACACCAAGCTCCTGTATTTACAGCTTTGTTTGTTTGTTTGTTGTCAGTTTCTTATTTTACGGCTAGATATCATTAGTTGAGGTAAAGTGTTACTGTCTCTAAAGTGACTGGGATTACTGATTTTATGATAGTTGATTTGTTTTCTATCCGCCCCTATTTACAGAGGAATCAAAGGTGATTTAATCGCTACATCAACATCACTATCCAAAGCAAAACAACACATAAAAGCTCGCATCCATCACGAAAATTGGCCTTTTTTAGAGGAAGTTTAAAATGGTTTGATTATATAATAAATTCGGTCTATTTTGATGTCTAGAAAGCAAGGTTTTTTCCAGATGCTAAAAAGCATTTTGGTCACCTGTTCGGTCACCAGAATGATCACATCACATTGTTTCAGTTTTCAAACGCACGCTACTGTACCGAGGCATGTTGGGTAATCAATACCATATCGAGGCTATGCAAAAAACTGGTATGCAGCTATTGCAAAAAGGTTGGATCGCGTGTCAAGAAAAAAAAGGAAGAAAGGAAGAAAGAAAGAAAGAAAGAAAGAAAGAAAGAAAGAAAGAAAGAAAGAAAGAAAGAAAGAAAGAAAAGAAATACACACACAAAAAAACACAAAAATAAATAAAATTTCTAACTCCCCCTCATAAGCTATACAAACAAAAATGTACCCTCCCCCCTCACTCTGGATAAAGACATTTTCAATTTTTTTTGGGTGAAAAATCTAAACGTACCCCAAAATTTCCACATTGTTTTTTTTTCTTTTTACAAATAATGTACCCACAAAATATTACTGATTCCATCAATCCCTAATAAACATTTTCAAAATAATATGATTGCTTTTTTGTTGAAACTGATCGTCTCTAAATAGATGTTGCCATCATACACATTAAGATAATCCATTTGACGGAAAAAAGGAAATCTCAAATAAAAATATATATGATTATAATATTTGACAACATCTCAGTCTGACAGACTGACCGAATGTTTTCATCGTTGCATATTAAAGATATGTCGAAAATTAATCGCTGATTTTCATCAAGTCTTCTTTGATTTTTTTAGGACAACCTTTCTGCAATCATAAATAGTCAAAATCAAGAGTTATTGATAAAATAACACGTAAAAGCTTACCGTCTTTATCGATGACCTCCATTTTATTCTTCATTTTCAAACCTCGCGCCAAATTTGTGATTGAGGACTGGTGACTAGTCTGTGCCTCTCGACCTCACAAATTTCCCGGATCAAATAAAAATGGCGGACGATTTGTACTTAGCAACTAAGATTTTATATTAGAGTGTATATTTCTTTGACTCCTTGGCCTTTTTGAGCTTTATTGTTGTTTTATGCGATGGAAAGCGCTTAGTTCTTTCCAATTATGCCTGCTGGCAAGGTAAGATTGTGTGTTTGAATGATATTTCGCCGGTTTGTTCGGCGTCTATTTTGGTTGTCAAGTTCAACATTTTAGTTGTGTATTTTATAAATTGTGTAGGCGAATTAGTTTTGCGTTTTCAATGACGACTCTGGTTTTTATTTCCCTACTTTCTGTGATTTCCTTTGAGCGAAGACAAGTATATATTCATCTGACAGTTAACCCAGAATATAGAATTGCTATTCAATGGGTTACCTTGTAACTTGCTGAAACATATTTTAAATTTGACTTATTTTACGTTTATGTAAAAATGTTAAATTATAAAATGTGATTTTACCATTACATTTTAAACCTTGCTTTTTTCAAACAAAAATGTTCAGTTTGTTTCACATTCATGACAAGGTGTCGTCAGCTAATTTAATATAAAAGAGTTAAAACTAGTCAGAAAATTGAATCGTAGCCAAATTATAATTCTGTATCATTCACTAGCTAACAATTATTCGTTTTTTAGAGTCGTACTAAAGATGACACTTGGAAAGAAGCGGACTTGAAAAAAGCGCTTCAGGTACACCATTATAAAATAACATTTGATACTGATAGGATAGGTACATTGAATGATTAAAGTACACATATTAGATAGATCTGCTTAATTTTTATTTTATAGTTTTCTGGTAGAGTGCATGCACTAAATGTGTGCAGCAGTTGTCACTATTTAGTAGTAAATAGCACTAATTAAACAAAAGAAAACAATAGAATTAGCATAAATTAGGACTATTTAGTGGTATTTATGTTGCACACTTTTATTGTGTGCACTCTATTGTCTATTTTTCTATTGCATGTGCACACATATTTTATTATTGTTATGGTATTAATTCGTACATAAAAACGTTTGAACATAAAAACATATTTGTGCCAGTTAAAGATGCTATATAATAAAAGAAATTTGTGACAAATGTTAAAAGGACATTACAGTAAAGACAGCTCAAGCTTACCCCACTAGGATCGAAGAATGGTTGCATAATTGATTTTGAAAATGCATTCAACAGAACGCTTGGAAACTTTCATATTAATTACAAGGAAATCCATTTTTAGTTTCACCTAGTAGGGTTAATTACCTATCAATAATATAATCCCTGGTAGACTTTGGAAGAAGCTTTCCTGACTCAAGCACTCACCCGATGTCAGTAAATTCCTCACTGCAGATACCATTTTTGTTCTTTCAAAATTGTGATTTTTGGGCTTCCTGTTGCATTTTTTTCCTTATAGGGAACAACTTTAAGTCGTTGTCAATTTTGAATATTGAATGTTCGACAAATTGCACCGTGTAAATTCGGTCTTAAGATGTCATGCCCTCTACAAATCAAAGACAAACAAGAACCTTACAGGACAGTACATGCTATGGCTTAATCTATAAAAAAATTGTATTTTAAAAGGGTGAGAAAAAGAGAGAAAGAGGTGATGCCAAATCAAAGGAAAGTTCAAGTGACAGAAGAGAAAGACGTGTAAGTACATAATTATATACCATAGACTTTTAGCACTGTTAATATGCCAAGCTGCATGATTGTATATTTCTTAAGATAGCAAAGAAAACTATTTTAAACTTTGCTTGTGTTTGGATATTTTTTAGTTCCATAAACTTGGAGTTTGTCTAAGTAGTTGTCATGTTTTCATTTAGGGTTTTTCCTCTGGGTAATAAATTGATTGAAGTACATTTTAATTTCATTTAGCCTGATCAAGAAGAAGACAGAAGACGACGAAGAGAAACAAGAGATGACATAGCCAATGGAGATCATAAAGATAGAGAACATCGTAGAAGGGACAAAGATGGAGACCGAGAAAAAAGGAGAGAAAGAGAAGATAGAGAAAAAGGAGAAAAGTCTAGTAGAGATAAAGATCATCGAAGAGAACGAGAAAAACAAAAAGAAACTGAAGGAGAAACTAGTGGTTTAGGAAGAGACATTGGAAGCCAAGATTGTGAAGATAAAGAAAGAAGAAGAACTCGAGATAAAGACAAAGAAAGAGATAAGGACAAAGACAAAGATAGAGAGAGACGCCACAGGTCTAGACGAGACGATTCAGGAAAAGATGAAGGGAAGTCAAGTGATAAAGACAAGGAGAGGAGAAAGAGAAGAGATGAGGTAAGCTGAAGTCATTTGAAAAATGCATTTTGTTACAAACATATTAGATCAAGCAAATCAAAAATTGGGGTGAAGTTGTCTGAAACAATGGGCTTAATAAATACTTAAATGATGGTTGTGATTTTTATTCTGATATTGTAGGGAGAGTCAAGTAGTCATAAAAGCAGTGACAGTAAAAGGTAACAGTTGCCTTTTGTTTATTCAATTATAATCTAATGTATGGTTTTTTAGTAAAACCGGTATCCTGTAACATGAGAACATTTTTACTAAAAAAAACATAGATTATTATAATTGCATAAATAAAATGCCGTTTTCATTATTTGACACTTTCTTGGCTCAAAATATGGGAGATCATGACACTTTAGACTCTATCAATAAAGTTGTTAATAAGCACACCATATATTGATGATGGCTATAGATGGTTTTCAACCATTCCCAGGAGACAATTTAAACAAAAGACATGGCAGCCATTTTGGTGGACTTTTCAAAAGAAAACCACCACTGTGACTGGCGGACCTTTTGTTCCACTCACTCTCCTGAGAATGGTTAAAAAAAAAATACCTGTGACTGGTGGACCCTTTTGTTCCACTCACTTTCCTGAGAATGGTTGAAAACGATCAATAGTGACGTGAATTTCAATAAAGGTGTGGTTATGGTAACATAGTTTAGGCATTATATAGAAAATATGCTGCTTCCATTTCAAAGAGCATATAAGAATGACAAGGATTCCAAACTTTTATTGCTGTTACAGTAAAATGTAATGATCAAAATTTATGGGTGTTTGAAGTAACAAAGATTTGAGTGAGAATAATTTTAATTCTTCTAATTTAAAATGTTAACTCTACCAGCCTCGTTTTTTTGTATTTTCAATACATTTCAAAAGCTCAAAGTCATTCAACTAGCAATATTCAAACTTTGTCAAAGTACTACAAAAGACATGCTCTTTCTTTTAAGGTAAAGCGGCGTTTACACAAGCAATTTTTCCTTGACAATTTTTCCTTAACAATTTTTCCTTGACAAAAATTGCTCGTGTAGATGGAGTAAAATGGACAATTTTTCCTTGACAAGGAAAAGCGGGCGTGCTGGCTTTTCCTTGACAAGGAAAAATTGTCAATGATTAAATTTGTTCGTGTAGACGGACAACAAGGAAAATGTGGCAAGGAATATTAATGTGATTAGTTTCCAGTTTCTTTGCACAATCAGTCTCCAAATCAAAACAAAATGGCGGCTAAAGCAAAATTAATCTGGAGCGATAAATCTGTTTATATTTTGTTGGATTTACTCCAATCCAGACAGAGTCTTTGGAATACGAAACATGAATCATATCGCAACCGCAGTATAAAAAAAGGGAGTACGGATCATCTGATACCCAAGGACGGACCCACCATCTGCGCTTCCGAAATTCGCAATCGTGCACAAGCAAAAGCGCCCCTAGTCCACATGCAGCAAGCCTTCTTCGATCTCTATTTTTCACTTGCATATACGCCATTTTATTTTGTTTGCTCATCAAGAGACTGGAAACAAATTATGCTAGTACTCCACTGATTGCAAGACATCGCGGGCGTAACCTAAACTTATCAAGGAAAACTTGTTCATCATCTACATGAGCAAGGAAACCTTGTTAATAAAAAATGGTCAAGGAAAAGTTGTTGATCGTCTACACGAGCGATGACAGTGTCAAAGAAAAATTGTCAAGGAAAAATTGCCTGTGTAAACGCCGCTTAAATGAGCACTTAGTTGCCCTGCCATGTGTACTATCCAATGTTATTTTATTGTCAGAATTGTCTATTTTCTAATCAATGATTATGATTGTTTCAGAGAAACTTCCAGAGAACATAGAGATAGAAGAAAAGAAAGAGAAAGGGTATGTAGAAACTAATGAATTTGAAAAAGTGTCATGTGCAGTAGTTTAAATAATAATAAATATCAATTGCTTTGCATTGACTGAAAAATAGAAATACAATATTATTTATATTCTTCAGACAATGCAAAGCAATTGACCTTATTTGCCTCCATGTTTATTTACCCATTTCAGACCATGTGATGTCACTCTTGGAAAATGATTTTTTCAGGTGTAAATATTTCAACACATTTTTCATTAAGGAACCATTTCCTAGAGAGTGTCACATGGTCTGAAATGGGCAATTTGCATACAAAGCTGAAAAGGGCTATTGATATTTATTTAATATGTAACCTTATATGTAACCTTATATGTATTATAATGTTTTGTATGGACAGGTATATTTACTGCCCTAGGGCTCTATGGAAAGCTGTCATTAAATAGAATTGATGGATTGATTGATTAAACATTGTGATAATTGTTTGAATTGTGTCTCAATCTTTTAGGATGATTCCTCAAGACACAGAGATGAAAAAAGAGAAAAGAGAAGGTATAAAAAGTAACATAGAGTCGTTTTCATATGAGTGGGAAACGGTACAGTTATGATACCGCTAGGATACGGCATAAAGTACAAATGTTTTCTCAGAAATAATGACTATGATACGATGTCATTTCGTATGAGTGGGAAACGGTTTGGTTATGATACCATTACGATACGGCAGGAAACTGCAATGTTTTCTTAGAAACTACGGGTACGATATGGTACTTACTGTTTCTCAGTCGTACAAAAACGACTGTATCAGACAGCATCACTGACACAGCTAGATATGTGGTTGCCTAGGTAATGGTAATAGGTCTGGAGTCACACTTTTGAGTGTTTCGGTTTAAAGCTCAAGCCAGAACACTAAGTAGTGTGTTTTTGTTCAATCTATTGTTGTTGTTGTTGTTTTTGCAGCAAATATCTAACAAGCATGGATTAAGTTATAATTATAGATGTTACTCACGGCATATAATTAGTATTTAAAAGCACTTCATCTACTGGATATGATTTTTTCTAGTGAACAGTTTTTTCCATCCTTTCTGCACCCATTTATAATCATAGCATTATTCTAAGTAAAGTGTATTATTCTGCTTATAGGGAAAGATCCCGAGAAAAGGATAGTAGAGATAGAAGAAAAGAACATGTAAGCAATGATTTAGATTTAATTAATTTTGCTCATTTAATTGCAATTTGATTACGTATAAATAATTATGATCTTAATATCATGGTTAATAATTATAACATGAAGCATTGATATATTTTTTACAGTACATATAAAATGGTTATTGATAACTATGACTGTATATCAAACCATCCAAATCTGTTCTTGATCATTTAAATCAGTACTTTTAAAAAGGGATTTGTGACTAAGATAATATACCAATGCTCAGCTTTGGAATCCATATAATATCTGTGACACAATCTAATGGTAATTAGTACGGATTTAAATGGTACAATGTTAAACATATTTCTATTTCTTTATTTATTCTCCAGAGTGACTCAAAGGAGAGAAGGTGAGAAAATGTGAATCCTGTTCAGTGGTACATCTGTACTTCATTTTCCTTGCCTATTTAATCTATCCTTAGACTAGCTTTTGGTATATGGAGGGGTTCGGGATACTCTACTTGACCTGCTTACATCAACATTTCATACTGTCTTATATCTTATAATAATAATTTTTTATAATAAAAAAAACAACATTTCACCTACCAGTAATCTAACCTCACAAGGTGACAGCCAACTTGAATGCTTACACTACTTTGACTGCCACTCACATATTCATACAAAACCCCTCCATATTCTCATTTCTTCTTTGATTCAAGATCCTATATTGATATATAATTGTAACCATTAACCATTTTAAAGTATTTTTTTGTTAATGACGTATGCACTACTAGCGAAGCATTTGTCATTTTTTTAAACTTTGCCAGTTGATAAAACAGCACGAAACACATGTTATAAGCAAAAAAAATTTGGGTGTTTCCATCTTCAGAGCTACACTTTTTTGAAGTTGGCCATTTGGGCACATTCCATTAGTAGCATGACAAGTCATCATGAGGACAAAACAGAAAGATGATAAAGACAGAAAAAATTACCAAACAAGCTGAAAGGGTTATAAATGTCATAGTTTTAAAAAAGCTGAATGAACATAACATTTTTGGTCCTCTTTCTATCTGTGAATTAAAAAATAGGGGTATCCTTTTGATTTGACAAGTTATCAGACAACAAAGTTGGTGATTGTTGATAACTTGAAAATGCTTGACCAGCAGAATCCCATCGATGCGCTGTCAATGGCGTATGTACTTAAAAGTTCAACTGCTTTTGGTCTTTTGTCAACACACACTAATTTCTTTTCGCAATGTTCTGCCAACAAAAAGTACACTTGTTTTGTTTAATTACATTTTTTTGCATTGTTTTCTTTTTTGTTCAAAATACTGAAAAAACAGTGTGTGATGTTTTCAAAATGCGTAAAAAAGCTAGCGCATACATCCTTAATAGGAATAAATTAATGAATATCATGGTCCATGTATACATTCTACATGTAACTTCCAACCAAGGTATTCAACTTCTTTATTATAAAAATACTTTCATTCCAGTGAAAGACCAAAAGATGGCAGAGAAAGGCGAAGTGACAGAGACAAGCGTAAAGAAAAAGTAAGAAATGATTCATACTTGAAACCTTGTTGTCCCAAAAACACTGGTACAGACAAAACATTAAAAATATTATTAGTGAAAAATATTATTTAAGCAACTACTACAGACTAGTGTATATCCACCTCTATAATTTGTTTAGTAAATTGTTGGCAAGCTATCAATTAATGATTTCATATGTTTTTTGTTGATTTAAGGTAGTTCGGGATCCACACTTCCTGCCGATAGAATTTTTTAAAACTTTTTTTACATAAGAACTGACACATATGAAAAACAAAAATGAAATAAAAAATAGGGGTCACCGCGCTTGTTTTGGAATTGTGGGGGTGGTAAAAGGCCCATTTTTGCCCCATTTCAACTAAAAGAAGTAACATCAAATTTGTTGAAAGTAATGTTCTTGCGAACAAATTTGAATGTTTTTTACAAATCTGCTATAAGAGTCTGACAAAATGCTCCCTTGGCTATAGCTTTCATGAATTTATTCCTTGGAAAAGATATCGACTGAGATATTTTACGGAGATTTAATTGAAGAGCTTCATTAATTTTTTGTACACTTTACCCCCAAAAAGTCAAAATTACAATGTTTTGGTCTCGAAGACCATGTATTTTTTATTTCAAAATTTCAAAGCAAGGTTTATGCCAAACATGAAAAATGGAAAAATAATCAGATGTCACCGTGCTAATTTTAAAGCTATAAGCAAAAAAACTTGCAGAAAATAAGATGATTTCAATGTTTTGGACGCGCGGGAATGGGCACTAGCTGCTTTTGAGGCCCGTATGCAATGATATGATGTTATTTTTTAACAAAAAGTTCAAGAAAGACCATATTTTGGCTCTACTGCAAAAGGTCTTTTTAACCGCACAAGAAATTTTATTTGATTTCAAATGCGCAAGCAGGATGCGCAGTAGCAAGGGTCCCGAACTACCTTAATATTCGGTTATCCATTCAATTTTTCTTTCATTCACTTGTTTAATTCCATCACTCTATATTAAGTAAGATGTATTTACTTATCCGCTGATTTGTTCATTTGTTGGTTGGCTCATTGGTTCTACATTTTCCATTTTTTGATTCTTCTTTTATTCTTTCATTTTTTAGTCATTCATTCTGTTATTTATTTAAGGGATTTGTTATTTAAATACCTAACCCTAACTTAATCTAATGTATTTTTTCATTTGAAGGATGATTCAAGAGATAGAAGAAGGTAAAAAAAACATTTTCTTTTATTAATAATAAATATTAATTTTGGACATTTTTGTAAAATTTTGAGAAAAAAGTTCATACTAAATTTTTTTTAATATTTTTTTTTACAGAGACAAATCTAGGGATGGGGATGATAAAAGTAGGAGAAGAGACAAAGAAAAGGTAAAGCCACAATCTATTTTATATGAAACATGTTGTCAAATGATTAATTTTTTTGTTGCACTCACTACTAATTTGTGTAAAGAACAGCCAATTGTTCATTCATTCATTCAATCATGTATTCAGTCATTCCTTGATTAATTCATCTTCCTTCCTTCCTTCCTTCCTTCCTTCCTTCCTTCCTTCATTCATTCATTCATTCCTTCCTTCATTCATTCACTCATCCCTCAAAGTATTTTTATTCTTATTTGTGTATGTGTTGGTTCATTTGTTTTTCCATTCATTCATTTATTTATTTGTTTGTCAATTCACCTGTCTGTCCACTCACCCATTTATTCATTCACTTACTCACTTACATGCATTCCTTTTTATTTCATTCATTCATTTCTTCATTTATTTCTTCATTTGTTTACTAATTTTTCAGCATGACTCAGAAAAAGAAGAGAGGTCTCATCATAGAGAGAAAGAAATGCTGGCAACATTGAAACAAGAGGAGGTATGTTCATTTTTGTTTATCTTTCACACAAAATATAATATTTTCTAATTGCCCTCATTACTATGCATGATCATATTGTATAATAATATTACCAGTTCTCAACATCCAAATGTTTTTTCAGTAGTAAAACTCTGCATTGCATCTAGTATTTTTATGAAATACCCTGTCTACTAGATATTATGCCAGCTACAGCCATTTTCTCACACCATATTGAGGATTCATTTTCATTGATCAGCACTACAGACACATGAAGTTAATAAGTTAAAGGTTGTATTTAATTTTTATAAAATAAATTGTGCTGCCATAATTATTTTTTTAAAGCTTGTTAATTGCTTTGCATGTGGTTGCTATTGTTTGCTGCTGTAGGATATTAAATCCAAGGAACAGCTTAAAACAGGGGAAAGATTTAGAGCTGATACCCTGGAAACTGCTGTAAGTGTTACTAATAATAAATTATCTGTGATTGTTGGTCTTATGTCATTGTAATTGTGTTTATGTTCAGTGATTTAGTCTAGAGTATGATTATCAATACTAATATTACAATTAATTATGCTGTTGCTTTGCTTTTACCATTATGATCATTTTACTATCATCACCAAAGAGACCAGATCACTGTTTCTTTCACTATTGCCATCTTCATCAAGCAATCAGAGCAATCATCATCTGTAAGATCATTATTATCAGTACCAGCAAAGTGAACTTTCAATTGTTTCAGAAGTAACAATGAAAGACAGTGGCTTTGAATAATGGCTTTTTGGATTGACCATAGAGAACAATATAAATCAATGTATTCATCCCTTGGTTTTACACTATTGTTGTTTTGAGCCAATCACCAATGAGATTCAAGTGGCTTTGTCCTCAATGTTAACATCCCTTGTTTTTGCACTATTGTTGTTTTGAGCCAATCACCAATGAGATTCAAGTGGCTTTGTCCTCAATGTTAACATCCCTTGTTTTTGCACTATTGTTGTTTTGAGCCAATCACCAATGAGATTCAAGTGGCTTTGTCCTCAATGTTATCATCCATTGTTTTTGCACTATTGTTGTTTTGAGCCAATCACCAATGAGATTCAGTTGGCTTTGTCATCAATGTTATCATCCCTTGGTTTTGCACTATTGTTGTTTTGAGCCAATCACCAATGAGATTCAAGTGGCTTTGTCCTCAATGTTATCATCCCTTGTTTTTGCACTATTGTTGTTTTGAGCCAATCACCAATGAGATTCAGTTGGCTTTGTCCTCAATGTTAACATCCCTTGTTTTTGCACTATTGTTGTTTTGAGCCAATCACCAATGAGATTCAGTTGGCTTTGTCCTCAATGTTATCATCCATTGTTTTTGCACTATTGTTGTTTTGAGCCAATCACCAATGAGATTCAAGTGGCTTTGTCATCAATATTTTCATTACTCATTTTTGCGCTATTGTCTTTTGAGCCAATCACTGATGAGCTGCAAGAAGCTTTGCCATCAAATGTTTTTATTCATTGTTTTCACACTATTGTCTTTTGAGCCAATCACATATGAGATTCAAGAAGTTTTGTCATCAATTTTTTTTATTCTTTGTTTTCACACTATTGTCTTTTGGGCCAATCACTGATGAGCTGCAAGAAGCTTTGCCATCAAATAATGTTTTCATTCATTGTTTTCACACTATTGTCTTTTGAGCCAATCACTGATGAGCTTCAAGAAGCTTTGCCATCAAATAATGTTTTCATTCATTGTTTTCACACTATTGTCTTTTGAGCCAATCACTGATATGCTGCAAGAAGCTTTGCCATCAAATAATGTTTTCATTCATTGTTGTTACACTATTGTCTTTTGAGCCAATCACTGATGAGCTTCAAGAAGCTTGTAAATCAATGTTTTTATTCCTTGTTTTCACACTATTGTCTTTTGGGCCAATCACTGGTGAGCTTCAAGAAGCTTGTCATCAATGTTTTCATTCCTCATTTTTGAGCCAATCACTGAGTGCATGCACAGTACATAATTAAGAATTATAACACTCACAGACAGGTGTTTTTTTGTGTATGTATCTTTATTAAGTAAATATAAATATCAAAAATACACATGCAATAACTATATTAAATTATCAGCATGTCAAAAATATTATTCACATAAACTTTCTATTTACAAAATATTGATATATGCTGTACACCCAGTACACATACATGTATGAAAATGTCATGGCTTCAATAAATAGCTAGCAATTGAACTTTCTTTGTGAGAAGAGATTGTCATGTTTGTTTGACTTCCATTGAATTCCATAACATTTGCTGTAGCTGTTTTAAACAATGAAATACTACAGAACTTAAATTATATTAAAAGATTTTTTTTACAAATTTCATGATTAATATAAATTTCAAATTAATATTATATTCTACTTATAAAAGGAGAGACACTTAAGAAACTGTATATTATTGATATTTTTTTAACAGAAATATTTCACACAAAAGACTTCTTAGTTTTTTTTTTATGTCAACATTCTTTGAATAGCAATGCATGACATTTAAAATTCTGAGGTTTTTTTTTTTTTTTTTTTTGTTGTTGTTGTTGTTTTTTTTTGTTTGTTTTTTGTTTTTGTTTTTGTTTTTGGTTGTTGTTTCTTTTCTTTTTTTTTCTCTCTTTTTTCTGATTAATCACTTTTATCTGGTACAAATCTGGAAGTTCATGGTACCAAATTCTAAATAATTTTCTTGGCTTGAGATGGTACTAAACCAAAAGTGAAGGTGGCCTATCATGCTGTACTCTCTCTTACATGTTCACTTCCTTCACCATTCAATAATCCCTGCTGCTGATCATTGTCCAATTGTTGGCTTGCATGCCCACTTTTACATGACTTTTTTTTCTGATTATCGTTGACATTTTGCTTGACATCTCCAGGTACCGTACAATGCTTCATCAATATATTGTATGCATCTCTGTTGATGTCCTTAATAGATTCTGCAAATGCTCTGACTGTGATTTCACACTTAAGAGTAATCAGCTTATCAATCAGTGTTCTTCCAGGACAGCTGTTATGAGCATGAGCTTGACCTTTCAATGCCACTATGTCTGCTTTTGAAAATTCCCATTTTACAGCCACCCTTACAAAGTCATACGTTCCATTAACAACTCCGCTAAGGTATTTGCACACGTCGTCAACAGCAGCATAGGAAGTGCTTGAGTGAATGAAGTCTTTGAGTAGTTGCTCTGAAACAAAACATCAGTTTATATAAGGGCTTGTAGCACAACATTATTTGCAGAGATTCATAACCACATTTAGTTTGTTGTGTTAAAAACAATATTCACTGTTGTGTGACTTAGTGTGGCCACCCAAATCATTTTTAAACTAGTTTTATTGCTGCTAGTTGAAAACTCATTTTCTGAACATCTTTAGATACTAATTATTTTATTCAAAGTTAAACCGTTTTTCAGTTATTTTGGGCTGACTAAATGTCTTCAATCATGGCTAATTCAGTAGTTACATGATCCGAAAGAGAGTTAGCTTTAGTTAATAAAGGGACAGCTCTTTCAAATGGAATCCTTGCTATGTGATTGTTTGTTGCACAGCAAGGTACATGTCACAGTTACTAAAACAAGTTGATATTTATATACAGCTATTCTTGAAAAGGTTGTCCAGTTGAAATATTGAATTAGAAAATAACAATGTCATTTGCATATTTCAAAGTTTAAGTTTTCTTCTTGTGAATACAAAGCTGTACATAATATATAGTTACATATATTATTGTAATTATGTGATGAAGTTATTTTATACATTTTGAAACATCATTTCTTAAAAAAATAACAATCATGAGATATGCAAATGACTTTCCTATTCGCTAAATCAGTATTTCAACTGGACAACCATTTCACGGATAGCTGTATTTCATAATGACAATAAAATTATTTTTCATAAGAATGACAGGCCAATTTGAAATTTGCTTTACTGTTTAATAATCTGAGTATAGATATAAATGAACAAAAAAATGATGATGATAACGCAAATAGCAAATGAAGAGTGTGTCGAAGGATGAGAGAATAAATGGAACAGTACTGTCTGATAAATGAATGACTGAGTGAAAGAGTCATGGATTAGAGACATTGTTTGGGTAGAATGATGCAGAAAGAGCAAGACAGGCAGGTTGTGGTTTAGATGTTCTAATTTAGCTGAATTGTGTTAACACGATTAGCTTGATATGTGTCACCAGTTTAAATAAATCCTATCATCGCTGTTATACATACCTTTTGAATTCCCAGTTGTGATTTGTATTATTGGTTCTTTACTGGAATCATTTTTGGGGAAGTATCTAACACATTGACTTTTGGCATTGTGTTTATCTCGGCATACAAAGTATACTGTGGCAAGTACTAATATGACTATTAACACAAAGGCCATTATCCCTACAGGAACTATAGCAGTCAAATTTAAACTATCATGACCTCCAGAAGTTGTACTTTTCTCAGGAGCTAGACAAAAACATAAAAAAGTTGTCAAGTCACTTGTTAAATCACTGCTAATTAAGTGTGTTGTTCCAGGCAACATATGCATGCTCTTAGATCCCTTTCACTCTCTCTATCAAAATATTTATGATTGTTGTAATGATTATTATTAACAGTATCAGTGTCTTGATAATAAGGACAGCCTGATTATCAAGACCTTTTCAAACTTACATCATCAATTTAATTACCATTGTCATTAATGATCTGACATTATTGTTGTTCATGTCATTCAATCGCCAAAAGTTGTATTGTTCAGTTGCTCACCAATAAGATCAATTGGTATCTTATTTATGATTGTAATGCAGAAGGTCAGGTTTGAGTTCTGGCCTGAAAACCACACTCATTGCCAAGCCAATACTTGACAAGTGGTTGGAATACAATTGGTTAGAGCTCCAATTATTTATCTCAATTAAGGATGACAAAGGTCCCATCTCAGATAAGTTTGATAAGCTGGTGGCGTTTGTTGTATGTCCCATCATGCAACATGGTCTTTATTACTGGACAGTGGTGTTCTAGCTTGCAAGCGTTTATCTGTATATATTGGGATTAAATTAGACAAATCAATATCACCATAATCATCATCATCATGAACGTCCTCATCATCATCATATATCTTGGTCATTTTTACCTCGAGTACTAGGTGGTACAACTGTTGATGTCTCAGTTGGCTGTGCTGTTGAATTCCTTCCATGTGTTGTTGTGGAAGGTGTATTTGTGTCTACTTTTCTTGTTGTACTTCCAATAGTGGGCACATGTAAACTTGGAGGCTCTGACGTTTCTTTAGGAACACAACTAAATATATGAGGATCACGCTCAAAGCCATCAAGACATGCCCCGCAGATTGCATTCTGGGAACCAGTGCAACTTTGATTGACAACCTTGTTGGTGCATATAGTGCAGTGTTTGCACCTCTTGGTATCAAACTTGTCAGAGTACATCCCAGTAGGACACGGTAGACATCTTGCATCTGTGCCAATGTCTACTGTTTCACCACATGGTATAGAGTACTCTTGAGATGGCGGACACTGCTCACATTTCGTACAGGCAACTATAATTCCGGTTGATTTATTTCTCCAGGATATTGAGTCTACTGAGCATCTGACAGGTTTTCCTTGTATTGGAGTTACCTAGCCGGTGAAAAAGATTACTTGTAAATTGATCTTTACATTATGAAACTTGAACATTGTTGCTTGACAAAAGCTTGACAAGGTTTAGGCCAATTTAGTTTTATGTTAGTTTTGTCCTAATCAAGGGATCAATAGGGGTCCTCCTATCCCGCCATCCCGCTCATTTTTCCCCATAATCCTGCTATCAAAGATCACACACACCACTAAAAATATTTCACATATCCTGATCCTCAGAACCATCAAATCCCTCTCCCACTCATTATATTTTATTCTGCATTCTGCTCCCTTTTAGCTTGTTTTCAGAATCCAGCCTTCAAAATAAGGGCCGATCCTCTGTCCCACCAAACCTACAGTGGACCCTCCTGATTCATACCACCTCTAATTCTCATCTTCATCAGGATCATTTTACTATTAATGTCTCTATTTTATCATCATCATTTAATAGAAGATCATTTGTAACTTTACCTTGAATATTAATATGGTCATCAGAGTGCTAAGAAGAAAGCAGTAAATTGAGTTGGATTTACACCAACATCCACAACCATTAATGTAACCCTTCTAGAAATGACAAAATGAAATAAACATTTATGCATTATCAGCCTAAAGATATAGTAAATAATTATTTGTTAATTATTAGTAATTTTAATGATTTAAAATTCATCATAAGGTTTTAAATATATTTCGTTTATCAAATAAGTTTTAGGCCAAAAATATGCAAACAGATGAATAAATAGCTATAAATTACTGTATTTGTTAATACAGTATTAATAAGAAAGAAGTGAACAAAATCAATTTATTAATTTATTAAAATATTAATTGAAGTTAAGTTTTCCGAAGTGAAATATATCTTATTAGACAGTTGGATGTGGAATATGGCTGGATATTTTCACGCTGTATTTTGACGAGCCTTCAGGCGAGTCAAAATGCAAGTTGACGAGTAAAATATCCAGCCATATTCCATATCCAACTGTCTAATAAGTTATTTATTATCCAACTATCTCGTAAAAATGAAAAAAAGGGTCGCCGAAAAAATCGAAAAAAATAGTAATTTTCATTTCCTTAAAAAAATAGTTGAACATTGCGTGACGTACGTATTGCATTCTGATTGGCTCATTTTTCATACAGGTCAAACCTATTTTAGCAGCTCACACAAACACGCCGTTTTAGCCGATTATCAGTGTAATTTTCTCGACTGTTTTTGCACAAATTTTGGATGTATTTAGAGAAAAAAGAGGGAGAACGTCAACAAGACAAATGAAAAAATGTCTACCGTTCGGAAACTTTGATGAAGTCAAATGAAAATGCAGTAACAAAGGAAATGTTGTGTCAAGAACTTGCAGCGATTGTAGTGCTTTCGTTTCCATTCGTGGATCGTAGTTGCTGGCTTCAATTAGATTTACATTTCAACTATAAAGGACATTTTTGCAGCTCTTCCACTGAAGGATTACATTTTGTTGTATTAAGGTAAAATTTCATTTTTTTTCTTTTCCTTTTACGAGGTAGTGAGTCAGATTATTTGTCCTGAATAAACTTGTGAGCTTACAAAGCATTTTCTGTTCTCTGTGTTTACATGTTCACTTTGACTCTGTTTTCAATTTTAATTTCGACATTTTCGTTATCTTGTTAACAGAAGAATCGAAAGCGTTTCTGTAAAAAAACGTTCAAAACTAATTCAGTTTGCCTTGCAGACATTTTAGCTGTAGATGCTGTAGATGAAAACCTGTTAAACTGGTTTAGACAGCGAAAAATATCGCTGTATATTTTTACTCGATCCAGTCTTACCCACGCGTTATTTTTTACAAGTTGGATAATAATTTCACTTATTTGATAATGAAATTGAATTTTCAAATTCAGTTGGACGAAATAATTTTCAAAAATTAATAAAACATCATTTAGTGATGGCGATATACATTGGTAATTCTTCTTCTCAATATTTAAATCCTTCAATTTAGCCTTGAATATTTTCAAACTTAAAGTATGATCTTTACTTTATTGAACGAAATCGAATCGAAAATCAGTGGACATTTTTCATTGAGTTTTATTTGGGACTTTGTTAAACTTTAAAGCCCGGCTTGAAATCAAAATATTGCGACTCACCATTGATCGTTTGTTGTGACTTCTCCGGATCATATCGCTCATTAGTTTATTCCGTCCTTGTTTGTGCTTTTTGCGCTGATCTTTCCGTTGTTTCATCATGTTCATGTACTGGTGGTTATCTCGTTGGTTTTCGGTTTGGGTACACATCTAAGTAGATTGCGAAATGCGTGGGTACACTGCACGATGCTGCGATGAGTCAAAATGCATGGGGAATCCCCGCAAATAGCATCGGTATGCTTTTCTAGACCTTTCTAGAATGGACTCAACTCAAACTTTGTCATTTTTTCCGACTTAAATATATTGCAAATGCTGGATTCTTGGTTACATAATCGCAATCCACGAGATTGTTTTTTTTTTTACTAGCAGTTGTAAAAATGTAGTAAATCTCAGCAAATTGTTGTGAATACATAAGGTTGAGTGTATTTCAGTAAACACATGTCTAGACGTATTCTTTGACGTCATACACACCGTGATATGTCATGCACTAATATAGAAACAGTCGTCACGAAGCATTTACGCGTATGACTCAACTTTAATTCAATTTTGAAATAATATCACAAAATAAGGAGCACAAATGTGAATATACAAATACGCGATATTCAAGTACAAGTAATAAAAAAGATTTTCCTTTCAGACATCTCGAAAGCTTTAAAATTAGTTTTGCAGTTATGTGACTTTATGGAGACTGGCCGGAGGTATCCACGATTTTAAGTATATGGGACTATCGAGAGGCAAACATTGCATCTATTGTTAAAAAAATGTACTTGAGCAAACAAGGAAAATAAACAGCTTTCAAGAATCCGGAAATGTGGAAACTACTGGACTAGCACATTTTTTGCACCGTCATGTTGGTGATTACAAGCAAGCCCCAAGGGCATGCCAGTAGGACTTTGAACTTTTGGTATCATATCACATCAAAGTATACACAATAAGCATTTTTTTCTTTCTTTTCTCTTACTTTCTTTTCCTTTCCTTTTTCCTTTGATCTTTTCTGTTCATTTTTCTTTTTATCCACTCATTTCGTTACGTCTTTTTTTCCTTTCCCTGCTCTTTCTTTACTTTTCGTTTTTTTTTTCTTGACATTCCGTTAAATTGTTTTATTTTCATTTGATTTTGTCTTCTGAATTTTACTTCTAAAAGTCTCCATTTTTTGTAAATACGCATTGAGGATTTGTGTTTCTATATGCTGTAATTATCGTTAAGTTTATTTTTTTCTTACTTTATTTTTTTCTTATCATATTTAACTTAGTTTTTTTCTTCCTAACATTTTTCTGTGTTTGTCATATTTACTTTTTTCAGGTTCATTTTTTTTTGTAGTGGTCACTTTTCTTTTGTTTTCCTTGTTTGTCACATTCCAAAAAGCTCCTTGGCGTTACAGTCTTGCATCCTATGTAAACGGAAATATTATTCAATCAACTGCGCTCGTGTTGGTTATATTTTTCAATATTTTGTTTGGTATTCAAATAGAGAGAGACCAAACTCCAAATATACACGTTTCTAATCATAACAATTGAGCATAAGCGATCGTATGTTGCTGTGACCCGAACCGACATGGGGTTAGTCCAACTCACATACGTCATATGTGTCACACTACGCTATACACACGCGGTTGTGTGACATGGTATTGAGTCTCATCATGTTACATCTATGTACATCGTTCCATGCTTGCGAATTTTTCAATAATTACTACTATATCCTCATGTTTTTATCGATTATTTAGTTTGTGTAATTTGTGTGATTAAATGGGATTTTTCGAAAACGAATTTAAACAAAACATTGCCGTCAAATCATTTCTTTTCATTGTACTTATTTAGGCACGGAGAAACAGACACTATATGTAATATAAAAATTAGGTAAACCTAATAGCGGAGCTCCAACAATATGGCTAAAATCAGTATAATTATTCGGACAATTTTAATTGGTGCAAGCACAATGTTATATAATTTAATATGTTTTTGTGGCAAAACAAAAATGCTTCCTTTGCAGCAACTTTAATGTTAAGTGCTTTACAGAAATATGACCTGAACACCTACTCCTATTTCAGCTATTAACCCCCCTCCCCCCTTCCTTTCTGCACAAAAATGAATTAATGCACCCTGTCACTTTGATAGCCTTTGCTTATCAGAACACCAGCAAATATGGATGACATTTGTAGTCTTTATTGTCTACAACAATTAATACAACTACAACAAATCATTAAAGTAAAAATTATAATTTAATCTATAATTAATTACAATTAATTACAAATTATTTACAAGTTGATTTGAACAACCGGTCGATAAATAAATAGCCTGGAAAAAACAACAACTATGTTGAAACATAGTGCCCATCCATTGCAAACACATTTTACTGATCTGAGGTTGAGAGCAGTAAAAACATGTAACAACAAAACTCAAATTAGGTTGATTATATTATTATAGATATAGCTGTTCTTGGTATGGTTGTCTTGTTGAAATACTGATTTAGTAAATAGCAAAGTCATTTGCATATTTCATGATTTTTATTTTTTAAGAAATGATGAGTCAAAATGTAAAGAAATAACTTCTTCACATAATTATAATAAACTATGTAACTAATATAATATGTGCTGCTTTGTATTAAAAACAAGAAAACTAAAAACTTTATATATTCAAATGACATTGTTATTTACTAAATCAGTATTTCAACTCGACAACCTTTTTAAGAACAGCTGTATGTTGATGTTCAATAATATTTCAAATTCAGTTAAAATTGTACATTGTTTTGAAACCTGTTTTGAGAGATCATTATTTCTTATATCTTTAAAATACAATTGTATTATAAAGATGTGAGATAAAAATATCAATTTATATGTTTGTGGTCTTTAATAGTTAACAAATGCCCAGTGTGTCTTCAGGAAAATTGCCATTTCTACCTGTGAAGAATCAAACAAACAAAATGACTTAGCACAAATTATTGACTTTGTGAAATGCAAAGAAAATTGGAAGACCTCTAAATTCACTTTGTGTCAGAATGCAAAATTTATATATGAAATTCCACCATTAATGGAATTAATGAAATTACCATGTACATATTTGACCATTTGGGGTTATTTCCTCTGCCTCTCTTATCAAATACAAGCAGCATTTTTTTCATTTATTCTTCAATATCAAATATAACTGTTGTCTCTGATAAAAAAATACTAAACAACCACACATAAGCTGACAAACACTGATAAAGAGATTACAGCTAACAAACAAACAAGCAAACAAAAAATCTAATTCAACATAAAAAACTGAGCAAATAAAAAAAAAATGAGAAAACAATGCAATGTTCAATTTAATGTCAAAAAGAGAAATGATTTTAAAACAATGCAGTAGTAAAGTGGGATTTGAGCCAAATTAGTCTCCACTGTCTAAAAACATTGGATTTAAGCTAATAATGTCATATTTATTTTGTTGATATGCAAATCTAAAAGCTCAAAAAAAGTGAAAAATCTTAACTTGTAAGACTTCTAACTTGTAAAATATCTGCTCATACAATGGGAAAATCACAAACCAAATATAGCTAGTAATTTTAGTGAAGATAAACATTGTTGCTGTAGTGGTTGGTTATGTCCATGAAATATGACAGAAGTTGGATTTCTATTGGAAATTATATTTATGTACTAAAGTTTAATTTTAGTTAAAAATATGTTTATGTAAAAACAATAAATCTGTCAAAGATTAGCAATGCTAAATAGTACAATTTTATGCTAACTGCATTGTTTTCCATTGTTGGATCAGTACTATATTGTTCTAAATAGTAAATAGTATCTATCAATGTCACGTATCCATAAATGTAATTTGTTTACCCTCATACACATTATTACAGATGTAGTGAGAATGAAAACCAATGGTTTCAGTTGTACATATACTTTGCAATAACAGCTCATCACTATAAACTCATGAGTTTCTCTGAATTAAATGCTGATTTAAGTTATTTTCTCAAATAAAAATATCAAAACTTAAGTAGTGTCTTTTTAAAAAATTGCATAATATTTTCTGGCGATATCTATTTCAAGACACTTCTTAAACATAATTTCTCAGCTACAGAAAAACTAGAAATGTGAGTGTTGAGTAATTTTGTTTTCAAAACTAATGAGAACATTTTGAGCGTTTTAAGTTGAACATTTTGTACGTAATCAGCCGGCAAATAAATTTACATGATTTAAAAGACAGACATTTTACTCTACAAGGTATTTAGGCTTATATAATTAGGTAAGTTTATAAACAAAACTTGGCTATAAAGAAAGACTTCACGAAGAGAATTTGAGAAATAAAAGTGTATTGTTGGAGAGAAACCACTAACCTGCACTTATCCAGTGATAATGCTAATCTATAATTGACAAAAGTTCATTGAAATAATTGTGCAAATCCATAAAGGATTGCTTTTACAGCCAACGTTAACGACAGACGACACTCCACACGAGTAGTCCGCCATTTTCTTCTACGGCAGATTTGCCGTTGCTATGTCAACGAATCGACCACTGTCCTTGCTTGATAAATTACAATGGATTTATTCTTGTAATTTTTTCTTTTTTTCTTAGTGATTAAATTAAAGCAAAAATAATACTACGTTTTCGCTTCTTACCAGAGACAGATGACTCCTGATCTCTTGCTTTTTTCTTCTTCCAAAGCCATTTGACTCAGTTGAATGAATCTTGGAGCGCCTTCAGTCTTTGCGTATCTTGCCCGTTTTGCTTTTTTTTTCTGAGGATTCTTCCTTCACTGAAATTTTCTTTTTATGATACGCTAAAGTTTTCTGTGATTGTCTTTGTTGACCAGTTACTATCTGCTTAGGTAAAATATCTTCTACACTTGTCAGTTGACGCTTTTTTTCTCGGCTCAGCTCGCTTTGCGTTTCTTCGTTGAAAGTCCTTCGTGTTTCTTTTCCTAGTCTTTGTTGATGTTGTTTTTTTTACTCCGTCAAAACACTTTTAACCAGCGGCTTAGCTTTACTAGTTTCTTTCTTCTTGTCCTTTGTAGAAATATTTTTTTAGTTTTAAACAGTGAAAACCAGTCTTTTTAAGGTTTTAGTAAACTGAAAATAATTTGCTAAAGACTTTTTTCGTGTTCAGAGTGTGTCGAGGACAGCAAATTTCCTATAATGTAAAGAGTCTAAAATTTGTCAAAGTTTAGGCGCGAAAACGTCGGCTCACTAAAACCGGTCAGCAAGTTTGCGCGTGAGTGTACACGGACGTACGTATGTATGTATGTATGTACGTATGTATGTATGTACGTACGTTGTACGAATTTTTGGGCTTCCTGTGGTCGATCTGAAATCAGCTCGATGGTTTACCATATTTTCTTAATTATGGTGCTCCGCTTGCGCGGGCCTTCGGCCCGCGCGGAGCTCCGCTAATAAAAATGAGTGAAATATGTGATTCATACAAGTAGAGTCACTGATTTAATAAGAAATCGTAAACGAGGGATACTCTGCTAACAGGTGTTCTAACCTAGGACATCTGACAACTATCCACAATTGTTTTTTTATAGGATGCAGTTGACGAGGAAGATGAAGATCACGGCCATTCTAAAGCAAACTCCACCGGTAGACGAGAGTCTGTCAATGTTGAAGACGTTACACAAATGGGAGGAGCAGATGATTATGACGATGACTTTGAGGTAGAAAAATCTCTAAAATGCACAACGGGCATACTCTGCTTCTTTACACACTAACCCCCTCCTCCCCCTACAAGTTTGATCTACTATCACCTCGCGTGATCGCAGCGTACCAGTAATTGTATTACATACTGTAAATGTGAGGAAATGTAAAATGCATTGTGACATCAGGTGAAATGCCCTGTACAAGCATTACATTACCTTCGTTCAAGATATTTGTGCGCAGCCTTTTCATGCGCACTTTACATTGTGACGTAGCATCCTTCCGTATTTTTCCTGTCTACTCTTTACGTACCCATATGTATCCATTACCATGTCACGCAGTCACGTTGTAAGTTGTAACTCTTTATCCATTCAATGTTTTGTTTGTTTTTCCACAAATAAAATTTTATGGTTACGCAACGCTTCCTTCACAATGCACCATAGGATGCTAGACGATACACTGGGTGAATTAAAACTACCATTCATTTTTTTCTCCGCAAATCTTTGGTCTCAAAGCCCACTGTAGATAATCTGTCGTAAAGCGAAAAGCTATATAAGAATTTTTTATGAAGCACTCTGCTCGTCGTTTAATTCTAAATGAGTGTACACCGTTTACCCAAAATCCCGCCTCCTCCCCCTCTTTGTAAAGATATTTTCCTAACTTCATATCTGTAATTATACAGGATTACGAAGATGATTTTGAAAACGATCAAGATAATGATGATGATGATGACGAGGGTAATAATTCAAATGTTGAGGTATGCATGGAGATCGGCTAGATTAACATACAACATATAATGAGCTTAAAGCATGCATCAACTATTGAAACTCGTTATCGTTGTCCCATCCTGTGTACATCGTTTCTCCGTAGGGGGGAAGGGGTGGGGGGAGAATGGATGTGCACAGGCTAGTTGTCCCAGAGGTTTACCCAGTTTGTTTAGATGTTTACTAGTTTGTTCAGTGAACTGGTGTTAGCTTGTGTACGAGGATCTAGATGGCATGGGTGTGATGTACACAAATATCACTTTTCAGTTTAGGCTTTTTGTCAAATTTTTCGTCATTTTCATGTGTGTAAACTTAGCATAACGAGACAATAAAATGTCATTTGTCTGTTCCATTCTATTATGCTAGTGGCCAGATGAAATTAAACAATTAGTCAGTTGTCGGTAAACTTCATCCAGACTCGAGACCTTCTCAAGTACAATAATTTCTGTCCATTCTATTCGACGTGGAGTCGTTAACGTATTGTGGCATCTATATCAAAGAAAATACGCAAAATCATTTAAGACACTTAAGTATTAAAGGTAATTTTATTTTCTTGTTCACTTTTAGGACAGAAATGCAGGCATGCAAGAGGTAGGACTAGATGATGATTTAAATGAACGGACTGTTAGAAAGGTGTTAAGGGAAAATTCGAAAAAAAATCTTGCAACTTAGGGGAAAAGATGGAAAAATGTTGTTCAAGGACGAACTCAAATACCTAACCATAACGGGTCCCCTAACTACTTAAAAAAATCATGCTGTAAAAGAGTGTACATCATTCCCTCCACAAACACCTATTTAATGGTTCGTCCCTTCATGTTATAATGTCCTTTTATTTGTTATGTGTTGATTTGTTCTCTATAAAAAAAGTCGATCTTTGTTTTGTTTCATTTCTTGTCAGCTTCTTAAAGCCATTAACTTAGAGAATGAAACTGCAAGGGCGTTGTCTCGAGAAGGCAGTAAACTATCACGGTCAAGCGACGATGACTCGAAAAGAGGTATCTGCAGTTCGGACAGTCTAGTTGATTAATTTATTGATACTATGACTTACACATAAACTTAAGTGTGATTGGTTTGATAGAAAAAATGAATGAGCGAATGGATGGATGGATGCTGGGATGAATGAATGAATGAACGAGTGAATGATGAAATGGACGAATGAGTAATGGGTGATGGGATGAATGAATGAATGAACTAGTTAATGAACAAATGAATGAGCGAACGAGCAAACGAGCAAATCAATCGAGGGTGGATGAATACGAGGAATATAAAGGGATAAATAAAGATTTGACGGGCCGAATGAATGCGTTATAAGCAATGGATATATTAGTGAATGGAATAAAGTATTTACTTTTCCCTTGTTTTCTAGAAACTCCGATTCGAACACCAACAACGAGAGGTCGCATAAACTTTGTAGTGGCAAAACAGAAACAAATAAGTCAAAAAGTTGCATCACGCACAAGGAAGAGAGGACAGGTAAAATTAGCGGGATCTACTGTTCCTCACACTTCCATCTTCTCGTCTTTTCAATAACCTTGCTAACCCTAGTCCTCCTACCAGCAATACTAATATAATGTTAACCATCGAGAGCAACACTCAGTTGCAAAATTGTTGGGACATCGACAGTATTTCCCGCGCTCCCTTTCGAAACTTCAAAATCTTCAAATCCCCCCTCCTCCGATACAATGTTGCGTTGGCTTTGTTGTTATATGTTATTTGTCATCGATGCAGTCAATATTGCCAAGGGAGGAAGGGGTTAGGGGTAGTTAGAGAACAATACTAAGCGATCTTCTTCTAAAGTATGTGTAATGTCCTAACAAATGTTGCAATTTAGTGAAGGACCTGGAATGGAAGAACAAAACAAGTAAAGAACAGTAAATTTACAGTTCTTAGCTTTTCTGAATGCGTGTAATTCTGAACAATACTTTATGCTTAGCTCATGTTAGGGACGGACCATTAGATATTTGAGGGGGCAATTTTTTTGTGCATGACATTTTTTTCCCATGTGATGATTGTGCAGGATTTGTTTTCCTCCCTGCGCGATATTTTTTATGCGCACAATTTCCGTGCACAATATTTTTTTCTCTGTTTAAGGCTTTTTGGTATTTGCCCACCCCCCCCCCCAAAAAAAAAAATATATATATATATATATATATATATTTTTTTTTTGGGGGGGGGGAGTGGGCAAATACCAAAAAGCCTTAAACAGAGAAAAAAATATTGTGCACGGAAATTGTGCGCATAAAAAATATCGCGCAGGGAGGAAAACAAATCCTGCACAATCATCACATGGGAAAAAAATGTCATGCACAAAAATATATATATATATATATATATATATATATATATATATATATAAAATGAACCAATGAAAGTGGAATGATATGGCAAATGAGCTTCTTTTATTAGACCAACGTTTCGGCACGCTTGCCTTCTTCAGGGTCTACAGGTTTGTGATTTATAATTATATTCAATTAGCTATTGTTAGCGTGAACCAGCAAAGCTAATGATTACTTAAATTGTTGCTTAGTTACATATTAATGTTACAAAGAATGGCGGGAAATATCAAAACAATAATGTATATAAAATACCAATGAAATGTACAAAAGTTAGAATTTTGATAAATCAGCCAATCCTTTTATTGAGCCCAAATGGTTGGGACGATTGTAGTTTCAAGATCCAAAACCTTTCTCTATTTCGTAGCAGTTGTTTTTTTCTTTCAACATCCATATCATCTTTTTTGATGGTTTCGATCGCCGTGATTTTTGCGTCTCTTGTAAAGATATGGTCAGCGGTATTATCGATGAAATGTTCTGCCAATTCGCAAGATCTATTTTTGTTCTTAATATGGCTCTTATGGTTGTTAAGGCGTATGTTAAAAGGCGTTTCGCTTTTGCCAACATATTGTAAATTACACTTTGTACATGTGATTGAATATATTACCCAGGAAGATTGACAATTTAGATGATGTATAATTTCAAATGTTCTGCCATTTTTTACACTACAGAATGTATTGTCTTCTTGAATGGTTGAACACCACAAGCATCTAGGTCTTTTGCAAGGCTTAAAGCTAAATGTTGTGTTTAATGTTGTTTGTTCCTCTCTGGTTATGTTCTTAATTTTGGCACTCACTAAAAGATCTTTAAGGTTCGAAGGGCGCCTATATGCTATTAGCGGTGGGTTGTAGAAAATTCTTTTTAAATGTTCTTTACTCTGTAGTAAATCCCATCTGTTATTAAGAATGTTACCAACGTTTGCAAGCTTTGGATTATAGGTTGTGGTGAAAGTAACTCTATCAAATTTCTTTCTTGGTTTGCTTATTAAAGCATCATTTTGTGATAGCTTCATTACTTTGTTCATCGTTTTGTCAAGATATTTCTTCTTGTATCCTGATGCTAAGAAGTAGGTCTTATATTCTTCTAGTCTTTTCTGCAAAGTAGTATTATTGCTAATAATCCTTCTTAGACGCAGTGCTTGGCTGTATGGAATGCTGCGTTTTAGGTGGGAAGGGTGTGCAGATGTCCAGTGCATATAGGTATGTGTATCTGTAGGTTTTTGATAAACATCTGTTTCAAGCTTATTAGCGTCGTTAATAAAGATATTAACATCTAAGAAATTGATAGCCCTTTTCGAGTATTCGTGTTCAAATTTAATGGTGGGGTGAACCGAATTTATATATTCAAAAAATTCGAGAAGATGGTTTTCTGTATCTTTCCAAATAATGAAAATATCATCAATGTATCTCTTCCAGCATTTGATAGATGCCATCCAGTGTGTTTCATAAACAAACTTTTTTTCGAAGTAACCCATAAATAGATTCGCATAATTGGGTGCAACTCTAGTTCCCATTGCTGTTCCTTTAATTTGGAGATAATTTTCTCCGTTGAAAGAGAAATTGTTCAGTGTTAAAACTTTTTCTAATAGAGTGCACAAAGCGTTGTGTGATGGCCGTACTTGCTGTTTTTTCATTAAGGCCTCTTTAGTAGCTTTGATACCTTCTTCGTGGGGAATGTTTGTATATAAACTGGAGACATCCATGGTTACAAGTATTGTGTTATCTGGGAGACTTAATTGTTGTGTTGTAAATTTGATGAATTCTGTTGTGTCTTTAACGAATGATGGTAGTTCTTGAGCTAAAGGTTTTAAAAAATCGTCTAAATAAGCTGATATTTTCTCTGTGTGACAACCTACAGATGATACTACTGGTCTACCAGGATTGTTCTTTTTGTGGATCTTTGGTAGCAGATAAAGGATTGGTGTTCTTGAATTGAATGCTTTAAGTAAATTTGAAGTTTTTCCGTCAATTTCACCATTATATATATATAATGGTCCGTCCCTTAGTTAAATCAATGTGTATTTCTTTCTCTTCGTGTCTCCAGGAGTTGATGCATCTCATCGATCTAGACGTAGCAGTATTTGATATCTTCGACCTCCCACCAATGAATGAATATGACCTGTACATCAAGAACTTTGGACGCTCAGATACCAAACAGGTACATATCAATATTTGTTGGCGGTATAGTTTCATTATTCCCAGTACTAGTTTGTATATAGAAGCTCACTATTTGCATTGCACCATTTGTAAATATAATAATAAAATAATAATAATATGATATTCTTTAAATGCAGCATATCCACTGAGTGGTTCTTCATCTGCATTCTCTCACACTCACTACCTCTACATTTATATTTCAACTTCACACAACGTACCCTGGGTACCAGAGGCCGCGAGGGGCTGAGAAAGAGACAGGGTACACACAACGCTACTCACGGTGTTGATTTTTGGATGGTCTCAATCAATAGTAGCTTTTAATGATAGTATCAGCGGGAGCGATTTATTGCAAACCCTTTACAAACCAGACTTTTAAGTAAGAATCGAACTTTTTTGAATGCTGACTGCATGAGAATGGAATCGAAACCCATGGTTTCACGTTCTTATCGATATCTGAGAATAATCGATCGTCCAACCATTGTGTACTGATGTGAGGTTTGCAAGATTTGTAAGTGAGTGATTGTTTTGTAGGCGTACGTTCAATGTAATGACGATAATCTTGAGAAAGACATTCAAACCGAAGACATTGAAACAAGAACAATGTGGACGCAGAATCCCCCTGAAGACTTTCATGGCTGCGGAGGTCAGTATGCAAACATTTCTTTTACTCATGTTTTTTAGCATTGTTTTAAATTTTACTCTTGTATATACTTGTTTAAAAAAACGTCGGGGAAAATAAGGGAATGCTGGATTCCGGATGTAGATTTCATGACCGCAAGGTACTGTGGGCTTACAATAATGATCAGAAGCAAGCAGCTAATTAAATTATTTGAATCTGTCATTTCCTCAAGTTGAAGATCTCTGATGGTCGATAAAATGGCATATGTGGATCTTCTATTGCTATTAATAAAAAAAATGCAACCCCAACGTGAGGTCTTTATTAGAATTTAAATCGGCGATCTTTTTCCAAAAAAAAGCACAGACGACATTCTGTGTGTTTTAGAATTAGCGTACCTGAAGCAACACCTAAACTCATTTTATTACATCTTTCACAGGGGAGGATAGTAATACAGATGAGCTTTCCTTAGAGAAAAACCAAGCCAATTTTGACAGTGTTCGGCTGTCTCGGTTTTTACAAAGTGCAGGACAGGTAGGAGAGGATGACAATGAACAATTCATATACAGATAATGGTGGCGATGATTGATTGATCATCATATTTGATGATGGTTACCATAGCCATGACGTTAATGATGATGGCGATGATGATGATTGATTGATCATTATATTTGATGATGGTTACCATAGCCATGACGGTAATATAATATCATTTTAAAGCTGAATAGTAACCGAAGAATATGACTATATAAATATATAAATCTTAATCTATATAAATATATAAGCTAGATAAATCTTTATGTTTATTGACGGTTATGTTGATAGTCAGCCGATGGCAAATGATGACAATGGTGACGTTACAGTGCTGTTAATTCATCCCGGGCATCTCTTTTATTCTAAGTGCAAACCTGATTGGCTTAAATACACGATGTGGTCCGGTTAAATTAGCAGCTCTGCAATAACGCGATAGTGATTGTTTTGCCCATGATATTCAATGATGACCTTAAGCGTCAATCACCATTGTTTCTTGTTAGGTTTGCCTCGTTCTTCTTGAAGAAGCTGTAGCCGAGCACTCAAGTACAATGGTTAAAGAAAAGAAAGAATTGTCTTGTAGTGATGGTTACATACCGCTGACTACAAAACAACCTTATCTCGCAGGCACGTGTCATGATGGATATATCAATGGTTTCATTGATTGATTTACTAGTGGTTTGATCAAATGATTTATTGATCGATTGATTTATTATCGATCGATCGAATAATTGCATGATTCATTGATTCATGGATTCATTGATTCATGGATTCATTGATTCATGGATTCATTGATTCATTGATTCATTGATTGAATGGATGGAATGGATGGATGGTTGGTTGGTTGGTTGCCATTAGTTGGTTGTTGTTGGTTGGTTGCGATTCATTAACCTGAATGACCTGTTGTCTTGCTGACCGTGGTTGTTTTTGTAGGTCGAGTAATAGAGTCACTTCACGTGTCCCCGGTTCAGTCTCATTTACTTCTTACAGCGTATGGACCAGTGGTCGATCAATCTAAAGTGTCTTCTAAGGTCAGTTCATTAGCTTTCTGGAGAAAAATTGTGTAATATAATTGATGAATATGAGGAAAATAGCTCGTTCATGTCTGCCTCGATGTCTATTAGACAGACAGACATACGGAAAGTGAGACAGACAGACATACAGTACATAGACAGTCAGACAGAGAGACAGTCGGATAAGCGGAACGATAATAGTTCTCTATAAAAAGTTCTTTATATTGGATTTATTGCAACTATTTTGTTTGCGATCTAACATGTATGTATAAATTGCTTGTGTTCTAGATAAATAGTGTTATAAGTACAAAAAGTATAATATGTCTGTGGAATGTCAATGAGCCTTCTCAACCTCAAAAGTAAGTATAAATTCACCAGCTGACAAGACTGATTCGATCCTTAACTGAAACCACTCCCAGTCCTTTGTTAGAATATTTTTCGCTAGTTGAGAAAAGAGCAAAAACTACGACTTGTAGAATCTGTCCCATGTCAACAAAATCTTCACGAAGTTTATCATCAAACCATAGTTAGTAAATAAAGTAATATTTGTAGTGAGAATTGCCATTTTTTAATCAAACTGTTAAGGTATCAGGGGACCTTAAAAACCAATGTCCACAAAATGTCTTATAGCACGCGAACTATTATAGCTATACTACTAAATAAGTAGACATATTCTAAAAGCTGAATAAATGTATACAATGGTAGAAAAAGTATTTTGATAGGATTCATTGATTATTTTTTAGTGAGTGTTTTATGATTTTTGGCCGCCTCTTTTCGTGGAGTTACAGGAACACGGGATGACTTTACACAAACTAACAAATTACACTATCGTTTAAAGGAAAGTCCGCTCTCAAAAACGGTGTCTCATTTTTTTTGCAAAAATATTCCTTTTTAAATGTGAAAACGTCATTTTCAGTATATTTTGGCATAAATCGGTAATAACTCACAAACGCGGCAAGATATCAAAAAACCGAGAAAGTGTTTCTGTGTCGATATATGAAGCTACATCAATGCAAAATTTCAACTCATTCGGTTGAAATCCCGTCTTCCTGGAACTTCGGGAAAAGAGGCGGTCGAAAATCACAAAACACTTATCTAAAAAATAAGAATGAATTTAATCAAATGAATTTTTACACCATTGTTATCTCCATTTATTCAGCTTCAAGAAAATGTATACGTATATGGTAGTAACTATAATAGTTCTCACAGTATTTGGTGGACATTGATTTTTAGGGTCCCCTGATACATGTTGCACGTTTGATTTCTAGAGTCCTTATATGTGAGTCTGTACCGCGATGTTGCTGTCTCAGTCCATCGAAGGCCACCATTGCATTTGCTGGATTGGTAAGAAGTTTCATTTAATTAGACTCGATAAGAAAAGCTGAGGATTACATGTTTTTTACCTAGACCTAGCTTTTTATTATTTGCTCTTTTTTTGATATTTTCTTTCTTTTGTTCTGTCAGAATGTTTCATTCATTTATCCATCTATTCAATCATTCGTTCGTTTGTTCGTTCGTCCATTCATTCTATAAGTTAATCAGTTTATCTTACAGTCCGTGTCTTTGTTATCTTTCAGGAGGACGGTACTGTTGTGTCATGGGATTTACGAGAATCCTCTCCTGTTCATTACACATTGGATATTGACAACACCCCTGTTTCTTTAAGACCACCGACCTTTAGCACAGGTATGTCTTAGTTACTCACCCATAGTTACTGTAGGACTTCCTATTCATTTCCATCCATTAACTACCATTATCTTTTTACATTGCAACGAAAATACCGATACTTTATGTTTACTAACAAGCAAATTGCTATGCTAATGTGCCAACCAGAACTACAATATGTTCTATTGAAATAACGGCCAATCACTGTCTTGTTGGCACATGAATAAGAAAGGCTTACGTCAGCTAAAGTATCGCTATAGAAGTGGTAGAGTACACGCACTAAAAGTGTGCAACATAAATACCACTAAATAGTGCTATTTTATGCTAATTCTTTAATGCTATTTACTACTAAATAGTGACAACTGTTGCACGCTTTTAGTGTTTTCACTCTAGTAGCAGTAGTCTTTATTTAACGAGGGTGAAGTATTAACCATGAAGAATTATCTAACATACGGCCCTCGGTACCTGCGGTGTAATGTCCTTATTCGAGAAGACATGCCTTCCTAACCATTTGCAGATGTAATTACAAAGGCAGCAATTTCTCCTCGATTATTATAAGACCCTGAGTGTTGGTCCGGCCACTTCGCTTAACCAACTGAGCCAACCGGGCAGCGGTCGTTTCCAAATGAGAAAACTGTACGGTTACGATGTACCGCTACAATACGACATTAAGTGCGAATGTTTTCTTAGTACTCAGTCCCACTCCTACAAAAACGACTCTAGTAATAATGAGAATCGTATCTTTTTTGAGGGACATAAAATCTCAATTCAAAGCAATTTAGACCCCGCGTTTGCACTATGACGGATAAATTTGAATATGTAATTTTAAACATCCGGCCAAACCTTCTGTTTACACTTATCTGCATAAATCCGGAACAATTTATGCAAATTCTATTTGCGACGGTTGAAGACAATTCAGGGCTGAAATAGGAAAATAATTTCACAGCCAACATTTTGGTTTTGTATGTGGAACAAATTTTCACCTGTTATTATTTTTTGGATTTCCATGATCATTTTGGACGGCATAATATTTAGGCTTCTAAGTTCTTTACAGAATAGATCTTGTTCATATGTAGATACGGTAAACAAAAGCAACAAAAACAACAAAATGATGATTCCAGAAATATAACACAATCCTTAACAATAGCAATCAGCTGACATTGTGGTGCTGTGGTAAGATTGCTGTTTATGTTTGTTTGCAAGCAAAGTTTTGTCCCTGCGAGTTTTCTATATCTTGAATTCGATTCGTTGACTTCACATTCTTGCACCACCTTATTTCATCTCAGTGTAGAGTGTGGTGCTTTGGGATACCCAAAAGAGAAAGAGAAAAAATAGATAGAAAGATAGATAACTGTTTATTGACTCGCATCGGTAGTTGTTTTACAAATGAATATCAGGGTCAGAAAGTACGCGCCGTCGTTCTCCTGGAAGGGTTATTTCTAGCTGGCGGAATTACCAACGTTAATGGACAACGTGTGTATAGCTCTACCAATGCACTGGCGAAAAGTGGTGGAAAGTGCGCTCAGTTTGTAACCTGAGAGTGCATCTTTTATGTCAGCAATTTCGGTGACAATCTTCTTGTGATTTTTCAGTTTCGTTTTTTGATAATATGCTCAATTGCTACTATTTTCGCCTCTTTTTATGCTTTGGAATTACTCAGAATGTAATTTTACTTCTATTAGAATATACTTTATGATGGTGCTCAGTTTTTCTAGAGTTATTTGTGCTTTGTTCATTTACGTGCTTCCTCGTTCATTCAAAATACATCTTTTAATTTCTAATCCTTTTCTTATCAATTCCTTGTTACCACTTCGAAAATGCTTTGTGGTAAATTCATTACCAAAGTCGTATATATATTTTTGTACTTTTCTACTCTTTTTAATCTGCGAGAGGTTTTTGTTGATGTGTTTTTTTTATGATGAAATTGAACCTTTACCCTGCTTTCACCGTTTTCTAAATACATTTATGTGTTTAATCTGTATTAAAATTGATTACCGCGGTAACTTTGGATAACAAATATCCATTAAACTAATGCCTGCCTAGTTGTTGCCATTTGCAACCAAAAGTGCTACCAACCGAAGGCTTTAAAATTATTGAAGCTCCCTCAACGATCAATTTGCCAAGTTTCTACCTGTATGTGATATTTACCTTATGAGCTCTTACTCAAAAGTGGCAATTAAGCAAATAAATGGAGCTTTTTCTACTGCGGTGCGACATCCCGGCCACTTAATATAAAAATTGAATATTATTTTTCTCGTGAGAAGTAAATGCTATGATTACATAATAACTGGTTCGATCCGCCCGGGGGAGGGGGAAGGGACTCTCTTCTATCTGGATTCCATAGATCGATGATTTTCATCCTAGAAGATATGAGGAGAATACCTAATTTCCCCCATTGCATAGAAGTTCTTTCACATATAAATGAGTGTTGTTCGTTATTGGTCATTTATCTTTGTGAACTAAATTGAAATGAATTTTGAACATATTTATATGTATATCTACAAACCTTTTGCATAATTTCACACATGTAATTTTAGACCTTGTTTATATACATTATTTTTATTACTGTTATTGTTGCGTATTTCAAACATTTGCAGCAATGCAATGCAATATTTTCTTTGGATGTTGAAAAAGGGGAGTAAACGCATGTTGCCTTATATGAAATCGAAATGCGTGTCAAAGTAATAGTCGAAACCGTTGGCTCAAAGTTTTGTACTTCTTATAAATTCGTTTCGTCAAATAAAAAACATTTTTATCCAAAAAGACCGATGCAAACGACTTGCCGTACATATGGTTAAAAAAACTTTTTTTTTCGGAAAATGGTTAACACAGGAAACCCAATTAGTGGATAAATCCCACTAATTTAATTCGGCGATGTAACATTTTAACTCGTGCGACTTTCTTGGATTGTTGTGATTATTGAAATCCTAAGTGATTGTGTAACTCTATTCTAGTAAACGATTATTCTGAGGTAAATGAGTGTTCTTCAGAAACATCCTGTTTATTTAGTTATCTATATCGCATCCAAAAAGCTCCCTTTAAAACAGTGTTAGCCGATAAAGGAGTTGAATTCTTAATGTGAGTGCTCACTTCAGTTGTGTTGTTGATGCTGTTGTTTTCTTCCTTTCTTTTAGGAGCAATTTTAATGATGATAATAACAAATGCATTTCTAAAGCGCCTAAAGTATAAATATTCTCAGACGCTATTTACACGCCTTGTTTTTACAACGCCGGAGCTAGAACAAGATAGCGAAACATAATCTACAGAACAAAAATAGGAACGTTTTTGCTTGATGTCCTTGTGTCTGTGTTGTTAAATGTACATACTTTTAGCCCGTAAAAACAAAAACAAAAGTACACGTCAACTATCTTTTGATTGTTTGGTTTCAAAACATTGAAAAAAAAACTTCTCGCAAAGTGGGGCTTCATTGATATTCCATTCAGTACTTTAATATTCCATGCTTGTTGAGATTTACTTCCCACACCCGCCATCCCATTGAGTTTTGTTATCAAAGCCAGGCCCTCGAATGAAATATTTGCAACATAATGATGTTGTATTTCCCTTCTGCTTGCTAACGATACCCTTCTAGAACAAGGCCCTTCCTTTTTTGCCTCAGGTGCCCCCAGAGATATTTAACTTCCAAATCCACTTATAGCGGCTCCATCGTAACACTCACGTGAGCACCGCCGCCAACAAAGCAACAGATTCCGGCATTCGTATTTTGTACGTCGACCATTTCTGAAGATTTTTCAACTGTGAGCATCCAGTGGTCGTTCCATGCATGCATCATGACTCCATGTAGTGTTTTACATGAGCTTTCGCCCCACGAGCACTTCATTTTAGTGATAACAACTGTGTTATTGGACTTCTTATGATTAACTGTTTATCATTTCATGCTCTCGTAAGGTGAATAGTGAAAAATTAAAAATTTATTGAATAATGTCGCTTTTTTTTAACTGACCAGCTAAAGACGATTGACCATAGCCTGTACGCTTGTATTGTATATAAAAACTCTAAGTAACATATATTCGCAAATTATCTAATATAATAATAAGAATAATTAAAATATATTTAAGAAGTATGCCTGTAATAATACTATGAATTATATTTCTGAGTGAAGTTTCTAATTCCAGTTTTTGCATGTCAAATGTCTAGTCCATAACATAAAGAAAAGAGCACTTTAAGTACCTTATGTAACTATTTCATACCAATAACTTGTGAAAGGATGTAAACACCATTTTATGACGATCAGACTTAAAGTTGTGGAGTGTATACTTGACCCGCGACTGAACTGGACAGCACGATTTTTGTTCTAATAATGATTCTCTATTGTTGCAAAGAATTTCGATAGTAAATAAAATATAGCGGTACAATTGTGATTTTATTTTGTTTTCAAACCAGAGATATGTTATTTTATGGATTGTGTGTGTTTTATTGATTTTACTGATATAGTCTGCGCAAATATTATTATCAATTTAATTTAAATCTTAACACCCAGAAACTGAAACTGGAATGACTAACAAATCTAGACAAATCTTCTTTGATTGTTATTTTGTAGACCAGAGATTGTGTGTTTTCTTATTTACATCCACTCACAAACCCAACCATCCACCAACTCCTCCTCCCAAACACACACACACCATTTTACTCGATTCAAATAATAAAACTCGATATACCATAGCGAACAAATAAGGGGATTTCCTATTGAATCTTGTGTTGAAGACCAAAGACGTGAATTCTATATGTGTGGTTTAGGATATTCCAACGCAATTTTACTCAATTAAAAAAAGTGACGAAACTTATATATATATATAATAGCAAAGAAACTTGAGACGATTTCGTATTGAATGTTGTTTTGAAGAACACGATCGTGAATTCTATATCGAAGTGTATTGTGGGTGTTTTTAATGATTTTCTAATAAATCCTGTTCGTCTAAATTACTTGATTCAAATAATAACGACGGAGCAGAGAAATTTGAGACGATTGCATTTTGAGTGCTTTGAAGACCAGAGACGTGACTTTCATATTGAAGGAAATGTAGAAGTTGTGATTATTTAGTATAGCCGTATATTTAACTATTATGTAGTGTTATCATTTATTTTTATCAATGACTAAAACACAAACTTGGATGGCAAACAAATTGAAACTATTTCCTTTTAGTGTTTATTAGGATGAATATAAAGTGTTTAATAATCAAAACGTTTCTTATGACAACACTAATCTTTTTTTTTTTACTAAGGACAAATATTTTGATAATTCGGTCGAAACGTTTACAAACAGTCCCTAGCTATAGGCTAGAAACTATGTTGTCGAAGCAGTCCTTTTGTCGATACAGTCATTCCAGTTGTCGATGCAGACCTTTCAGTTGTTTGTCACAGAGACAAGACAAAGCTTTCTATTCAGTCAATAGTAAAAAACCAAACATTTCTTAATGTTTTGTATGATTCCATTTTTTAGCAAAGAGGAGGGGGCGGCCCATAAATACGTTCCTGATAGGGAACTTGACATCAACGTCATTTCCTTATGGCGAAGATTTTCGATAGTCGTTTAGATCTGGTGCTTTTTTATATCACATAGAAATTTATTCCTAACACTTTTTTCCTATCCTTCAGTTCGATCGTGCAATTGAAATTTGACATTCGGTATTAATCTTTGACTGCGTTTTTTTTAAAGTAGGTGTGTAGTTTCTTTTTTTAAATTTATAGTTAAGACTTAGGCTATAAAGTTAATGTTGTTGTTATTCAGTTATGTTTCGTTTCTTATGCGTTGGTCGTAAAAAAAATTGTCATTGTTTGATCAATTAGAGAACTAAGACTACGGATACAGGATAATCTATTTTAGTGTCTCTTATCCATTCTAATTCAGCCAGGTTTATGGTAATTGAGTTGGACGTTTCCTGCGTTATTTTACTTTCCTGATTCTAAGCTGTCATTTCGATGTAATGATCAGTGAATTTGTCAAATTAATCGTTTGGTATATTTGTGTTCTCATCAGTTGGGCTCCATTTGCTGAGGAAAAAGAATGAGATGAATTTGTACGTTTTCAATAAGATCAATTAGGTTATTTGTTTGTTCGTTGTGTTCTAGCGTAGTTTGTTTATTCGTTCGTTTATTTCGGTTTCTGAAAAACGAGTGTGATTGAGAGTGATGCCATTCTTTCAGTCAGTCATTAATTCATCCGTCCGCCCATCCACCTGTCCATCTATCCATCCATCCATCCGTTCGTTCGTTCATTCGTTCGTTCGTTCGTTCACCCTTTTATTCACTCTCTCATTTGTGTACCCGCTCTTTTTAACCTCCAAAGAACGAAAACAGTCGAGACAAATTACAGATATTAACACGACAATAAATTCAGCACAAGAATGACATACTGCCGTTAAAGATAATCTCATCTTCAATGACATCTATTTGAAGTATTTCAATATTATCTAGTAGATGCCAAACTAACTTATGACACACTAAAATCTCAATTCCTTCAAGCCAAACTGCAAGTAAATGCATTATTTCCCAGTGCCATTATGCATGTAAATCTATTCTTCGAGCGAATATAAATATCAAGATTGTACTACATAACTCCAGATAAAAACCCTTTTTGGGACTTTCACTGTTAACCTGCATGAGGCAGTGTTGCCTAAGGGAACTATCAAATCGGCAGTCTCGTAGTTTGTTCTTATTAGATGTCTCAACTTCATCTACAATATTCTTTGATTAAGGAAGTAGCGCGAAAAGATGGTGCAGTTTGTCGGTCGATTAGTCTAGCTGTAAAGTGGAGTTATTTTTTTTTTCGAGTGCTTACTCCTTTTCGGTATCAAGTTCATGAATTTAGTCATGTGTCATGTAAGAACTTGATTTTTTGATAAAAAAAAGCGCTTTATATTTATTGAGGTTAATGAATTATTCTTGGTGTCTGTAATGAGATCTAATTACGTCTTCGTATATTTGCATGGATCAAAATAACTGATTGTTTTTGATTTTTTTAATAATAATTCAGTTTAGTTCTTATGCTTATTTAGTTGATTGATCGTTTATTCGAATCTATTTTTTCGCTGATTTATTCATGGCATTTCTCATTCAGTTCATTCATTCCTTTATTTGTTCATGTTTTCGTTATCTAGGTTTTATTATCTGTACATTCTTCATTTACTCCTTCATTTTTTCATTCGTGCATTTAATAGTTATTTACAAATTTCTAATTGATACATTTATGTGTCCATTTATTTCTTAGTTTAATTCTTCGTCTATATACTCCATCAAATTATTGTCAAAGGAAACAATGTGATGTACTTTAATTAATGAGCAAACAAATTATATTTTCACAATTATTTATACTTGTTTCCTTCCTAAAGCTTTACTAATTAACCTATTATTTGTTCAATTTCATAATATTGATTTTTGAGAAATGAATTATGAATATATTCATTCTTTCGTTTATTAATTTATTTATTGATTAGTTTGTTTATTTTTCAGTCTTTGTTATTATTTTGACCATAGATTGATTTGATCGAAATTTGCTTTGATTACAGTCTTCCGAAATGTAAATACACAACAAACTAGTCATATTTATTTTTTTAAAGTCTTTTTCATTGATATGCTGATTTCGCTTTATTCAACGGCGCTTCATCTCAAACAATTTTTCAAAAACACCGTCTTTTTTCAACAGTTCATTCTTAACAACTCTTTTTTTTTTTTACTTTATATAACAGTACCTCATGCTAAAGAATTGCCCAAATATGTCGTATTTTTTATTTGTTTTTGTTTTTAATTTTTTTCATTTACTTTTTTTGATTTATATATATTTTAGACGGATGTTCTGGTGTCTAGTACTAAACTGTTTCAATAGCTGTCTTTTTCAAAAAATCAAATCGCAATTCATTGTCAGATGTGATGATTTTTCAGTCATTCTTTTGGCATTTCACTCAACCTGCTTCAAAGGTTTTCCGTCTTCTGACAGTTCAAACGAACACCATGAGACAAAGTGACTAAAGCCCTACACTTTTATAAGTTGAATGATCTAGTTTGAATTACAAGAGCGAAATATTGATACAAGTTGATTGTTTTGATTCAGAGCCCAAATGCGTACATTGTATTTTCGACTGATTTTAAACTTGATAATTATACTTTCAGCACTTGATTGTTGAAACACAAAACAATTATCTGAATAATTCATTTGATGTTCAATTTTGAATTATTCTACGAAAAAGTTATGAAGTCGAGTTCGAAGTGCGTTTTTTGTCAAATTTGGACATTTATATAAATATATATGATATATATATTTTTAATCTGAAATTTTCGAGCTAAATTAAGGCTATTTAAGATCCCTTTTGTAACTTTCAAGTTTTCTGTTATCGATGGAGCGTTAGTCTTGTCCTAACTGTCTACTCAAACATTAGACAGAATCGAATCGAATATTTTTTAGTCATTGATCCATGCATTTGCTGTGTCAGCTCGAGTACCATTTTGAGACGTAGCCACTCGTCTAGAAGTCCTTTGCAGCTCAGTTCGAGTAGATAGAATACTGACGTTCCTACAAATAGTCCGCTTTAATCCTCTTCTAATATCCTGGCTAGTAAATGCGCATAAAAACGGGTGCATAGCTGAATTGAAGCATACTAATAGAATAGCTACTTCACGGAGAAGTGCTATTCTTTGAAGACTATTCGAATCAACACTTTTAAATTGCATGTAAATATAAGTAACTCCGTCTAAGGTCCAACACACCGCAAAGAGAACTGTTATCGCTATTAAATTAATGGTGATCTTTTTGCGAACTTTAGTAACAGCTAATTGTCCTACATCGACTATTTGGCGTTGTCCTTTGAATAGATGATGTACTGTCAGAGAGTATAAAGCCGTTACTCCAGCTAGAGGGCTTAGAAATGTTGTTGATACCAATACGAGCGACCATACTTTACCCTCGGTTGTCCCCTCCCAATTCTCTCGGCAACTGATGGGCTGGCCGTCGAGTTCTCGAACCTGAGTTGTATAGAAGTGAGGGACGTTTAGCAAAATCGCACCAGTCCAACAAATCGTCAAGACGATCTTTAATCGTGTAGAATTCAACCGCCGCGTATTCATATCATGGGAGACGACTACTGCACGGTATCGTTCGTAAGCAATCACAGCTAAAGAGAAACCCGACGCGAACCCACCAATCCAGAATATTGTCTCGCCGGTTAGAAACTTACATAGGAAATCCCCTGCTTGTCCTCTAGGGTGACTGTAAAAAAACCTGAATAAATACGTAACTACGCTGAAGACAGCCATGATAATGTTGGCAACAGATAGGTTTACCAGTAGATAGTACATAGGTACATGAAGGGATCGAGTGCGTTTGACGACTAAGCAAGTCAACAAGTTACCTATAAGGTTTATAAACGCTAGAATACCGAATAACACAGCAAGTAAAACCTTAATATCGCTGCTCATTTTAAACGTTGGCTTTAAATAAGGTATTACTGGATTTGGCTTAGAAGAAATAAATAACCCGCATATAGTGTTGATGAAATATCTCATCCAATAATTGAGTTTTTTTTCTCTTGATGAAATTCCTCTTAAGTTAGTCGGCTACTTGGGTTTCTGTTCGCTTTGATTTGCTCACAAATAATTATTTCATTATACGATATTCGGTGTCCGTCACAACCAAATTTCTTCTTTTTTAAATTCCTTTAAAGTTAGGAATATAAAGAAAAAGTGCAGGTTGCACAAGATCGTTGTGATTGACCTGGACATTAACTCTTGCCTGAGGTTCTTTCTTTCTACATAAGGATATCAGTCATAACTGAACGTTCGATTCCCGTGAATAATTTCTCTCCATGAATGCTTCTTTATTAAATGTTGTTTTTGACAGATCAAATTGCCGTAGTTGTTCGATCCAGTACGACCTTGAATTGACCAGCGATCAGGTTCTCAACAGTCTCAACAGATACTCGGTTTAACGCAAATCCGTTATGCTAGCCAAACGTCAAAAATGTTAATCTTCAGTGGCAATCTGCTCGTTGTAAAGCTGCGTTGGGTTACATATTTATTGCACTGAACGAAAGAACAGAGTAACTCTCTAGGCGAAGCTCCAGTATCGACCAGATGTCTTGAGCAACGTTGCAGTGAAGTCAATCGATTTTAAAAAAATGTCAGTGGAAACGCGGCTCTCCAAGTTTCACTGTTAAAGAGGTTAATCATATATTAGCAAAAATGCAGTGCAACGTGGGATGTTTTGCTGTGAACTGTACAAGTCAGCGACAAAAACAGTAGGACGCACAATAACTAGTCTATAACGAGTAGCCCTTGCTTATTCTAATTCCGCCAAGTAATTGTACTTTACTCTCAAACTCCAAACATGTAGACGCTGTTCATTCCAAATTGGCTCCGTGTTTTAAAATAGAACAAATGCTGTTTCTAAATTGTAGGCATGGTTGGTAGAAGGCTAAATCGTACATGGGCACTTGAATAAGTAAGTTATTTTTGTTCAGCTCTGAATATTACTTCTCAACGTTTTAAAATACCAAACACAGAACATTTAAATTTTCTCAACGCTACGCTTGGCTTCAAAATTTTTCAAAAAATAGGACAAAGTCGACTTGAACTCGAAGGTCTCTTTCTCAGAAAACGGTTAATAATGTTCTAGCCGGTTAGAAAACCACTGCTATATATAGCACAATGGTTTAACTCAAATTCAAGGTGTTATTATGTATACGCGTCTTTTTGTGATTTGTCAGATAGAGAATGTTTGTTAAATAACCCGATAGATATTTTCCAGTAGCACCGTGTTGGGTTGTGTGTTGAATTGTTCAGCGTTTATGTCACTCCTCGTTTATAGTCCATGTACCCGCCGTGGCTGTACCTTAGCAGATGTTTCAATGACGTAGTGACATTTAACTGCATTGACATTAATACCTGCCACCAAATAAGCTCTTTAATGACGTCACATTTGCTTTCTTTTTACCTCACTTGCTCGTGAATCACCACACGAAGTCTTGAAAACCAAACTACCCATAAATCTGAATTTTATGATGCTAATCTAGTAGATAAGACTTGACTCTCTAAAAGTGTTTATCGTCTTCAAACTAGAGATTTATACTATATATGGGTCTGCGTATGGTGTTTGTTTATTGAGCATGTTCAAAATTTGTTGTGCTGGGGCCGGTTGTACAAAGCCTATCCACCGGATAAATCGCTCTCCATCAGAAAAATTCTAAAGAAATCCTTTGGAGTGAATAACTTTAACAGTGGATATCTTTATTCAGGCTTCGTGCAACCGGCCTATGTTGATCACTTCATGGTTAGGTAATAAATACAATGTGAACGAGCTATGTGTAGTATATGCATGGATGAATGTGACTTGTCGGGCCGCATGCAGTCACTGTAAACCACACGGAATCAAAAACCCGTTAAAAACAAAGTCAATAAGGTTGAATACAGTGTAATACGCTGAAAACTGGTGTATTTCACTAGTTTTGAAAATCACTCTGAAGTAGCTTGGTCAAGCTGTAGTTGTACTGATAAATCAAATGTCAAGGAGCATAGCTCTGTTTAGATTTTTTTATTTTTTATATTAAAATATGAAATAATAATTAACGTCTCATAGAGTTCTAGTCAGTAAGTAAAGCGCAAGTAAAGATAAAGATAAAGACCAAACATAATTTTCCGAAAGGTTACTGTATCTTATTGACAAATTCCTGCACAGCTGCGATTTTTCATGAATATTACTGATTTTGATCAACGAATTGTAAGTCGGTTGTTGTTCGTCATTTTCGTCGTCATTAATTTGTGGTCTCAATGTTTGTTAGCTGGAAACCATGTTAGTTTTATTTCTCTTCCGTGTCTTGCTGATCGTGTTATGTCCTCGTGCAATGCTTCATTCCAGGCTAGGAGTAAGCCTGTTGTTAATAGCTCAATGAAGCGTTTTTTATTTTTATTTTTCGCGTCCACTCTTATTTAGACGTTGATATAGCTTATTCTTGGCGTGCTACATGATGGCCGTATGGGAAGGGAATGGAAGGGAAGGGAAGGGAAGGGAAGACTGATAGGTGAGATGCAAAATTGAATAGAAAAAAGAGGATAAAATGGGGAATTAAAGTGACGTTAACTGAATAAATGCTGTATCATAATGTGAGAGTGTGTAATTAAACCTGTTTGAGTTAATTCCGTAGAAATAGAAATGAACAATGAAATGTATTAAAACTTTGCACAATAATATTTTTGAGCTGCTTATTTTTAAAAGGAAATAAAAATTTGGTCAAACATTTTTCAAATGCATGTAAAAATTATGAAATCTTTTAAAACATGCGCAGAAATGTGCGCAGTGCAAAACTACGGAATTACCTTAGATTGAATTTTGTTGCTAAAAAGAAAGCTATTTGATAAATTCTTAATTTTGAATGTGGCATTATGATATGATACGCTAATGGGTTTTAATCTTCACGACGCAAATGCATTTCTAATTGAGTGGTGAATAAACCAATGAATAAAATTAATGAATATGTGAATAAGTGGATAAATTGCTAAATAAATGAATGATAAATGTGTTTGGTTGATTGACGGTAAATCGTACATTAAGTGTATTAAAAATTAAAAGTATACAATTTAGTCTTGAATTTTTTTAAACTTATTATGACATAACGATGTCTAAGAATATAAAAATACTAGAGATATGCCGAAAAAAGCTTATAGTGGCAATGCTAGTAAAGGGTTATGCTGAGTATAGCTCAAAAAACCTAATTCAAAATCTCGATTGTTATTCTCCAAAAAGTCCATACCTTCCATACCTTTTATATTGCTATGGTCAATAAAAAACTACAAGGATCGTTTTTTTTTTGTACGGCCAATCGCCTTTGATTTTTGTCTTTTTTGTATGGGGTATTTCATCGCCCTGGTTGTGAACGCCAATAAAATACTAACCCGAAGCAACAATTTGTCTAAACCTAATTTGTATTTCGTCATAAAACATCATTTGACTTAACTCTTCCTCAGAGTTTCGTTCTCTTTTTGATTTACATCTTATTATAAGTTCTAAGCTTTAATATGTTTGACGACGTTCCGTAGCGCACCTCCATTTAAACCCCTGAGGGTATGGGCGCTTCCTTGAATGCCCTTTGTCTTGCGACTAGTTTTACCAACTCTATATTTTGTTGTACATGGATTCTCGCGTTTTCGTCTGGAGCCGACTCTGTATTTTCGTATCTACAATAGCTAGTTTTTTACGAGTTAAAACTTACTGACTTCTGGTGCATGAGTTGTAAAATTATTTTTCCAAAAATTACAAGTCGGAACTATATATAGTCGTCACAGGAAACTTCTTTTTTCCGGTTTTCCCGCAAGTTGTGGAGTTATTACTAAAACTGTGTAGTAATTACCTTCGCCCTCCAACCTCTCATAGTGGGGATCAATCTCAATAGTAAGTTTGTAAGTACTTAAGGATGGGCGAAATGGTTTTATTGGGTATTAGATACCCTACGCCTATCGTTGTTAATTTTTGATCACGTTCACGTGTCTGTTGTCGATGCTGTTGTAGTATTTCAATCATAAATTCTAAATTTACTTACTTACTTACTTACTTACTTACTTACTTACTTACTTACTTACTTACTTACTTACTTACTTACCTACCTACTTACTTACTTACTTACTTACTTACTTTCTTTTTTACTTACTTACTTACTTTCTTACTTACTTACGTACTTACTTACTTACTTACTTACTTTCTTACACACTTACTTACTTATCGACTTACTAATTACTTACTCACTTACTTGTTGTATTTTGTACAATGTGTTTTCAATGATATAATTCGCTGTAATTTTGATTGTGACAATAAGTATACATGCACCCAGAATCCCAGAATCCGCACTTTGAAAGTTATCTGCCCCTCGCTTGGGGAGTCTTTATGTTTATAGAATAATCTAGAATATCTTGACAACCTTTTAGAAATGGATGCACAATCAAGTAACCGTTACATTCTATTCAGGTATATTTTCATAGAAATAAAAGATATTGTAACAGAAAGGCCGTTGCTTAAGAGATTGTTATCAATACTAATGCTCTTTTCACTTCTACTTTTGCGGATTATCTGTCAGAAGGTCGTAGTACTTTCAACCGCCTAAGTCTCCTAAATGGTTGCCGCATTTAGCTTGCTTTTAAGCTTATAAGTTGCAAGATTACAAAAAAGTGTACATAAATTTTAAATCTGTTCTATCTAGACAGTCCTAGTTATCTAGTGTCTAAATCCTTAAAATGGTCACCGCAATTGGCTTCACTTTAAGTTATGAGGCATATTAATGAATAGCTACTGGCGCAAACAACTCAGCCGTTTTTATTTGCTTCTTAAGCTCATACCTTGCTTGTTAAAACGGGCTATTTGTGCAGATTAAAATCAGTTAGATTAGCTCAATTTAGCTGTTTTAGAAAGCGTAAAGATCGGAGTAAAACAAGCCAATTGTGCAAAAGCAAAATAAATTTAAGAAGGCCTTACTATTTCCCTTTCACAGCATCTATTACAACCAAGGTCATGGAAAATAATGAACAAGTCATGTAAGATCGCGGGATTTGGTGATCTCAAAAGAGTACAAACCCTGTGTATAGGTTTATTTATAGATGTGTAATGTCACGGCTTAATAAAGGTTAAATTTTTATTTGGAGGTTTCACGGCTAACGGTAAAGCCCTTATGAGAGCCTGTGTCATGTGTTACCCGACTTGTTTCTTTGTTAATGATTTCTGCATTCAGCTGCTTCTTTGACTTGCACAAACAATAAGTAGCTTTTAATGTCGCGATAATCGAAATTGCTCTGGTAAATTCCATGTCTAAATCCTACTGCATTTGCTCTGTTATTCAATAACAAAAAGGATGAATTACGCAAACTTTTAGTGAATTAAATTTAATCCTACTGCTAGACATACAGTCTCCTTAACCCGCGCGAAAATGATCTGATTCTGCGTCATGCATGTTAATCAAATTAAATTTTCACAAAAAAAAGAAGAAAAACAAAGTTGAAAGCGCAGGTTATGATTACAAAACTGCACCATCATGAATACAAGTCTAACGTACAAGAAATTCATATGCTTCTCGGAAGCAAAATATTGATAATTTAGGCTTTACTTTTCGGTTAGGTTTCATGGAAAACAGTTTGTATCAATAGGTAATTAATTTTACCTTGTAGGGGACTAAATGCCCTATTGCAAATTTGCCTGCCTTTGGCAAATTGTTATACTTTTGTTTACACTTGTATTTTCTCAAATTAGACCGACTAGACAAGAATAGCTTTTCCCATCTTTTCATTTAGAAATATCGAACATGCTTTTGTTCCTGACATTTCTGAATGTTTCTTGTCATGGTTGGAGTACTAAGGCCACTTCAGCCCCTTGATGTACTCTTGATGCACTGCCTATACATAGTAATAGCAAATTTATGTACATGGAGAAATGCATGCAAAGTACGTCTACGTGACTGAATCTTCAAAACAAAATAAACATTTCTGTAAAAAAGCATGAAATAGAATCATTCAGTTTTTTGTTGATGTTTTTTTTTTTTTTTTTTGTGGATAAATGAATAATAAATGATTGGAAAGAACAACAGATAAATTATTGAATAAATAAATAAATAAATAAATAAATAAATAAATAAATAAATAAATAAATAAATAAATAAATAAATAAATAAATAAATAAATAAATAAATAAATAAATAAATAACGGATGGACGGACGAACGAACGAAGGAACGATGCATGAATAAAGAAATGGTACACATTTTAAAATGACAATAAGGTAATATCAAAATAAACTAAAAAAAAGATTGCGATTTATTGTCGTATCGTATCAAAATAATCGAATCGTCTGTCGTATCGTAGTGGAATCGCAAACGAACCCGATTGCTTACGTATATTGTAATTCATATATGAATAATTAATATGTTTTTAGTCTATCTCATATATAAATATTATGTATTTTTAGTTTATCACAAAACCTATGATTATTTCATTTTCAGTAGCGTTTTGAAAACCTTCGATATTTTGTTAACAGTACATTTCTCTCCATTTCATTTGAGAACAATCTTCCCCCAGATCAATGTAAAATTTGTGAAATTTTCTCTGTGAATTTTGTACATTGATGTTTGATAATTGTTATAGACACGTTTTCGTATTACTGACAAACAGTACTGCGTGTATCGCATCGTATCGTACGCGCAGTTTCTAAGAAAACATTCGAATCGTCTGCCGTATATTGTAGTCGTGGCGTAATGTTTTCGTATTACTGGCAAACAGTACTGCGTGTATCGCATCGTATCGTACGCGCAGTTTCTAAGAAAACATTCGAATCGTCTGACCTAAATCTTAGTCGTGGCGTAACCGTAACGTTTAAATTTCCTACTCACACGAAAACAGCTGTAATTGTTGTTTTATATTTCAGCTGGTGTACTGTCTCAAGATAACCATCACAGTCCTGTAGTAGAACTACTACCAGTCGTCATGCCAGGAGATAGGTAATAACAATGTTGTCCTTGGTGACCGTGGAAACAATGATGGCGACGATCACAGTGATGATGATGATGATGATTGTGGTGATGGTGGTTATCATGATAGACGTGTCGCTGATGATGTTGGTTATGATGATGGTAGTGAATGATGATGATAATGACAGTGATGCTAATGATGGTAATGATCATAATGGTGATGATGATTGTGGTGATGGTGGTAATCATGATAGACGTGTCGCTGATCATGTTGGTTATGATGATGGTAGTGAATGATGATGATAATGACAGTGATGCTAATGATGGTGATGATCATAATGGTGATGATGATTGTGGTGATGGTGGTAATCATGATAGACGTGTCGCTGATCATGTTGGTTATGATGATGGTAGTGAATGATGATGATAATGACAGTGATGCTAATGATGGTGATGATCATAATGGTGATGATGATTGTAATGATGGTGGTAATAATGATAGATGTGTCGCTGATGATGTTGATTATGATGATGGTAGTGAATGATGATGATAATGACAGTGATGCTAATGATGGGATGATCATAATGGTGATGATGATTGTGGTGATGGTGGTTATCATGATAGACGTGTCGCTGATGATGTTGATTATAATGATGGTAGTGAATGATGATGATAATGACAGTGATGCTAATGATGGGATGATCATGATGTTGATGATGACTGTGGTGATGCTGATGTTGAGGATGATGATGATGGCAAATGATGATGATGATATGATGTCAAAATGATAATCGTCACAATTAAGCTGGTGTCACAGGAAAAAAATTGAGAATCCCACAATGGGTTTATTTTGGGTTATCATTGGGAAAGTGCTACAAAACCCAACATTGGGTTCAAATTTACCCATATTTTTCCCATTAATTGGTAACACTTCCCATGCTATTCCCATTTTTGAAGAATTCAATGTTTTTCCTTTGTGTGTAAAACGTTCAAAAACAAAATAAAAGCTAAAACGCGCGGGTTTATTTTGAAAATAACATTACTAAAACCATAGCAACGTACTGGATAAAAGATAAAGTATTGGTGCTTTGTATTGGTGCTTTGTCTATTTTAATATCATTTGCTCCTACAAGCCTCTCTTGTCATTTCGTTAATACTAAAAATCTAAAACAAAAAAACAATTTCATCATAATTTTTGTAAAACTTGTAAATAATGCTGATAAATGATCAACTAGTATGATATAAAATAAACTATTGCTTTGTAAATATATTAGATCATTACTGCAGGAGATATCTCGTTCAGCCTTCAGGTAAATATGCTAAAAGTTGTATTAAAAACCATTGAACTACTGAAGCATTAAGTAAAAATGTGATGGCATCACATGAAATCATTTACTACATAACATACCTGAGAAAGAAAAGGAATTGTTGTCGAGTTTTTAATTTACGTACATATTTACTCGACAAAATTAAGTGTAAAAGGTTTTATTTAAAAAAACTCTACTAAAAAAATCTTATAAAAACAAACAATGAAACTGAATAAACAATCAAAGAAAAAAAAACAAGTAAAATTGCCTCAAAAATGACTTATTGCTAGTAAAATAAAGAGTCCAACAAACAAACAAGCAAACGAAATAAAACAAATAAGCACAAATTGAAAACACCTCAAAGGAAAATTGACTCCTAGCCCATTGATGCAAACAATTGTTTGTTGAGCAAATGTCTTGCCTTCACATTACCTCATGATGCCATGCTGGCTATGCAACCCCCAGCTCATTTGTTTGTTGTCGATAAATTTCTTTCAGTGCGAAGGCGTCTTCGGGCATCGGTAACGGCCTAAAAGCAGGTAAAAAGTTCTTTTCTTTTTCGCATTTATTTGCATTTCTGCTGTTGTGATGAAATTAGTGTCACTGCAGAGCTGGTGGCAGGTTTTTCCTCGGGAAACGTAAGATAAGCACAAGTTCTTTTGCATGTTTAAAATGAGCTATGCCAAAACGCAACGATGAAATATATGCTCCGCATGAGCTAATTCGCGTACTTTGTTTCAGATGAACTGCTGGGTCTTTCCTTTCAACTCGCATCACTCGAAGAAGACGGTGTCATCAATATATGGGTACGTTATTAAATTCTAATAATTTATGAACCTAGAACAAAAAACATCACCAACATGAAGACATTTGTAAATCCTGATACGGAGTCCTCATTTGCATATTGTTAGACATTGAAATATCTCGGTCAAATTACATTTAATTTCAAGATTTTAGATCTAAAATAGCAACATTAATCTAGACATTTGATAAGTAATATATAATATTCGTGTCCGGTCGGTATTAGGTTTATCACAATCCTCATAGGAGAGATCTCCCGCCAATATTGTGGAACCAGAGTTCATTAGTTTATAACAGTGAAACTATTTATTAGGGAAACTAAGACCATGGTGTTCAATAATCGAAGGCGTATTTTTGTACTCAGAAAAAAGAACGTCTTAATATATATGTAAATCATTAATACCATCGAGTAAAATGGCCAGCAATGTTTTGACCATTGTCTTTGAAAAGAAGGTAACAAGGGTGCCATTGATGCAAACAAACAATATTTGTCAAACGTTTGATTCTCCCTCTTATATGCCTGGATATTTTGATTTTGTCTGTTGTTGTTGTTGTTGTTGTTTTTTTTTTGTGAAAATGTCTTTTTGGATCTACGTTGTTGTAGGTTGTAGTAGAAATGGAAGCCGCTGATATTGCGGGCTCGGAGTCAGATTTAGGTAAGTAGTGAATCAGTAGTTTGTTCATCTTTGTCGTTGTTTCTGTTCATCTTGTACATCTTTGCATCATATGCTGATGAAGCAAGTGTAAATGTTTGTACTGCAGGGCTGGCCCCAGGTGGAAGAATCAAGCTGATCAAGAGTGGATCACTGACACTGGACTTGCCCTTGAGGTAGAAACCTCTAGCCATTTTATTATCATCATTATATTTCAGGGGCGAATCTAGGGGAGGATTGTGTGGGGGGTAGGTGGGCTACAACCCCCTATGATAGCAAGATTTTACATTTCTTCGCTAATAATTATTGCATGATATGCGACGTATCATAATGCGACAATCTCTACCACCCCCCCCCCCCCCCCCCACACACACACCCCTCGCCCTCTTTGAAAAAGGCCTGGAACCACCCACGTATTTATTTTATATTATTTTACTCTCCATGTTGAAACCTTAGCTAAGTTGTTATATTTACTATTTTTTACTATCATTCGCCATACTTCGCGTGGATTTTTTTAAATTTAGTTCGAGACAAAACGTTAAAAGGCTAATGCATTGTTCCCCTAAATTGATGGTCACATAACGATGAAAGGAAAAAAACCGCTCGAGACAAAGATGAATGAGTTATTTGCCTAATAACACCAACGGACTGTAGAATAAGTGAGAGGATTAGAGGAGGTGAAAATAGTAAAGGACATAGATGAGTCGCTGACTCAAAACAGATCATGGAATGATCAGTAGATAGATTAAAGATAGGCTGAATAGCAATGGAAAGGGAATAAATAAATGAGCGAACGTGAGAGAGTAAATGAATGAAGGAATAAAAGGGCGAAGTAAGTGATGAATAATTAATTACACACGAATGAGTGGAAGTAATAAATTATTTATTTAATTAATTAGTTGACTAGATGAATAAAAGAACGGATGATTCAATAAATGTGTAAAATAGAGATGTGAAATAGATATAAAATATATATAAATAGTGCTCAAACATTACATTGGTTGTTTGTTCTAGGGGTATCCGTAAGACTACGGCATTACAAGCTTTCTGTATGCGTTTATTACCTCAAGATCCAAATCATTTATATGTAGGAACTGATAGTGTAAGTACAAGCATTTTTTTGTTCTCATTTGATAGAGTCTTCTTCGTGGATGATGTCCTTGCGTTATCATGGAAGGCTTTGGAATAAAATTGCTCATTTTTTCAAAAACCATCTTGTTCATCTTGATTTCATTACAGTATGAATATTGATGGCATTGTTGTTATTATTACAGTCATCTTAGAAAACATCCCATATCGCTGACAAAATCACCCTTGCTATCATCATTGACAATCGCAATCAATGCCGTCATCATCGCCACATTTATCATCACTGGCAACATTAAATCGTTATAATCATCATTGATAATCGCAATCAATGCCGTCATCATCGCCACATTTATCATCACTGGCAACATTAAATCATCTGAATCATCGTCACTATCATCATCATCATCGCCACAATTGTTTAATAATCATATTCATCACTTGCGACAAAATAATTTTTGTTTATTCTTGGATTATTTGTCATAAGATAAAAGTACTCTTAGGTAAGCAATTGAGTATGAAGACTAATTGAAGGAGACAACGTTTCGTTGCCATTGCGGCAATATCGTCAGGTCAAATTAGCATGTTGTCCTTATCCTATTTTATTATTCTTTTGACCTGACGATGCTGCCGCGATGGCAAATCGATATACTTGCTCTATATTGTTACCGCCATTCAATTAGAACGACTGATAACGACTTTCTGACCATATCGATTAAGAGAACGCTACGATAGGGCGGTCTGTTCTCTTATACACATCGTAACGTTAGAATGTTTTCTTAGAAATTACCGTTACGAAAATATAGGGTACTGTTTCCCACTTGTACGAAAACGACTCTATTTCGTTGTTCTAGACTTTACCAATACGGCAAGAAATTGAATGAACTGTTCCATTGCGCAAGCCTGTTGATTCATCATTGAGATCTTAGTTTGTAATCTTTTTCTTTCTTCTTTTAGGGTTGTGTTCTCCATAGTATACGACATGGGGGTAGAGCCCCACCCAAGGCCTACAAGCCAAACACAGGTACCACTCAATTCCGTCAGACGTCAAACGTTTGCTGTGTCGAGTCTAATAGTTGAATCAGTCTATGAACAAGAAGTACAGTGCGAGTCTAATAGTTCAATCAGTCTATGAACAAGAAGTACAGTGCGAGGAACAAACAGTTGATTTCGTAAAACGTGGAATTCCTTCAGATGTTAAAATCCTTGATCAAAACTTCTACCGACAATTCATTTACCAACATAATAGATTCAACGCGACAAAGATCCTAGCCAAACATTCAACATTTCGCTCATAATCAATTCAGAATGTTCATAGCACTAATAATTACTACAATGATTTTTCCCCCAGATTGTTTAATTGACGTCACAGCTATAGATGTTTCACCATGGCAACTACCATGTCTTCTTGTAAGTATGCTACATTTACTTGAAATCAGTGTCTGTGAGAACGACGGATTCCGGATTGCGAATGTCCTTTACACGACCGAAAAGGTGTATGGGTAATGTTTTTTTTAATAAATAGCTACAGGAAATACACATACCATTTTATCGACCATCATAGATCTTCATGTTGACGAAATGACGCTGCTTTGAAAATAAAACTGCTGCTTATTTCTTATCAATATCGAAAACCCACAGTACCTTTCGGTCGTGAAATCTACATGTGAAATCCGGTATTACCATAATTTTCCCGACGTTTTTTTAAATAGGCTTGTATCTTAAAAAATAAATACGATTGAAAAAACAACGGTGAATCACCAAGGAAACAATGCCATGTCTTCTTGTAAGGTGAATGTTCGAGAAGAAATCCATGGAAAACGAAAAGGATGGGCGGTTACAGTGAAATCTATTTTATGATACAATGCATTACCAACTGTTTATTAACGTCTCTCTCATATGTGTTTTAGGCTGGCAGTAGAGATGGTAGCATCAGACTGTATCATCTTCACAATGGTAAATATTCATATTATTGTACTCATTATTGTTATGGTCGCATGCACCAATGATACTGTTTACTTTTTTTGGACATTAAGTATGTACGTGTGTGTTTTTTACATGCCAAAAGACTATTTCGGTAACTGTTATAATGAATGTGTTAAGTAATACTATACCAATGGCAATGTGTTGATGAAATATTGTTGACAAAGATGACGACGGCAATGACAATGGTGTTAACAATCTTGTAAGAATGACACATCCCTAACCCTGCACTCTCTTCGACCGTGGAGTAGTGTCTTGCATATTGTAATTTTACCTTTAGTTGTAGAAAATGCAGCTATGAAGACAGGCTCTTTCCAACTATGACGGTGATAAAAGCAACTGTAATGAATATAATTCTTACTTCATATCTACCTTATTTCCTTGTGTAGAATATCCTCAAAGTACTTGGAGTACATCCACAAACGGTAGTGCAGTAGTATCAATACAGTGGTCTCATAGTATACCTAGTGTGTTCTATGTATTAGATGACAACTCGAACTTATATATATGGTAAGTTAACTAATTTAGTAAAGCTTGATTTTCATTTACGTCGGCGCCGCTCGAAAGCTCGAAAGCTTAAAACTCTATTCGGATGAATCAGTGCGAGAGGCGCGCCGGAATCAAAGTGGGACTGAGAATCGGACAATTTCTAACTTTGTTTCAAATGAAACTTTATCGCGTATGTATTGTGACTAATGAGAACCGGAAGCAGAAAGAGAAGTAATTTATTAATCAGTTATAGTGCCGTCTTACTTTTTCGCGCGTCATTTAATCGTGCAAAGGCTTCATACTTCATCAAGGCTTCTCATTTCACTAACAACATTTGTTTTCACATCGATTTTCTGTTCCTGGTGTGTTACAACTGTTACACAAATGAAAACATAAGTACAGGCGTTAACGCATTGTCATTGGCAGTATAGCTCGTGCTTCATCTCCGAATATTCTATTGAAAGTACTCCCACTATAACCTAGTACCACACCAGTGTATTTCGACTTAGTTTACCTATGGTGCATAGAAATGAAGATTTGTTGCCACATAATTTATTTGAACGTTTAGATGTAGATATATTTTCCTTGACTTTTCTAGGGATCTTCTACAAGATGAGTCAGCGCCTGTATCCATAGACAAGATAAAACAAGGAAGGTAAGGGAATAGTGCTGCCTTGCTGGATTTAATGTTACTTTGTTTGTCTTGCTTACACCCTTTGTCAGCTGCTTGCTTGTTCCTTCTATTGCAGTTTTTCCAGTCGTCTATTTCTTTGTCCGATTGTTTGTCAGCTTACTTGTTCCTTCTATTGCAGTTTTTCCAGTCGTCTATTTCTTTGTCCGATTGTTTGTCAGCTTACTTGTTCCTTCTATTGCAGTTTTTCCAGTTGTCTGTCTATTTCTTTGTCCGATTGTTTGTCAGCTTGCTTGTTCCTTCTATTGCGGTTTTTCCAGTCGTCTGTCTTTTTCTTTGTCCGATTGCGTGTTTGCTTGCTTGTTTCTTTCATTGCGGTTTTTTCAGTCGTCTGTCTACTTTTTTGTCCGATTGTTTGTCTGCTTGCTTGTCTCTTCTATTGCAGTTTTGGCAGTCGTTTTTCTATTTCTTTGACCGATTGTTTGTATTTAGAGTGCGTAAGGCCTCGCACGCTCTTTTTGCCAGACTTCTCTGACAGACTTTACATGTTGTGTAGGTTGGTGAGTTTTGAATTGTCCAGTGATTACGCTGCTAGTGGTATCGGTGTTCCTGGTAGAACAGCTGAGCTGGTAAGTAATAACCAACCATACCATTGACTTAGTTACATTGACACGTAGACATTTCAAATTTACTTTGCCGTTTATCGACACATGTAAAAGAATCTAAAATCCGGATTCCACTCAAAAATTGCTTTTCAAAACCGGAATCCTTCACCTAGAATCTGGAATCCAGAACCTTGGAAATTTTGCGGATTAATCATTTTTAATCTTTCTGGTTTTCACCAGGTTCTTGGTTACCAGAATGGAGTAGTTGAAGTACACAAGATTGCTTCACGATTTGGCAAACCAACTCCGGATGGTCTGGACAGGTTTCATAGTTATTTAGAGGCAGCGATATGATTCCTCTTCGTTTGGATTGGAAACAGTACCATCGTATCGTATTTTTTCGGCAAGAAAACATTCGAATCATCTGCCTTGTCGTAGCACTTTTACAATCGTTTCCCACTCACACGACTCTAAAGCCAGGTTCACAAGAGCAACGCAAATGCAATGTAAATTTAAGTCTTGTATTTGCAATTGCGTTTTTACCGATTCAGACATTAGAATTGCAAGCGCAAGTACAATTTCCTTGCATTTGCGTTTGCGCCGCTCGGGTGAACCAGACTAAATAGGTCACCGCGACGTTCTGTACTTCATAAACTTCGCAACTGAGTTCTTGATCCGTTAGTCGAGACAAGCTCAACTGATAAATGGATCAGAACAATCCTAGAGATCAATTCACAATGCTTGGTTACTGTCCTAAGAATAGTTTGCAAGCAAGCATGCGTAAAATACCTTTTGATATTAGATAAATCGCACAATTGCTATATTTTTAGTGAAGCAATAAAGGATAAATTCCCGTGTTTTATCGCTAAAATAATGCACGCGCGATGTTTGGGAGAACACGAAAAAAGGCCTAAAAAAACTCACGAGCGTTAGCGACTTTCGTTTGTGATTTCCGGACTATTTTTGTCTCCCAACCATCTCGCGTTAGCACCGCGGTCAAACGTCAGCGCATGCGTGACATTGGCATTTGTAAACAATCAGATCGTTTGGCAATTGACTTTTAAGTCAATTAATAAGAAATTGTGTGAATATTTAGGCTTAATTTTTGGTATATGAACTCTTTGTTAAATTTTCTTTGTACCCTAAGTTTACACTTTTTCAATTCTGTTTACATTTTGAGAAAACAACGGTGAAAGTTTTCCCTTTCGTAGCTTTCTTTAGAAATCCCTACGCAGAAAGCACTGGGTACGAGATCGTTTGATCGGCATTTCTTATATTTTTTCGGGCATGCGCAGACGTTTGACCGCGGTGTTTCCCGCGTTTATTATTTCATTCCTTCGTGCTTTTACCGGTGACATAATGCACGCTTTCTGACCAGAGCACGCATTAAAATGAATCTGTATTGTTCTAAGCCTTCATACAAATTTCAGTGCACACTGACGGCTTTCTGAACTGGGACAACTACCGACATTAAAGAAAAATGGTTTTCTTTGGAAGAGATTACTTAAGAGACGATGTGTGTAAATATCAAACAAAATCGAAATATCGTGGCCAGGCTCTAAACAGATGGAACCATTAACTTTTGCCCAAAAGAAACCTTATTATATCACTAGACTAACAGCATAAAAAACTAAGAAAAATATTTATTTTATTTGTGAGAAAATGACATTTTAAGTTCATGCACCGAAACTGCCGATTTTCCGACCAAAATATACGTCAAGTTTAACGAACGATTTCAGTACTAAAACTGCTTTTAATGAACTTAAAACTACCACAGCTGTATTTTACATTATCTAAGGATTGTGTGACTTGATTTACAGGAAATTATTCTGAAATCTTGTCACCCAAAGAATCGTTGATTTTCAACACGGTAGTTTGACTGATTTAAAATATCCCTAAAAACAAACTAATTTTCACTATGGGATAAAGCTCTAAATTCAACAAGCTTTAGGTATTCTGTTCTTTAAAAGACAGGCTTTCAAATGATGTATATACTTCTCTTGGCTAATAAATATTTGTGATGCTACACCTCAGCGAAATCGCAGCATTTTGACCTTTCAAGGTCAACAAGCCGTACTATCGAATTGTATTGAAATTATGTATTTAAATACTTTTTTCCCTAGATTCACTTCATCAAGACAAAATTACAACTGAATATAATTCCTAACCTCGTAGAAGTAATAATGACGCTTTAAAATCCTAGCATTTCCTCCTTGTAGTGCCAAATAAGCAAGTTTTTGTTATTAGTATTATTCCCATTTACTCTACATGTGTCAAACGTCCGCCGTCGGCTCAGCTTTCCACACAAAATTCTTGAAATCTCTCCCATTGCTTTCTTGGATACTTCTTTGTTCAATTCATCATGCATGATGTTCGAATAAGCAGGTTTGGTAGAGAAATGCTACTCTTTTGTTCGGTATTTTGTAGTGTTTGTGTTTGTTAGTGCAGATCGACATATGCAAAACACTACTCTGTGGGGTAGGGACGATTTATCATGTTTGCTTGATTGGGTTTTGGAGCGGAACGTTGGATAATTTATTGATGTGAAAAAATCGAGATGCAATTTATGGAGCTTAGTGTGAATATACTGAAAAACTAGAAAAAAGAAGGAAAAAAAAAAGAAAAAAAAACGTGCAAGGAAATTTTAATTCATTGAGTTAATCCTGTAAAAAGATGTTGTACAAGAGCTGTGTCCAAAAGAAAAAAACAAATACAGACCCTCATAAAAAATCTAATGATTCATTCTTTTGCTGTGCACAATATTAAATTGATTATATTTTAAAGGACGTTTTTGGAAGTCTTTAGGCTGGTAAATCCAAATAGAATATACAGAGGACGCGGAGAAGGAGCCTTTTAGTCCATATTATTGTACCTTTTTCACGATCGATTTTTTTATTGATTTTTTTACGACTTTTGCGAGTATGCCATTCAAATAAAGTGATATCACCAGATACAGTACTATGTCTATCATGTATGTCCAGCGTGTAATCCACAAAGCGCCACGTTTCTATGCGGTTTTTCTTTCAATTCGCATGCCTGATAAACTTCGAGTTTAATAGATTTGTAGCTCATCCAGTTAATTTCTCTAGATTTATTTCAACAAGGTTAGAACAAAAAAGTCAGAAAATTGTTATTATTTTATAAATAGTGCCTAAGAACTTAAAAAAAAAATTAAAATCGTTCAAAAACATGCAAAGACACAAAGAGTAGTACCGGACCCTTGCTACTGCGCATCCAGCTCGTGCATGTGGATCTGAATAAAATTTCCTGCGCAGCTAAATTCAAACCGTACATTAAAGGCAAAATTTGGCCGTTTGCGGACTTTTCACTCAAAATTAACTTTGACACGCTTTATATGGACCTAAATAGAAGTTAGTGCTCATGCTTTCCCGGCCAAAATATCGAAATTACAACAGTTTTCGCGCGTTTTTAGCTTACAGCTCCAAAAGTAACACGTGGACCCCCATTTTTTTTCTTTTTCATAAGATTCTAAATATTTAATGCTTTAGATAAAGAGAGAAAAAAAGAACCAATTTTCTCAAATTTCAACATTTTTATACCCGCACGATATAATTTGCCCGAATACAAGGAATGATGCTTTCTACAATTTATCTCAGTTTTACACTACTTATAAAATATTGGAAGAATTTTTATCTTGATATGTTTTCTAAACTCTATACCTATATTTCGAAACATTTTTTTGCTTTTCTCCCATAAATGGATGGAAGTGACTTTATTGATTGAGGTAGATTTTCTGTAAAAACGCGCGAAAACCTGAAAAATCGCACTTTTTGACGTCTTATACCTCGAAAACCAACACGGTGGACCACATAATTTTTTCCAGTATTTGAATGCCCCAACAATAATCTTCAAATGACAGAATTTAAAACAAAAATTGATTCATTGACGATTTCTGAAGATCCGGTACTTCCTTTATAAATTCCCGCCACTTCCCTGGAGAGTAATGTTTTTTTTTCATATCATTTTCATAATTTAATTCTAAATAGGGTAAATGAAGTTGTATATATATCTAGAATATTGAAAGTCAATATTCATAAAGTTTATCAATTTATATATACCATTTAATTCATATGAAGATAATATTGGTGAGAAAACACAGGAAGCCCAGCTACCTGGGCATTGAGCGTGTTCCCTCTATTCCTCCATTCGAAATCCAGTTATATGCAGCACATAGCTCAATGTTCTTACTAGTGACGTTAGCGTCTGCCAACACAAACATTGCTGCATTTATTAAACCGTCTAGTAATTCCATGGACTAGAATGAATGACAAATGAGAAATCCTTTAATGAGCAAAGGAGCTGGTATATAAATGCATTCAGTGGATGAGTGAATGAACACATGGAACAAAATAATTGATTCACCAATGAGTGAGCGAGAAATTGAACAAGTGAGAGTAAAAAACGAATGAGGACACCAGAGATTGTGAATAAATAAAGCTTAAGGAATCAATAATAAATATTCATATATTCTTTTTTTTCACTTATGTAGAAACAGATTATTTGATAGTTTAGTGAGTAATTGAGTGTTCAAAGGGTAGTGAAACGATCGACGATCCCTTCAATTTTTTTATTAATGTCGATCTTATTATTCATACTAGGAAACTACTGAAGACGTTTCAGATATGCCGTGCGAGAGCCCCTACATATGATCTAATCGTTGATCAGATGCTAATATCAGGGGCCGTGTTGCAGCCCAAAGGGTGCGGGGTGGGGAAGGTTCTTAAGCACTTTTATAAAATAATAAGAACATTTTCTGCCTTTTTTGTTCTAACCTTGTTGAAATAAATCTAGAGAAATGAACTGGATGAGCTACAAATCTATTAAACTCGAAGCATATCAGGCATGCGAAAGAAAAACCGCAAAGAAACGTGGCGCTTTGTGGATTACACGCTGGACATACATTTTGTGGGCCCCAATACGAATAAATGATAGACATAGTACTGTCACTTTATTTAAATGGCATACTCGCAAAAGTCGTAAAAAAAATCAATAAAAAAATCGATCGTGAAAAAGGTACAATAATATGGACTAAAAGGCTAAGGCCCCCGCAGCCCCTCCTTCTCCGCGTCCTCTGTATATTCCATTTGGATTTACCAGCCTAAAGACTTCCAAAAACGTCCTTTAAAATATAATCAAATTAATATTGTGCACAGCAAAATAATGAATCATTAGATTTTTTATGATTTTTTCTGTATTTGTTTTTTCTTTTGGACACAGCTCTTGTACAACATCTTTTTACAGGATTAACTCAATGAATTAAAATTTCCTTGCACGTTTTTTCTTCTTCTAGTTTTTCAGTATATTCACACTAAGCTCCATAAATTGCATCTCGATTTTTTCACATCAATAAATTATCCAACGGTCCGCTCCAAAACCCAATCAAGCAAACATGATGAATCGTCCCTACCCCACAGAGTAGTGTTTTGCATATGTCGCTCTGCACTAACAAACACAAACACTGTACAAAATACGGGGGGGGGTACTACCCTATATCGACTATACGGGGATGATCCGCTGAACAGGGTATGGTTTTTCGACCTTGGTGTCATGAACAGGGTATCTAATTCTACTCTATTTCCGATTTAATCCAAATTTTCTGTCATAATCAGGGTCCAAAAAAATGAGAGAAATTAGTTTGAATTCAGGAAATCGGCAGGAATAAGATCGTTGACTTTTAAAAAAGATAAGAGCAGCACGTGTGTCTGAATTGATATATTTGTACAAATCATATAACGTTTTTAAGCAATTGTAATTTGTCATAAACAGGGTATGGAAGTTACGTATTTTTTGTCATAAACAGGGTAACCCCTACAAGATCCCAGCGGAACAACCCTACCCAGATCTGAAGGGAGTACCCCCCCCGGGACAAAATACCGAACAAAAGAGTAGCATTTCTCTACCAAACCTGCTTATTCGAACATCATGCATGATGAATTGAACAAAGTCTCCAAGAAAGCAACGGGAGAAGAATTTAGTGTGGAAAGAAGTTCGAAATTCTGCTCAGCCAACGGCGGACTCTTGACACATGTAGAGTAAATGGGAATAACACTAATAACAAAAACTTGCTTATTTGGCACTACAAGGAGGAAATGCTAGGATTTTAAAACGTCATTATTACTTCTACGAGGTGAGGAATTATATTCAGTTGTAATTTTGTCTTGATGAAGTGAATCTAGGGAAAAAATATTTAAATACATAATTTCAATACAATTCGATAGTACGGCTTGTTGACCTTGAAAGGTCAAAATGCTTCGATTTCGCTGAGCTGTAGCATCACAAATATTTATTAGCCAAGAGAAGTATATACATCATTTGAAAGTCTGTCTTTTAAAGAACAGAATACCTAAAGCTTGTTGAATTTAGAGCTTTATCCCATAGTGAAAATTAGTTTGTTTTTAGGGATATTTTAAATCAGTCAAACTACCGTGTTGAAAATCAACGATTCTTTGGGTGACAAGATTTCAGAATAATTTCCTGTAAATCAAGTCACACAATCCTTAGATAATGTAAAATACAGCTGTGGTGGTATTAAATTCATTGAAAGCAGTTTTAGTACTGAAATCGTTCGTTAAACTTGACGTATATTTTGGTCGGAAAATCGGCAGTTTCGGTGCATGAACTTAAAATGTCATTTTCTCACAAATAAAATAAATATTTTTCTTAGTTTTTTATGCTGTTAGTCTAGTGATATAATAAGGTTTCTTTTGGACATTAAATGTCTTTCTTATGTTTGGCCACCATGTACTCGATATTTATACGGATCCTCTCTTAACACTCATATATATTATAATGTTCATTATGCTCGGTTGTGTCATATGCTCAAAAAAATATGCAAAAAACTGTATATGCCTTGAACTTTATTTGCAAATCCACTTGTTGTTCTATGCTACATACATTCATTGTAGTTAGTTTTGTAGTTATGTAAATCATCGCATTGTACAATCTAAATAGTAGTCATCTGACTGTATTATTAGTTTTGACATCTTAGAGTCGCAAATGCAAGAATTCAATGTCTTTCAGCTCAAACCTTTGCTCTTGTTACCTTGAGAGAGAAATGCATTGTGGTCCATAGCTTATGCAGTTGCCTTATATGGCAAAACAACTCAAATCGTTGCAAGAACTGGTAAATAAAACTTGAAAACTGCAGCTTGCAATGACTTGCAAAGACTTGAGAGCCAAAACACATCTAAAACTATGCCTAAGCTATTTTAAAGCCTATGCATTACCAACTCTTATTTCACCTTGCAAAAAATTGGGAAGTATTTAAAAAATATTTTTCTTAAACAATGAGAGTGCCAACTTGTGTAGACTCTTTGAGTAGAGTTGTAATTTAGTTAGATTTTCATGTAATGAGAGTCCACAAATTTCTGACATCCAGTTTGGATACTTCATTTGTGGTCAAAATGCTGTGTACGTGCTCTTGTAAGAGTGTAAATATATTTATTAAAGTGTATTTTCGGTCTTCAGAATGTTTGACTCTGTTAATGAAATTCAAAATAAAAGTAAACATATAAGATTTTGTTATCAATTATTTATAAACAGTGACTTTAATAGACCTTATTTGCTTCCATGTTTATTTTCCCATTTCAGACCATGTGATGTTACTATTGGTAAATGATTCTTTCAGGTGTAAATATTTCAACACATTTTTCATAAAAGAACCATTCCCTAGAGAGTGTCATGTGGTCTGAAATGGGCAATTTACATATGAAGCCAAAAAGGTCTATTGAACAGCGATAACTAAGATATCAGTCATATAATTATACATATTAGTCATGTATTAGTTTTACATTCCAAATGAGAGCACTAATACACACTAATACACACTGCTGGACTTTGATGTGCTATATAGCAAGAACATTACACTATCATGAAGTAGTTTTCCCTGTCTATCTCTACTGCTTGGAGGTCATTCCTTCTACTTTTTCCACAAAAGAAGTAACATCTTTGAAAAAAAGCTCAGGTTGTTCAAGAGCGGCAAAGTGTCCTCCTTTTTCAATCAGGGAGTATTGCACGTTGTTAGGAAATACAGCTAAGACAAATGGCTTTGGTGGCAAAAATGGTTCATTTGGAAACTCTGCAATTCCTGATGGTATATCAATGGGAATACTAAAAAAAAAAAATGACAAGTAGTTTTAAAATTCAACATGGATGCGTCTGATTAAATTCAAAGTTTAAATTAATGGAAAAACCTAAAATGTTTGCAATGATTAACAGCCAAATTCATTTTTGTATTCTGCTTTGGTCTTTTTTGGACTGCCAATCAATTATAGGAGCAGAACTTGATTCAAATAGGCAATTGCATTATAGTGTCATATACTACAACTACCAGAATGCTTTGCTCACTTTCGTTTATAGCACAATTGGCACTAAATGTTCTGTTAATCTCCAAAGGGGTTAAGAATTTGAATATCAAAGAGAATTTGCATAGAATGCTGGTAGTTGTAGCAAAATGATGCCATAATGCAGATCGCCTTTTAACCAATGACAGGGAGTGTTGCTGCAATGAAACTGATTGAAGGTTCAGAAAAAACAAAAAACAAATTTAAAACATATTTATAAGACAGAATGGTGTTATAAAAGGAATTTCAGCAAGAATATGAATTATTACCTGATGAACGTCCATATCTCAGGCATCTGAAAGTTTTCCTTATAGTATCTTATAGCTGTTGGCATAGAGTTGGTCACCCAATAAATCATCAAGTTGGTGATCAGTTCATCTTTTGTGAAACAATCCTCTAAGCAGGATGAAGATTCATTCAGTTTGCAACCACTGGCCACAAAGAACTTTTCTACAACGTAGGATGCAAGGCCTACTGGAGAATTTGTAAGACTGATGCCAAGGGAATCTGGTCGTGTGGCTGGAAAAGTGTTGAACACAGATTATAAGCTAGTTATTTACTGTATATAGTTTATGACGCAATGGCTCTTCAAATGAATCAATGAATGAGATAACATAAATTCAATCTGGTGAGTAATAATCTTAAGGGAAGTCTTGGAGTGCATTGAATAGATAGTATATACAGGGAATCAAATGGAGGGTATTTGGGCTGCCTGTTGATCAATAATGATTGATTGTCTGATTGATAGACTGATTGATTTGATTGACAGACTGATGATTAACTTGCTGAATGAGCAATCGACTGACTGTAATTGACCAATAATGCACCAGTTTCTACTTGTTTTGTTGCTCTGGCTTGGCATTGATAGCAAGTGATATGTTAAATGTACTACATTCATCAGTTTATTTTAAACAACAGCCTGCTCAGTAACAAAGAACTTGAAACTGGTCCATTGATTGATTGGTTGTCCAACCAGTTGTTTTTTATTACCTTGAATGTGCTGATATCCACCTTCACGCAACTGTCCAAAGAAATAGTCCTTCAGAGGGTAAATTTTCTTATGTTCACGAGGTGGCAATGTAAAATAACCAATGAGATAGGACCATAGACCATATGGTGGGCTCACTGGAAACATGTTGAGGTGAATGCCTTTAATATGGCTGTAATGAAATTAACAATTAACATTTTACATGCATTTAAATATGTTGAATAACAGTTCAGTTTACTTAGCCTCCATGCTCAATACCACATCTTCACACTTCACCCACAGTGTAATTATCCTCTATCTCTATAAAGTCATTAAACATAGTATTGTTATAATTTTATCTTAATATGTAATTTGTGAAATAAATTTGAAAACATCTGTACATATACTTTTGATACCAATTTTCTAAAATTGACTGATATTTTTTTGGACATAAATGGAAGGGGTGGGGAATCTGGATAAAAAATTAAGCTTATTACAACCCCCCCCCCCCCCCCATTTGAAAAACTGTTCCGCCGTCCCTGATATTACCCGTAACCTGCTCACCTTTTATCAATAAATGCCATACTCCTTGCAATCATCGAGCCCCAGTCTCCACCTTGCACATAGTAATTCTTATGACCTAGCCTTGCCATCAGCTTGCTAAACATCGCGGCCAAATGGAACATGTTAAAACCCTGTTTATGTGGCGCTTCTGAGAACCCAAAGCCAGGGAGAGAAGGACAGACTATTTCATATGCAAACTTGCCACTTCGAGATGCTTGAATGAGTAAAGGCACAACTTTGTAAAACTCGTAAAACGATCCTGGCCATCCATGAATGAACATGATTGGCACGAGTGTTTGGCCTGGTATAACTGCTGGTTTAACGTGTAAGAAATGAACTTTGAGACCATTGATACTCGTCTGGAATTGTGGAAAAGAGTTGAGTAACTTTTCGTGTTTCTTCCAGTCGTAATTCTTGGCCCAGTAGTTTCCTAGCTCTTTGACGTATTTCATATTCGTTCCATATTCCCATTGCACTCCTTCTAAACTATCAGTGTAACGTGTATTCATCAATCTGATTTTCAAGTCATCGAGGATATCTTGAGAGACTGAGACAGCAAACGGATTAATGGAGGAATCTTGTTGATGCTTTTCGCCCTCGCCGAACCAGGTGTCTTCAAAATTTGCAAAAACTGGAGGGTCGGGAATTTTAGGGATTGTAAAGAAAACTATAACAGCTAAAATGGCAATTGTGATGGAAATGATTGTCGCTATCCAAGAGAAAGTAGAGCTTTTCGACATCATTTTGGTTGTTATTCAGGCAGGCGGAACGGCTTGTTGGAAGAACTTGCTGCAAAAGCTGACAGGCGTTCCTAGTTGTTCAAAAAATATTTATTTACTCGGGCTGCGGGCGTGTGTCGATACAAGTTGAGTGTGTTGACAGTTTTAAAGAGTACGTTATAGGCGTTAGGCAATTGAGTCTAATATTTCATCATGTTTTTTTTTCACTTCCTAAATTACTATACAATCATTACAATACAGAAAATTCGAACAAAGGGAAAGTGATAAATCAAATAAAAACACGTGGAGTTTTTTAACAATGATATTAAAAATGAGATTTGTTGGAAAACCATATAATGAATTATACCTGAGCCTTTTTAAGTTACTAAGAACACACGAAATGCTAAATAAAAATTACTGAAAGCTCTATTTGTGTTCTTTTTTCTTGGTTGTTTTTTGTATTGACTTTCTAGAGCCAATAGCCCATGCGCATCTGCTGGTGACATCATGTTGTGCACAAAGATTCTGTACTTCATTCATAGTCAGCGGCTTTGTGTCTGTAACTTGGATGTATATATCATTTTCTTCTTCGATGTTTGGAGGAGTTATGGCTAAAATAGGCTGCGCCGGCTTAGGGCCCACACCTTGTAGACCTTCTAAAATATGCACTTCTTTCGGGTGAAGCTCCGCACCTGACTTCATTCGATGTAACGCTCTTATTTGTAGCATTTCATTACATTTCTGTTCGATGATTCCCAAGTATTGTACGATATTGCAATCATCAATGGTGGTTCCTCCACCAAGAAGTTCTGAAATGGCTTTACGATCACAATTAATCATCTTGAACAGTTTCTCGATTTTTGGCTTGGCTTTTTCCAGAATGTGTCGGTTCGTTTTTGCCTCTTTTTGCATGGAACAATATTGAGTTGTGACTGTTTTGAGCTGTTGTTCAAGTTCTTTCAAGATTACTTTGCGGCGATTGTCGCTAACAATTTCATCTTGTTTCGTTTGCTCTATTTCATCTTGAAGGATCTGGATATTTTCTTGCAAGCCTTCAATCTCAGTGTTGATGGCATTCACATAGTTAAACAATGCAAAGTTTTCATCTTCTTTCTTAATGAATGAAGCAACAAGTGTGGCTGTATCGTGAATGCCCGTGGCTTCTTTCATTTTTTCAAATATCGTCTCGTACTTTTCAGTTTCTATGTTCAGAGAATCCAAGTGAATACTGTGTTTTCTGAGTTCTCTTTTCAAAGTTTCTTCCCTGAGAATTGAAGCTCTGTCTCTTGTCTTGGCAGACATAAAGTCTCTAAGCTTACGGTCATGTTCAATCTCCCTCATAAAGTCTTTAATTTCACTGTTAAACGTAGCAAGATCTCTTTCCCCTCGCTCGCGCAAAGATGTCATGCGATGCTGAGCTTCATCTCTAGCATGGAAATTTGCTGTTGCGTTTTCAGAGATAGACTCGATGTCTTTCTTAACTTCAGAGAGTTTGTTCTCTAAGCGTTGATGCAATTCTTGAAATCGTACCTTCTGCTTGTTAATTTCGTCAATCTTTTCTCTGAGTTTCTTGTTTTCCGTCATAGCAGAGTTAAACTTCTTATTCATGCCATCTAGACGGTTCTTTCGCACTCTGATTTGCTTCTGCGTCGCAATGTACTTCGTTATGTTAGTGTCTTTACTTCCCTTCATTGTTCTGCGCCAATCAGCTATTTTTTCTTCAATGGCTCTTTCTCTTATTTCAGTTTCTGCTATCATCTTCTTCTCCGTCTCTATTTCTTGTAAAACTTCTTGTTCCTTATTCAATAATTCGTTCAGCGCATTTAGGTTATTGTCATCGCAGAACTTATTCCAAGCTCGTCCAGCAACGTTGTTCAATGTCGACAATTGTTCTCTTTCTTGCAGAAGCATTTCAATCGCAGCTTTTTGTCTCCTAATGACGTTTTGTGCTTCGGAAGTGTACACTTTTTTGTCATTGGACAATGTGCGATAAGTACGCTGTAAAGATGCAAGCTCTTGTTGAGCTTCAAGAAGGGCTTCGACAGGATCGACCTTTTCCTCGTCCGGCCTCATCGTCAGACTTAAAGCACCAAGTGTGACTGTACAACTGAAGACTACTAACAATCAACGGCTGGATAATTATAAGTGATTATCATTTGTTACGTGCAATTTAGTAAGATGTGTTTACTAATTGATTCTAATTATGTGCGCGCGCACAACTCAAGATTCCATTTTGTGATAAATATATGGGTTGTGGCTTTCCCTGCGATCATCAACAATTTTTTTGCATGATCGATTTGATTTTTAAACTTATTTTGCGGCATTTTTGTACATTACAAACGTGGCATATCGGATTAACTATTTTTCTGTTCTAATCAGTCATAATAATCACTCTTTTTTTTTTTTTTTGACTTCTTGGCTTCGGCTTTTAAGCCTTAAAAGGTAATTCCGTAGAAATAAAACTACCCGATGAAATTTTTTTATACTCGTTCTAACAAACAATTTTGAGAAAAGCTTTCAGAAAATACAATAAAAAAGGGGGATCCTCGACTTCGTTTTTGTGCTATATGACTTTAAAGTTCATGCATTTTGGTGACTTGAGAACGTAAAGAGATGAGCTCAAAAATCGAAGAGAAACGGAACAAAAACACAGTAATTTGTCTTTTAAGAGCAAAATTCGCGTTTTGTTCAAATGTCTGTACTTAATTTTATTCAAAAAATATGAACAGATGTATAAAAAATATGTGATCTTGAAGAAATTGACGAAATACCAACTTGCGCACGAGCTGCTAATTCATTCGAAAAAGTCCTAAGCTGAAAGTATTTTGGAAATTTCTCAAAAGTTAGCCCGATGACCTATGCTCAATTTTAGATATATTTGATGTTATGTTATAACAAATAATTTTATCAAATAAAATACATAGGTCACCGAGCTAGTTTGCGAAATATTGCGATAAATATCGTCATTTTATTGTCAAAAAACAGGTTTTCCGAGAGAGGACTGGGTCGAGTTTCAAAATTATCGCGTTTTCTCGCTCGAAAATATCGCAATTCTTCGAATTTTTCATTCAAAGTACTTTACAAACATAATTTGACTAGATTACATGATAAAAGTCCTGAAACCAAAAATCTTGAAACATGCGCAGAACTATGCGCAGTGCAAAACTACGGAATTGCCTTAACTAAAAATACGGTTTTAATATTTCTATAGTGCACTAAAAATACTTCTTCCCCCTAGCTCCTTCTCATTTCATCTTCACTCACGTGCAATAAACGATACAAAGCAAAGAACGTCAGGAATTTTGCCCCTCCCACTCCAGGCCCGTTTTTACAATTCAAACATTTTTAAATTGAAAAAAAAAAAACCTTTCTGAATAGTCAATAGCATACTCTATTAAATGTCCTCTAATCGTTGCGGGGTTCATTCTGCACAAATGTCCCACAAGGTCTTGGGTTTGCATTTCCATAGTCACAGAGATAAAAATTAAAAATCCGGCGATTTTGATCGTAAATCTGAAGTTGATAAAACTCATGTAGCGAGAAAAATGTCCAGTTGGAAAGAAACACGTGAAAAACTAATATTATCTCCCTAAATGTGACCTATGTGTAAAGTGTAAAGGAAATTGGGAAAATTCGACTTGCCGTATGGTTCAAATCGAATATTAAAAACCAAAGTTTTAGGCTTTTTTTATGAAAACCAATTGCAAACATGGATAAATTGCATCCAGACCTTTTTTTGGATGTGGATTTTAGTTAAACGTGATAAAAATAAACTACAATCATGTCTGATTCATTTCAATTTTTTCTCCTGTGCTTTTGAAAAACTCTTTTGACGAAGGAGTCACTCTTCAGACGGTGGTCGATAAACAATAGTTAATTTATGCGCTAATTATGCAGATAGTGCTAACGTATTCACACCCAGTCTTGCGCATGTTCGTTGAACATTTATTGAAGCGTTATTCGTTCCTTTGTCAGAATTTTACTCCTCAAGACTTCAAACTTGCATCAAAAAGCTCTTCACTTTTGGGGTGTGGAGTGAATCGTCGTGCTTCTTCGACAGTTCATCGAGTTAATCATGGAAAAGTCTTTCCTTTTAGCGTTATTCATGGCTAGCTTTGGAGTTCTGTCAGGTAAGAGTTTGTTGCCTAGAAAACTATCTTTGCAAGAGGACTAGACAATAGCAAGGTCTAAGAATGTCAAGCTGAAAAGACTGCTAAAACCACTACGGTTTTGAAGCTTTGCTAAGAAGCTGAGGTAGACCACAGACCTTAGGAATAGGATGGTTAACAGATATCAAATTTCTTCGAGGAAAAGTTTGATAATTTTGTTTGATCGCTAGGTCGCGATCAATGACTTCTTCGATCTTGCATACTCGAGGTCATTCGCCACTCCTTGTACAAATGGAGGAATAAAGTCCGTGTGGAACCTTTATCTGATGTATTTCGATCTCCTACTCTTCCTTTGTTTTTGGATTCGTTAATCTCTGCTCTCAGCTTGTAACCATTAAACGGTTTAGAGCGCCATTTTGCTGTCTTTAGAAACTCGCATTTCACACTTCGGAACACGCGAAAACCTGCACGCGACAGTGTATAGTGAGCTTGTTTTTTACATTTAGTCTTTGTTTAACCAAATCTCTAGTAGATTTATCTACAGCAGGTATTTAAAAGTCTTCTGGCATTGAAAATAGTTGCATAGCTCACAGCGTAGCCTCTGCATGAGTTGCTGGTGTTGTTCGTAAAATTCCTCTTCGAAGATTTCGGCGCCAAAACTTGCTTTTTGTTCAAGAGCGTTGGTAAACATCTCTCTGTCTGCATACAACTAAAAGTGGTCGCACAAACACTGCTTTTCAAATGTTTATTGTTTATTTTGTATGCCATAGTTATAAAGTGACTATTAAACTGAGAACGTTTAACATGCCCCAGTTTTGTTGTAACAGGTTTCTTGAATTCTTCGTTTTCCGTTTAATAATTCTCGAAATGTTTTTTTCATCCAACTCGGCTAAATGTATTGTCATCGAAACTGAATTCCCTGTGTAAAGTCGTCAGCTTTTCAAAGAGTTTTTCCGTGAAATTTATGTATTTCAAATTTTGGTGTAATCAAATTGCATCTTTAACAGTGCCTTCTAGAATTTCAAATGCACGTGTTGAGATAAAAATTATCTCCCTTGGGAATTGGATTGAATACCTAAAACTAAAACAACTGATAATATATTCTGCTTGCATCATGCTTGTCTTGTGATCATTAAAAAATACAAATAACATTAGTGATGCTAAATATATTGCATGACTTCTTGACATAAACAAGTCAAGGCCCTTGATTGTACGTTTTCATTGTGGAATGTATTTCAAACTGTAGACTTGAAATTGTACCAAAGTTAGCTTTGCTTTTTTATCAGCTTAGTTAATATAAAGAAACAGTTTTGCTGAAAAGCACAGTGATTTTCTATATACAGCTGTCAAAAGATCCAACCTCCAAATCTGCATTTAAATTACTCACATTTATATAAAATATTGATAACAGTTTGTGATCTTTTTAATTTTGGACGTTATGTGCTAATATTATTGTTTTCTTAGCATTTTTATCCTATTTTTTTCATTCGCTTTATTCCATTTGAGTCCACTCTGTTCCATTCTATCCATTTTTTCCGTTTGATCTTTTGATTTGTAATGTTCTTTAGAAATGTTGTACATCCATGTAAAGTAGTTCTAAACACTGGCTATTCAATTAGACACCATCTATCACCATATGTTTGTGGATTTAAAAACATTCAAACAACTACTACTAATTTATTTTAAGCAAGGTATTGCATGCATAAAATGAAAGTGTATAAAAACATGTAATAGTCGACATTCTGCAATATCTTGCAACAGACTAATATTTTAATAGAACACTAATAAATTACTGATATTTTGTTACAATATTGTCAACAACCAGGTGTTATTTATGTAGAGGTTGAATTTTATGACACACACAGATTACTTCTAATAAGACAGTGTTTTGCAGTAGAGTATGTAAATGTTTAAGCTTTGTTTATGTTTGTGCATACTTTATAATAGAACTGAAACATCTTTTGATAATAAAAGTGAAAGTATAATAATGCAAATTACAATGGAATATAATCAGAATGTTCCAGGGATTCTATATTGACATATTATTTTACATGCACCTGCCTAAAAGCTTTTTCTTGTTAAATGTCAATTTAAATTAACATTTAAACTGAGAGACACTCGGCATGATATAGTCTTTCGTCAGTTATAATTGCTACAACAGTGACAGTCTAGGAATTAAAAACAATGCTGAACGAAAAAGGAAAAAAATATAGAAATATAGTCAATGATTTAAGAAGTGATTACCAACAAGTTAAATTTATTAATCTTTCAATTAGCTCCCTTGGAGTATTGTCTCTGATGATTGTTCTACATTTGTTGATTTTCTAGAAAGTTAAGATTTTGATCGTAAACAAAAAAAATATGTAATAAGGAAAATGATGAATATTGCTATTCGATCAACCTATTACATTTTTTGCTGCCGTAATAAAGTCTGGGATAACCCTGACTTAATGAGATTTTAACTAATTGATTGTTTTTATTACTATAATTATTATCATTGTTTTTGTTGTTGTTATAAATAATGATGTTTACTAGTGTTGTGTTTTTTACTGTTTTTGTTAGCCATTCAAAAAGCAAATTGTAAATTACATTTAACAGTGAGATTTACAAACAAAATAAAGTTTTATTATTATTATTATTATTATTATTATTATTATTGTTATTATTATTTCAGTTGTTTTATGAAACCACTTTATGTAAGATTTGAGAATGCCTTATAATGTAGATTACTTTTTGTTGCATTTTTACAAAATTTTTATAAAATTATTTTATTTTTTTATTTAAATAAGGAGTTTTTTATGTCAACATGCTAATAGATTTATTAGCAATGATAATGTTACACCAATTTAATATTTCATTGTGATTTTGATATTTTGGGGGTATTGGTTTACAAATATCAGTTCTTAGCTTTTTCATTAATATTTGATAGAATTCGGATCATACAAGATGTTGAATATAATATATGAACATTAGTCAAATTTGAAAAGAATGACTAGTGAAGATGTGGCTGTATTTCTAAATTTTCAAGTGGTAGTACTCTCAATTATGTCAAGTGTTTTTATCAGATGTAACAACTCATAATTCATTTTTTCACTCACAAAATCCATGCTTTGTCTTAAAAAGTTTGAAGTGAATTATATTACTTTGGAAATTAAGAACCTGCTTTGAAATTTCAGGCTGAAATGGTTCTTATGTGAAGGGTGCTTCAAATGAAAATTTCAGCCTGTTACAAACAATATACTCTTTCAGGTTTTTATAAACATTGAATGTTTAATGTGCTCATTCCCAGTCCCTTGCTCTTTATTTATAGCGACTATTGAACCAACTCAATATGGAGGCTAATGTAAGTTTGTATATCATCAAAAATCAATAGTTGTTTTGAGAAATAATATGGCAGTTTATCAAGAGGTCATCCTATGACGTGTTTTCTAGACAAAAACTGTTCCTTATTTTTTTAATTAAAATGACAGTCAAGAATTTAACCACAGATTTATCTATTTTACCAAAAGTATTAATATTTTAAATGAATATGCTGTAAGTCAACTTTTGCAAATTGAATAATTTAGTTATTCATAATTGAGGTAAATTCCAATTTTTGTGAAAATAAGCATTAATAGACAATCCTCACATTCGCTTGATCAACCATAAAACAATAGATTTGCATCAAAATAATAGTAGAGAAATGTATGAATATATATGCTCCAACCTCAGTGTGAATCTATTGTTTTGTGAATGTGGGGAAGGTCTACCAAGAATGAATTTAGAAACGTTTTACCAGACATACATATATGATGGCTATTCTTTTGCCATTTTTTGGCCCAGAGTCATAAGTAAGACACAGAAAGTAAATTGTTACAAAATAAAGATATGGTAGTTTAAAAAATATTTAAAGAATTGAATATTGATCATTGGATAATACAGTGATGAAATTTTGGAATCTTTCTCATTCTGATATGGTCTTTGATATGGAAGCAGTGATATCTTCCATTTGCATAAACATTAAGGTGTAACCATAACCACACCTTTATTTATAGTGTCTATGCTTTACAAGTTTTTATAAATAAGTTAATATCAATTTTTTTAACATTTTGATTAATAAAGTCTAGTTAATGATTGATTGATGAATTAATTAGTTAATTAATAAATTAATCATTTAATTTAGAATTCTTTTTTTATACTTTTGAATAATGTATAATGATCAACTTTCACTGTGGAATGCTATTATTTATTTTATTTTATAACCCGAGTAGAATAATATGAGCCCAATTGAAAATTGTTGGGTTTTTTTATTCAATCTACTGCAAGTGTATGTTGTTTATTAACAGCCAGTCAGTTTTCATTTTATAATCGAACTTCACACACATTAAGAAGTCACAATTCATTATGCTACTGTTTATGATATTGACTGGGTCAACACACATTGTTACCTGCTTATTCCATGTGTTTTCAAGAAGACAGTCTATAATTTGACCTTGTGTACTGATGATAAACTTTGGTTTACAAGTACTTACCATCGGAGAAGGACAATTTTATGAATTTCTTATTAAACTCGGAAAATTTGGAAATGCTACATTTACTCCAAAATTGTGCTAAAAATGTTAAGGGAAAGTATATTATAATTGTAAGTGATATATTTCACATGCAGAATTGATGGGAATATTGTATACTTCTTATGCAACTCCCAACAGAGTACAAGTGTTTTGTGCAAGAAAATTTAAAATATCTTTATTTGATTTTGAGAAAATAAATGTACAACTTTATGCAAATCAGGATGAATCTGTATCAAATGCCTTCTTGGGTAATCAAAAAGTGTAAAAAAATAAAGGATTCATATCATGTGGATTGGTGTGGTTAGGTTAGCGTGCACATAGAGGTGAATTTGACTTTCTTTTTTAACTATTACATTACTGCTGAATCCTGCCTAATTTTCATATTATAATTAACAACTTCCCTATCTCTACTATTGATTTTAGGTGATAAACAAACTTACATTAGCATCCATATTGAGTTAGTTCAATAGTCGCTATAAATAAAGAGCAAGGGACTGGGAATGAGCACATTAAACATTCAATGTTTATGAAAACCTGTAATTTTGTAATTTTGTTTTGTTGTCCCTCGAGTCCTATCACATTATTTTATTATATTTGATTGTTATTGAACATGAATGTGCAGTATCTGTTTCTGAATCTGTTATCAGAAGTAGTTCTAGTTCAGCTCTTATCATTGTTGCAGTTTGTTTAGCCAATGCATTGGTACAGTTTTTGACATCTTTAGAACAGATGCTTGTGTTACATTGTGTGATATGTTATTTTATATTGTACAATTCCAAGGAGATGCACAGTGGCATGACATTGTAGGGAGGATTCAGGGTAATTAACAGGGAGAGGGGGGCTACCACGACTTGTGAACAAAAAAACAAAAATAAACAGGATCACACACTGTCTAGGCTTTAATTATAATTATATAAAAACCGGAAGAAAAGTAAACCGGATGTTGCACAATATGCATGTTACATGTAGGTACCTGCCTGAACGTCATTTCCATCATTCGGATGACCATACAAAAATACAAAAAGATTGCTAACTTTCGCATCAAATAACTTGGTCGTATTTTATGGAATACCCTTAAGATATACCTCATTTGAAAGCTGACAGTGAGTAGAATTAACTACATAAATTTCATTCAAAGGGTTATAACCACAATTTAAAAGATGAATATTGTCAGAAGCTTTTCAATGTATGTTTATTACCATAATAAAGTACAAGTTTTACAATAAACAGATGAGTGATTAAATATAGTAATTATTACTCAGAATAACTAAGTTAATCCAGCTGAGTAATATAACATAATTTATAGTTTTATAGTAAGGCGATTTTTATGGTTTTACTCAAATGGAAAAAACAGATGAAGAAGTAAAAGAAGGAGTAGGAGACACAAACAAAACAAAACAAAAAAATTATCTTTAAAGTGTGTTAATTAAGGATACATCCCGGGCTTTTGGGACGCAAATTTCGAAAAATCGTAGCGCGGTTGTTTTAAACTATTTTTTAATAAACTATATCCTATCTAGTGCCTAGAATAACAAAGATTGCGATATTGTGCTCATTTTCTGTGCAAAATAAATACTTTTTGCAAAATTAAGATTAGAACGTGAAACCACGCGTCTTGCTTTCTTTGTTTCTGTGCCAAATCTTTAGACCGGCCGCTTCAACTGTAAAGTGTTTCTTGTTCAATACATATTTTCCTACCAAAGTGTGTCTGGGTTTTTGAATTCTTGCTTTCATTATTTTTTAAAAAAATTTTGAAGTTTGAGGTCCAATAATTTTCATGATAAAATTAAATCCAGTGGCATAACTAAAAAAATCAACACACGATCGACAAACCCAGACACACTTTAGTACTATGTTATATTGAGAGTCACCATGCAAAATTTGGTTAAAATTTACCGAAAATATTTGGCACAGGAACATTTAAAAGTGGCCTATTTTATGAAAAAACTACAATCGAGAACGAGAAAGTTTTCTGGTTTACGGGATAAAAGGATTATCCGAGTAATGTTTACTTATCGATGACAAGCTATGAACAGTCACTGACCCGCATTGAGTTCGAGCTATGAAATCTGAGACTACCGATTTCCACAGAGCATCGTGGTTTGACGTTCGAGAAACGAAAATGGTAAATAGGTCGAGAGGGAAAGACGAAAACAGTAGTGGTGAGCGTGGTACTAGGAGCCTTTATCGCTCAGAGCTAATGCTTCAGCTTTCGCCTTCGAGAATGTAGACGCGTCCCCGGTTGATCTTCGCTTTCTTTTCTTCGTGCTCACAAAGGGAGCGTGCCGCTTTGCTGATCGCTTCGACATCTAGTTTAACTGAATGACTGACGAAACAGAAGTAATAGCTTGATGAAATATAGTTTAAAATAAACGCAGAAGTTAAGACAATATGTGCTTGTGTTTTCGATACCATTTGTTTGAGTCACGGTTTATCACGTGCGACGTCAAACTGACTATGCGTGACAACAGATCGAGGTCACCCTGTTGTTGACGCTTCCTGTCAACACTATGACACCAATGAAACCATCGAAAAAAATTCTTTCGCTAATATCTCCCGTTTGAATATTTTTATGAAAATAATTTTTTTACTGGTTTGTAGACAAGAGTCTAATGTATCATATGGACGAATAAAAAAAATCCGGCTATTTTGAACGAAAAAGCCCGGGACGTATCCTTAAATAATTAGAAATAAAATAGAATAAGAGACACAGAAAGAAAGACAAAAAGGAAAGAAAGGAATGTGTCCTATACCAGATTAACATTCAAAACTTTATTAATAATAGAAAGTTACTTCAATCAGTTACTTCATGAGTATGACTGTAACAAAGTTGTCTTTAAAGTATTTTTAAAACATTTTAGAGTATGTTCAATCTATTAATTTTTCAGTTAAACTGTTCCAATAATTGACAACTGAAAAGCAGATGTTAAATGTTCCATAGTTTGTCCTTACATAATTGACATAATAGGAGGTGTTACAAGCTAGTCTTGTGTTATAATTATGTATTGACAAAACTTGTTTAAAAAAATCTTCAAATGATTTGTGTTGGGAAGTAGCCCATTATGAAACTGATAAAAAGTGCATTTTCATAATACCTATGGCTCATTTTTGTAAGCTGGGTGACAATAGGTTTTAAAGTGGTTTGGTAGTTTGGATGTGATTGTAATAGCTCAGACATAGAAATAGAGACATTAGATTTAATTAAATCATTTTATTTTATTTTAGATGCAAAAGTAGATATCCCTTTTGGAGAAGAGAACTACTCCCCATCATCAGAAAGTCAAATCCAGTGTATTTTAAATAATGAACCTTTCGATGGCTGGTATAAAGATGGCACTAAAATAAAGAACTACCCTTCAAGAAATGATATTCCTGCTGGAGAGCTTGGAACCTTTTGTGTAGATGGTGGTGGCGCTGGAGAAAAGTATTGTTTCTTGATTATACCAGCTAATGCACAGTCTACTGTTGGTGGAAATTATGAGTGTAAGGGTCAGACTAATAAAGACAGTGTTCGAATTGTTGTCAAATGTAAGTATTTTTTAGACTCTGCACTGTAGGTTGAACAACATTAGATAAAATTTGCTAAATGCTAACAAAGTTATAGTTATTCTGTACTTGTCATTAAAATTTTCACTTCAAACTGCCACTCAATAGTTTGCTAGTTTAATTTGTGAGACAAAAATCTCTTCTATATGTTTGTCGCCATTTCATTCAGTCTTGTCAGATTGGTGCTTAATAAAAAATGTATGTAGACTGTGTTATAGGTAGTCACAGATGTTTGTGTCACTCTGTAAATGCTTTATTCTTTTTTGCAGTTAGCTTGACAAACCTGAAACAAACCCAACAAATCCACTTTGGTGTCAAGGACCAGATAGTCGTCGGAGCCATGTCCTTCCCTTTGACAAAATTCACCTGGAAAAAAGATGGACAACCATTGGATTTTGATGGAGGAAGAATAACTTTAGAGAAAGATGGTTCCTTGACATTCTCTGTGGTGAAGAGAACTGATGGTGGTATTTATGATGTCGACATGAACTGGGAGAACAGAAACACTGCACAGAAAAAAATTAATGTTGCCGTTGTAGGTCAGTAGATACATGATTTCCATATATATATACATACCAATTTCAATAAAGGTTGTCCTTGGATTTTACTGAATTAACAAATGTTAAGAGAACTCTTGAGAAGTTGGAAAACACTCCGCAATCCACGGTTGTTTCCTCCTGTTCTCTCAACATCCTGCATGTTTTGATCAGAGTATCAAACACAGAAAACTGTGTAAAAAGATTTTAAAAAAGTGAATTCAAAGTAAATTCTTCCTATGTTACTTTTTAAACTGACCAATAAGTGCACAGAATAGAATAAAATCTGGCAGTTGCAATGCTAGTGTGTGCTAAAATGATGACAACGTGTTTTGATACTCTAACATGGTTTTCGACCAATCATAGTGCACACACTCAATTATTTTATAATACAGAATACTGAATACCAAAACAATTTTGATACAATGTTATAAATGTATAATATACAATCATCTAAATTTGCAAGCATGCAAGATTTACATTCAAACGCTATTTTTACAGCCCTCATGGCAATGCTTGCTTTATTGCATTTTTTTTGTCAAGTCAGGGGCGGCGGAACAGTAACAGCCATGGGGGGCACTATAATCCCCCACCCCTCCCCTCCCCACCTCCCACCCCAAAATCACAAAAAAAATTTTAACTGTGTCAACTCATGCATTAATGTATTTTAACCAATATTTTGTGGGGGGCCGAGCCCCCCCAAAATATTTTGTGGGGGTCTGGCCCCCCGGTTCCGCCGCCCCTGCAACTATGCATTTTCTTACTTTTCCACAGAGAAACCAGTCTTCATTTCTTCTCCTAAACCAGCCAAGGTGATTGCTATTAAAGGATATGATTATCAATTCTGTTTTAATGTGACTGGAATACCTGAACCAAAACTACAGTTTTTTAAGAGTACGGTGCAGTTTGATACAACAAATAGCAGATACTCCATCAATGACAACTGTATGAACATTGCTAAACTGGAACAGATGGATGTGGCCAAATATAGGTGCACAGCGAAGAACACTGCTGGGGAAGTTTCAACTGTTGTTGAGATTGAAAGAATTGGAGGTATTTTAACATTCAGTAAAAAAAACACCTGCCTGTCTGCATATAAAATAATTATAGACAAATGTGTTTCATTTCTAAATAGTTTTATCGATTTGCTGGGTACTACTTTTTGGACATTGCATACTTCATAATGCTTAGACTCATCTTTTTAATTTCATTTTAAGTTTGTAAATCTCTGAATTTGTATAATATTAAAGGGTTATTAACCGAGAGCGAGGTCTGTACGGGAAAATATCAGACCGAGGTCTTGACAGTATGCATAAAAGACTGAGGTCTGATATTTTCCCGTACAGACTGAGCAAATGAGGTTAATTAATCTTTTATTATATGGCCGTTTTTTCTTTTTAGATGTGCCGAAAAACGGTGGAAAACATAAATTTCCAGTATCGCACGAATATCAATTAGCCTAATGTAATTATCAAACGTTTCAAACTGGCACAACACATGAAGAGCAAACTGGCAAATGGTGGATTTATTACAGCAGAAAACTGCTTTTTTATATAAAGAACTTTAAAAATAGTTCAGAAATATTTCAGAGAAGTTTAGAAAATGTTTCTAAGATGCTTATTCAAACAATTGTGGCTCATTCATTGAAAACTAAACAACGAGTTTAAATTCAAGGTCAAGAGACTAGCTTTGTGATCAATTCTTATCGTCGCTTTCGATGACAATCCTACTACATTTTCCTTCTTGGATGGTCACTGAATCATTGAAAATCTAAAAGCTGCATTCTGTGGGAAAAAAAGATAAGAAGTGTGAAATGCGTGTCATCCAATGGTGTTTTTATATGAGACACACAAACTGTTTTTATTGACTGTTCTGCACTACCTTGCTGTGCTTGGGATTGTGTTTGTGAAAAAAGGAAACAAAGACGTGAAGGTGATATGAGATCCGGACCAATTGCCATGGTAATCGGTCTGCAATGGGAACATCTCAGACTGCAAATCAGCCAATCAGAGCGCATGTAGAGTCTAAGCCATATAATAAAAATGTATATTTCCTTTTTATTTTTGGAGTTATCAGAAGAGAATTACTGTTAGAAATGTTTGTTATTATTAAACAAACATTTTATCAACCACTTCCCTATGCATTGACATTTTTTTGTTCATTCAGGCTGTATCCACACTAACCCACTGGCAGATAAATTTGATAACACAACTTTATTTATCCGGATAGGCCTTCCGTCCACACTAGTTTATAGTTTAACAAATAATTTCTTGCTGCCCCAAGCTGGCTGAAATACAAATCATTTTACAAATAATTTGCAATATGAAAAATCTATATTAGCTATTTGAAAATAAGAGCTATGAAACAATGATTTGGTTTTTAATATCTATTCACACTTTTTTCAAATTGTTTTTTGTTTGTATATTCAGCTAAACCTCTTCTCGATGATTTTCTTGAAACATCCTTCAAAGCAAATATTAACTCTAAATTTGAAGTCAAGTGCTCTGGTAAAGGTGATCCTACACCCACTGTAGAGTGGAGCAGAGATGGCAAACTTATCTCAAGTAAACCTGTAAGTACAGCACATAATTCAATGCTGTAAAATAAAATATTATTAAGATTTAGTTTCTACACTGTTGGTTTTTGTTAAAAGATACATCTCGGTCATTAGTCCTTCGTTGGATTATAAAGCTCAAACTGTCTAGAAAAGCTTCACTGATTCAGAAGTATTTCTTGACAAAACAGAGATGTTGATTGATTTATTCATTGTTAATAAAAAAGATTTATTTTTGATTTTCTTTGGAAATACATTATTTTAAATTTTGAAGACTTGTTTTCAAATTTGAATAATTATCATGAATGGTCTTCATGTGTTCACAGTTCCAGTAGTTTGACTGTGTTTTTGAATTTTCTATGTTTTTATAGAATGAGAACACTTTGACCATAAATGATGTAAAGGATGCTAATTCAGGGAACTATACATGCACTATAAGGAATGGTCTGTTCTACAATGGCCAAGAACTCACAGATACCAAGACAATTAGTCTCTTAGCTGTCAGTAAGTATTCATAATATTATAACCATGCTTTGTCATCGAGGTGCAACCCTCCAAGCTAGAAGTCTCATCTTGAAAATTGCATTTTGGTGGATATCATATTTTCCAATATCTTTATTAGCTTAATAAACACCAGGGGATGGGTTGCACAGTCCATATCCAGTGGGTAGATTCTATAGGAAAATTCAATGGATGACGAGGGAATTCCATATCAAATTTCACAAGAAAAACAATATCATTTTGTGGAATTCACAAGTCAGGAATTGACTTTTTCTTAAATCACATACATTTGTATCTCAATCGAATTTTTTTTTTTTTTTTTTTTTTAATGAAAAGCGTACGGGCTACCTGTGTAATGTTGAATTCCACGCTAAATTCATCTCCCCGATAGCGATTCACTGCATGATTTTCCATTTGAGATTTGGGATTCTAAAAATAATTCTATACGGTGGACAATTTTTATCAAATGGTTAACTTTATCCCAACCTCGTGCAACCAGCTCCAATATCATTGCACATGTCAAACATCTTACATCATGAAATGACAAGAAAATGCATTCAAACATTAATAAAATTGAACTGAGTCTTCTAAGATCAAATTACTTTGTACAATAATCCATAATAATTATACTTTGTACAATAATCCATATTAATTGTTATGATACAATATTCTTTAGCCTCATTGTATCCAATACATGTTTGATTTATGATTTTTCACACTTTTAGCTATTCCATCTGTGAATGACCGCCAGTCTGACAAGTTGCTCTATTCATATCTTGGCAATCCAAACAAGGTTCCAATCAGATGCTCCTTTTATGGAGTCCCAACCCCCACAGTTACTATCTCCAAGAATGGTACGCAGCTAGCCAGTGGCACAGAGAGTGCACAGTATGATGTCGCTACAAATAAACTTAGTGATTTTGGAGGTTATCTCTGTACTGGAAAAAACACCCATGGTCAAGGAACGCATACAGTTCAACTTAAACAAGCTGGTAAGATATTGTACATTATTTAGACATCTTTTTTTTTCTTCCTTTCATTGTGATGTTGTGTACTATGGCTCAACAACCAAAACTATGACCAAGTTTAATTTATTAGCATAATGTTTTCTCTTACTTTAAACCACTCAGCGATTAAGCTACAATTTACAACTGTAGACATGCTGGTGATTGGCTAAAATAATGTTCACATAAAAATGGAAAAATACTTTGACAAGATTATATTGAACCATGATAGAATTTTTATACCAGGATAGTAGATGATTTTCATTATGGCGTCATTTTACTACCAAGACCAGCATTCTTTGCAAATTTTCTTTCATATTCTAATTTGTAATCACTTTGGAGATTAGTAAAAGCAATTTTCACTAACTGTGATACAAAAAGAAAGTCAGCAAGGTATTCTGGTATTGGTAATATATGATGCCATAATGTAAATTGCCTATTTGAACTGGCAGTTACATGTATAAATTTATACCTTTGCAAGGCAATTCATTTTGTAAATGTGTTATATTCATTATACATTTAGATTATTGGTTTTATCTATTAAATGGGCTACGTTATAACATAGCCGTTATTCCTCCAATGTGTGCCTTTTGTTTGCCTTTGCAAACAGAGCTAGGCACAAGTTATTCAGCCGCTCAAGATACACATGTAATTTATGTATTGGGAAAAATTGGAGCATAAATACATTTAAGAGTTCAAAAGATTGTATTGAACTGTGGTTGAATGTGCTATACACTGTTGCACATTGCACTGTGAAGTACCTACTGACACACCTTTTATTGTTCACCTCGCAGTTGTCCCAGGCAAACCAACTGAATTAACAGCCGACAAGACATGCAGGAGTATCACAGTAAAATGGAAACCTCCTAAAGATAATGGCCATTCCCCGATTCTACAGTATGTGATTGGTTATGAAGGTGGCCAACATAATCGCCCAGAAAGAGAGAGAGAATATTTGGTTCCTGTCACTTTTAAGCCCAGTACTGATAATGTGATTAAAATTAGAGCAAGAAATATCGTTGGTGTTGGACTACCAGCTAAGATCACTGTCAGGACTGCAGAGTTTTGTAAGTATCTTTTTGTTTTGTTTTGTTGTTTATGAATGTTTATTTTTAAATTGTAGAAATTATATCTGCATGCAATCCAAACAATTCCAAATGATTATAAAGCACTATATACAGTAAAGTTGTCCAGCACAATTCGAGGCAACCAAAAAGCTTCATTCTGTCCACTTTGCTGGCAATGCAAAATGAAAGTATAACAAACAGAAAAACTATGAAAGGGAAAAAAAATATTGTTTCATGATCATTTATCTCCTGATCCTAATAGGGTAATAATTATAACTTGGATGGGGAAGTGCCACTCCTTCCATCACACCTGAAACGTTGTTTCTGTAAGTGTGGAATCTCACTGTATTTTATATGATACCATTATGACAGGTAAACCAAGTCAACCAACTATTTACAACCTTGCAATGGAAATGTATAGTACTACAATAATAGTCAAGTGGAATGCTCCAACAGATGTTGGTTTTGATCCATTCATCTCTTACAAAGTTTACTGGAGAGAAAGAAAAGAGCCACCAGAAGAGTGGAAAGTGTCTGCAGATATTGATCGCTTTGTTCGTAATTTTACCATACCAGGGAAACTATCCAATGGAAAAAAATATGAATTCAAAGTTACAGCTACAAATCGTGGAGGTGAAAGTGACCCCAGTGTGAGAATAGTGAAAGTTACTATACCTGAAGGTAAAACACTCAAGTAATGCCTTTACTCTGCCAGTGATATTTGAACTGATTAATTTAATAAGTTTTTGTGTGAAGTCTTGATTGTATTTGAATACCCTTTCAACTATTTCAAATTGTAGTTAACCTAAACTAAACACTAATAATTTCCTTTTCCTCTTAAATTATTTCCTAATTAACCACTTAATACAAACAAGGTTTTAAATCTTTTGCATCTTTCTGAAACTAATGCTAATATTTTAATCAATGCTTAATAATCATTGAAAATGATATAAATTTAGGGTTAATACTAATTAATGCTAATCCATTAATTAATGATCTATAAAAAATATGTAGTTTGGTAAGTATTAATTTATTTGTGATGTACTTTGTATTTTGCTGACTTGCTGTGATGTTCATGCTGTGTTACGCCACAAAATGTAATAACTCACCCAAAATGTAATAACAACGCAAAATGTAATAACTTTCGCCACAAAATGTAATATTAACGCAAAATGTAATAACTTTTGACGCAAAATGTAATAACTGCTATAACGCAAAATGTAATAACTTTTGACGCAAAATGTAATAACTCTGTTTAACGCAAAATGTAATAACTTTTGACGCAAAATGTAATAACTTCAGAAACGTAATAGAAATATCCAGCTGAAAATCAATGTTTACTCAGTGGACATAAATGAACAGCAGCAAAAAGAAAACCAGCAGAATTTGAAAGTGCACACATTCCACAGTTCTCTCAAACAAAGAGAAATTGCAAGGTATGCTATATGCGCAACAAGAAGGAACTGAAAGTGCTGTCATTTTGCAGTGCACCACAATGCCAAGTATATCTTCATTGTACTGCAGACAAAAACTGCTTTGCTATATGGCATGACAAGGAGTTCCATAAATAACTTATTTTGAACAATCAAAGACTGCTAACTTATGCCATAATTAGATCAAGAAGGAATAATATAACAAATTGTAGTTTGAATTTGAATTGTAATGTTTTAATTTAATTTGTTGATTTACAAGCAACTCTAGTTTTATATTTATGACATATTTTTCTTGTTAGTAGCCCTCTTATCATATTATGATATCTATCTGTATATATATATTCCAAAACAGTTCAGTTTCAATACAAATCAAAATAGAAGGGGTGTTGTAAATACTGACAAGGACAATTTTATTGGTTTTTCGATGCAGTCAGTCATTTATTGATAACTTTCTCCACAATAGATAGAATGGGCTGATTTTTTCTGCAGAGATTCCTCACATGATTAGCCTTCATTTGTTTTTTTAATGTTTTATTGTAAAATGCAATCAAGTCCAACTTTTAGCCTGCTTATTTGAAATTTGATACCATTACGCAATGTAAAAATAATAATCTATAGCTAATACAAAAATAATAAAATGTTTAAGATAGCTCAAATAAGTGTTTTTGATAAGTGTATTTATTCAGCTTTAAAATGATATATAATTGAATATAATTGTTTCATTCAATGTGAAGAAATTAATTTATTATGACGGGAGGGTAAAAATAGTGATTTGGGGGGCAGTCACCAAAGGGTTAATGAGATGGGATAAAATCACTATGAAAAAATAAAAAAAAGAAATGGGGAAAATAAAAAACACGAAGTTATATAAGTTGAGCGGCTAGAAGGGAAAACAAAAGGACAGAATGGCATCGAACAGGCTGCACATGTTACAAAAGCCATGCACCTTGGCATCTAGTGGAATCAATAGCTAAAAGATAGGTGCATTTTTCAACGGACAATAGCAAATGTTACACAAGAGAATATAATTGTTTCATTCAATGTGAAGAAATTAATTTATTATGACGGGAGGGTAAAAATAGTGATTTGGGGGGCAGTCACCAAAGGGTTAATGAGATGGGATAAAATCACTATGAAAAAATAAAAAAAAGAAATGGGGAAAATAAAAAACACGAAGTTATATAAGTTGAGCGGCTAGAAGGGAAAACAAAAGGACAGAATGGCATCGAACAGGCTGCACATGTTACAAAAGCCATGCACCTTGGCATCTAGTGGAATCAATAGCTAAAAGATAGGTGCATTTTTCAACGGACAATAGCAAATGTTACACAAGAGGGTCCGCTTGTGGTCAATACAATCGTTCCCAGAAGACGTCTTCACTACACAGGCAAAAAGGTTATTTAGTAGCTGCTAACAACTCCAGAAAATAATTTCAGTTTGTTTATTTATTTGTTTGCTTGTCGGTTTGTCTGTCTGTCCGTCTGTCCGTCCACGCTCGCTCGGTCCGTCCGTCCGTGTCAAAACGTGATTACAATTGCAAAATCATAGTAATAAAAGGATTTGCATTCTTGTCTTTCAAAACGAGATTGTCAATGTTTTTATAACATGTTTTGAATGTTATGTTATGTAGGACACAGCGAATCCGGCGATATAGTGTTGTCAATGGTAACTTTTCATCAACAAATATAAAAAGACTACCCCATTCCATCCCGTTTTATTCCAACCCATCCCGTCCCGTCCCATCCATTCACATCCAATCCAATCTCATTCCATTCTTTTATTCTAGTTAGTTTTTATCCAGTAAGTAAACATTGATTTTCAGCTGGACGTTTCTGACTGTTATTCATTTTGTGAATTGCGTTAAGAGTTGTTACATTTTGCTTTAAACAAAGTTATTACATTTTGCGTCAAAAGTTATTACATTTTGCGTTAAACAGAGTTATTACATTTTGCGTCAAAAGTTATTACATTTTGCGTTAGAGCAGTTATTACATTTTGCGTCAAAAGTTATTACATTTTGCGTTAATATTACATTTTGTGGCAAAAGTTATTACATTTTGCGTTGTTATTACATTTTGGGTGAGTTATTACATTTTGTGGCGTAACATGCTGACATACACCACTGTTATTTGTGTGCCAACTGTAATTGCAATACTAGAATTGTTTGTGCTGTGGTTGGCACATTAACATAACAATTTGTTTGTGACATGTTTGTTTGTAAAAATATCACTATTGAGTGATGTACTGTTGATACATATTAGTTGTGCTGTGGTTTTGTTGAGTGCTGGCTGTCCATGGTTTTGCTGCAGGGTTTTTAAAAGTACAATATGACTAACCATTTTAGTTGCTCTTGTTTTTCATTGCTGTGCCAATTAGTAAGTACAGAAATTGTGCCATTCACTGACAGTAAGTTGGTTTTAATGCATGCTTGCAATTGCCACTGGGTAATCTTAAAATGCATGGATGTGCGTGGATACAGAAATGTGGATTTCTATTGAAACAAATTGAGTATTAATCAACTATTTTGATTGTAACAATTAATTGTTTTGACAGTTAAAACTTGTTGCTCCATGAAATGTCATGTATTTCTACTGAAGGGCAAAAATATCAAATTTACTTTTTAAATAAAAGAATATCTCTGCCTCTCAGAAATACTTGTCATTCAGCATAAGAACTCCTTTTAATGTCAAAACAAACAATCAAAATGTCCTCCATCAAATACTCAGACGTTTTTTGTATTTATTATAAAATTAAGTGCTAATTGTAAAATCTTGACATTTTTTTGTGCAAATTCAATGGGTGAATAGTGATTGCATAATTTGACAAATTCTGTATCCATTCTGGGCTTGTGTGAAAAGTGTAACGCCAATTGTTGGGTAATGCTAAAATGTATGTAGTATATGTTATGATTATAATAATATAATAAGAGTAAGCAGTGTATTCTGACAAGTGGGTAAAGCTAAAAATGCTTGGTTCTCATGCCATGCAAACAAATGCTTTGGTCAATGAAAGTGCATATATTACAATATGTGTTGTGCATTAGTAAGTGATAAAATCTATGAATTGCATAGATTTTAATGTCCAATGTATATGTTGATATGCATGCTATAAGAAGTGTTGCAATTTTGGGTAACAGTATGATCTTTGGCACAGCATTGCTTAACAACTGTGGCCTGTATGTATGTAATCACGTTATTTGCATGTGCAACTTTAGGTAACTTTACACTTTTGCATTATTTTCTAAAATAATGGGATAATATGGCATATTGGGCTTATTGCATAAAACCATCACAAGGCCAGCCATACTGGATGGCAAAGCATTCTAATCAGCTTTGAAAACAAGATTCAATTAAAGGCCACTCGAAGTTTGACTTCTCTTTGTTCTAATCCTCCAGTGAATATTGGAGTCTTTTGCTCAGTGTTTCCATTCTTTTGATATCCAGTATGGCAATGTCGTACTTTGTCATTATATCACTTATATATTTGCCGTTGCATGTTTGTATTGTGTTGTGCATTACCAGTGCATCGTGCTGCAGTAGCAATTAAATTTCTTGGAAAATAATGCTGCTGTCAGTAAATGTCTGTGCTGATTTAAGTTGTGTTCTTGGTATAGGAGTATTATGCTGCACACTTTCTACCATATAAGAACACATCCTAATGCCTTTTCATTTAGAATCTAATTATCACAAATAAACCATCCATGCACAAACAATAAACTTCCACTAATTATATTTTTACATATTGAATTTTAATTAATTTATTAGTATTTGATATTTTACAAGATTTTTTGAAGGCTATACATTTTATCCTGTCTGCTATGTCTAATATTAGTATACTTTTAAGTAATTAGATGGTTCAGAGTTCAATTAATTTTCATGAGTTTGTTTTTCAAAGAGTTTGGTAATTGCATGAGTTCATAGGGCAAATAGGATTTTTTATTTTTTTTTTTTATTTTTTTTTTTTTTGACAAACAACCAAGTGCAAATTAATCCAAATTGAAAGAGAAATCATCTTTTTAAAATCTGATTGCAAACATTTCAGTCATTTTTATTTTTTATTTTAGAAAATTTGGTTCCAGTTCAAATCCTAACCTAATCTGAACTTTTCGAAGACATCTTGTTCAATTTTTTGGCAAATTTCTTCTGTGTTTTTTGTTGTTGTTGTGAAATTTCAACCATTTTGCAACTAGAATATTAAAATCATTCTCTAGACACTAAACATTTCCGAAAAAAACATTTAGTTTTAGGGCATATTTTGGTTTTTGAGTCAAGTTGTAATTTGTTGCTGGTATTGTCAATTAGAGCTTTCTACACTGGTGTTTTCATATTAGAATTGGCTGATATAAATTTGAAACTTATGCATTCACCACCTATTCATTCCTTGCCTAGAGGATAATAATTGTTCTGTGGAATCTTTGTTGCTTCAGTTTGCCCAACATTAATCATTTCACGTAAGAAATCGGGTAGTGTTTTGGCACTTTGCTGTGTAATTTTATTTTTGTGTCTCTGTGTATTTGGTTGGCTGCTGATGTGACTGTTAGCAAATGCAGAGATCAATTATATTGTATGATTCTTACTCTATGTATATGATTGTGTACTTAATCATCACAAGGATCTCTGCTGCAATAAACAGCAATTGTGAACAATTGACTTAATCTTAACTTAAAATATAATATTGATAATACTTAATAAACTGTCATTTCTTTAAATTGATAAATTTTAATATCTTAACAAATCTACAGTTAATCAAAGAATACTGAAAAATTAATTAAACTTCTAATTTTTTTTCAGTTGCAATGTCATTGTAAGAGTAGCATAAATGCAATTATAAAAATAATAATGTGTAATTTGCTGTTGTTTATATAAGATTTAGGGCTTAATCTGGTCAGTTGTGTCCTTCCACAGGTATTAGTATGTTGTTTAATAGGAATAGGAATGGGACCCAACCACCCCACCCCCTTAACAAAAGAACTCAAAACAAAGAGGAACTTTGATATATCTGGATTTCTATCAGGTCTTAAAGTATCAATGACTTCTATTATCTTTAGCAGTTGTTTTTGCACTCAGTGTTTGATGTTTGCTACTTTTTCATTCTGGTCCAGAGAATATAACAACCACTCCTCAGCCATACTCTATTGCTACTACACCTACTTCTATTGCTTCTACTACTACTTCTTCTTCTTCTTCTGTTCAAAATACCACTGAGAATCCAACTCCTGTTGTCTCAACTGTTATTGCTGTGATGCCAACTTTGCCAGATCACCGTAAGTGTCTATTTTTGTATTCCTTTCCAAAATTCAACGTAGCATACAGTTTCACTGTACATGGATTAGAAGTCATTTTCAATAGACTGTTCACAATTTCTGGGTTGACTATTAATTAACAACATTTCTTAATGTACATAAATTGACAATCATCTTAAGGATAGCATTCAATTCAAAGGTATACTGTCATTTGAATCAAGGTTTTCACCATGAAAGATCATCATGTCCACTTTGTAAAATTAATAATTATTATTTAAATATACATCCATTTTCAATATATAAACAGCTAAATGAGACATTTTAACTGTTCATTAATTGAACTATTAAAGTACAAGCACTTCACAAATAACATAAAACTAACCAGTACATTCATTGAATTCTACTCTTAAAATGACTGGTTAGAAACAATTTAACCATAACACCTACTGTAATTAAGTGAAAGTTAAAAATTTGATTTCATCAAGAGAATGGTGTTTTCATTTCTATGCAGTCAAACCTCTATTTAGGTGCCTTTAGATTTTGTTTACCTGAACAATAACAAATAAGTTGGAAATTTTACATTTTGTTTTCTCACAGGTTTACTGTGTCAGATCAGACACAGACCGTATTTCAAATGTTCGTTTTATTTCTTTATGTTGTTATTTATTCACTCATCAATTCATTCATTCATCCAAAAATTAATTTTATTCATTCAACAATCAACTCAATCACTTATTTCTAAACCTAATCCAGTCATGCATTTCTCTCCTTCATTCATTCATTCATGCATTCATTCATTCATTCATTCATTCATCCATTCATCCATTCATTCATTCATCCATTCATTCATCCATTCATTCATCCATTCATCCATTCATTCATCCATCCATTCATTCATACATTCATTTATTTATTCATACATTTATTAATTCATTCTATTCATTGTCTCCCATTTAGTCATTTGCTCACTTAATCATTAATGACTCATTCATTCATTATTCTTTCTGGTCAATTCCTTCACCTTGCTGATTTTTACTTCTCATCTATTTACCAAACAGAGCTACATCTTCTAGAGGTTTGACTGTATTTTTTTGTTTCAGATATCAATTGGTTCCATTTCTTTCTTTTTTTTAAGATTCAATATAAGCTTCAGCACCATTTTTATTAATATATTTTAACGTTTTCAAACTTCAATCCTCAGGCAATACTGCAACTCAAGGCAAGTCAACATTCACAACCAACAGTGTTACAACATTTTACTATTTCTAAAATCTGCATAGTTTTTGCTAAGTTAACTTGCTTCGTCTTCCGAATTATTTGTTTTCGCTTGAATAATAGTTCAAGATTGATATGCTGCTATCCATATAAGATAAAGTTTATGCTATTCCAATCATTCACTTCCATTAATCTATCTCATTTTATGTTGTCACAAGTTTACAATTTTGATAAAATGGGACAAATCTGTTATGGTTTGGCATTTCTATGTATTTATGTAGGTATTGTGCAACTTTTCCCTGCTTTTTTGTTCCTTTTTTTTAAATATTCATTTATCCAGTCGTGCATACATAAGATTGCTGTAACCAAGCTTGTTTGCATGTAAAGTAATGATAGAATATAAGTGTGGATTATAATGATTAATGGATATTTAATGCACTGGACTGGCCAGCATTGTTATGTGGTATAGTACCTATGATATTTACTTGATAATATTATTATTGTCTATTTCAACATGCATTCGGTGGCCCATCTTTGCTTGGCAAAAGGACCTCCTCACCTTCAAATGTTAGCTACCCATTTCTGATCATGTGAACCTCTCGTGAAAAATGTTTTGAAGTAGTTGTGAAAAAAGTGTTGTATTAGTTACACTAAGAGACATTTCCAAAGGTGGTGTTACATTATCTATACATTAAGACATTTGAAATGTTGAGGTCTTTCAGTTGATGGGTTACGCCTACTTTATAAGTATAATTTCACATGTGCCCAATGCAATTCATTGTAAATGTCTTAGTATTTTGTTCATACTCGTTATCATCTGATCAGCATTGCTTTTGGTACATATTATATTCAATTTATGTATAAGCCCTTGGGAAAATTTTATATACTTAATGTGTGCTTAATTGCATAGTTATTGATAACGATTTCTTGACTTTTGTTTGGAGAGGCTGTCAATAAGAACAATAGCCACTTGTTTTTGTCATCATGAGCGCGAAGGACTTGATACTTGTAACTTTTCATGGTGAAGCGTTTGGCTGTACAGCCTATTCGCTTTGTATATATTGTATTACCTTAATTTTATTTGTTGGTTGGTTTAGTTATTAGTTTTTTTGATTATTTCTTGTTTTATTTATTTATTTATTTATTTATTTATTTATTTATTTATTTATTTATTTATGTTTTATTTATTTTTTATTTATTTTTTATTTATTTATTTATTTATTTATTTATTTATATATTTATATATTTATTTATGTGTTTGTTTGTTTGTTTGTTTGTTTGTTTATTTTTTTTTTATAGGTTCTTCATTAATGTACCAACTCATTCATTTTGTCATCATGATTGTAATGTATTTTATATATTCATTCACTCATTTTCTCCTTTTGTTAGATAATTTACCAAGCAGAGTAAATTAACACACACACACAAAAAAAACATCATTCCGTGATACAATATACTTATCGTTTGACTATCCTCTCTTTAATTGTATTGATACAGATCCTCCAGTATCTGACAAGAAAACGCGTGGTCTTGGCAAGGGGATCATCGCTGGCATAGTTGTTGCTATTCTTCTCGTTGTCCTCATTACCATAGATCTGTTGTGTTGCTTCTTCAATAGCTGTGGTGTAATCTTTTGCTGTCAAAGAGCGTGCTGCCAAAAGACATGTATGTGACAATGATTGTTACTACTACTACTATTCTGTTTCGTATCTCGAGATACATAGGGCCTCCTGGTTTCTATAATAAGGCTTTTTTTGCAGTTGTGGGTTATCAGCCCTCAGCCAAACCCCCAACCTAGAGGACCAGGGGTCAGACTTAGTCAAGCTTCTACCCTTCGATCTGTTCGGCATGGGTGGCCCGACATAGCTCTAGGGGTCACTGAAACATGCAAATTGCTCTACCACGATATTTGTTGCATTACGACCCGCTGTTTCGTCTTTTCTCGGCTGTCGATCAATTTCTAATGTCAAATTAACCAATACCACAACGTTCTATTCTTGGACCGATCATTCCATAGGTGGTGGTGGGATAAGTGGGTCTGAAAAGCACAATAAAACATACCATACAAAGAAAAATATTGGATACAGAATTCTCTTTCGAATAAAAAAAAATCAAAGAAAACGTTGAGTTCAAGTACCCAAAAAAAGATTTTACAATAATGAATTAGGAGAGAAGCTATAAGGCATTTGAAACTCATTTCAAAGAAAGTCCAATAAAAGCAATCACGGAATAGCATTAGACAAACATACCAACGTTATTGATTGCTTTGCTGTATTGACAGTATCATAACCTGTGCAAAAGTCTGGAAATTTGTCTTCACAGAAAATCCAGAATGTGGTGCTTGCTAACATCGGATTTATCTGCATTCAACTTCCTTGGGCTTGCTTTCTCTGATTTGGGCTTCTTTTGGATCTAAGCAAGTGACAAAGAAAGCCCATAGACATTGCATGCAACAGTATCATTGTTCACGATAAATACACGACATAAATATAATTGAAACAATTGATTTTCGACAGATGAAGTTGACGGGAAAGGAAAATCAAGTGAAATGGAAAAACTAAAGTAAGTGCAATGTATATGAATGATAGGTGTGACAGACAGACAGAAAGTGAATGTTTTATGAAGAACTAGGTTTATCAAGTAATTTCGGTCTTCATTTTGGAAAACTATAAGCACCAATCTTCAATAGGGCTGCGCGGCCGTTCTAAAAATAAATGTCACGCAATTAGACCCCCCGCCTGACTCAGACAACATTGAGGTCAACTCTCTGAGTAAATGTATGGAAGATTACTGATACGTTTGCTATTTTTCTTTAATTTCGCGTTCGATACGTACAATATAGCTAGCACAAAACATTGCTGTTGGGGGCAATGTAGAAGCGATTCAAGATATCCAAATAGATTGCCAAAATCTTTACAAGAAATGGTGAAATTAGGACAAAAAGTCTTCATACCGTAAGTTTGTCAAGCCTTCGCAAGACCTTGAGCGTTGTAACAGATGGATTAGGGCTTGCTCTCGTTAGCATTTTACGGCGGTATTACCGTGGATATAACTTTTTGTTTGTTACTTAATTTACAAAACATGAAATGTACAATTCTTATTTTTTATTGCAAGTCTACATATATACAAAGCATCAAAATAGCAATATGTACAATAGCAAGAGTGCTACATATGTGCTGCATTTTTTTTCTTTAATAATATGCTTCATTATTTTATAAACTGGAACAGAGAGAAAGGAAAATGGTAAAAAATATAAATATTATTATGAATATAAAGTTTCTATAATGCATATCTGCATGGATTATTATCAAACTTATATGTATTCACAAAAATATTTGCTAAAAGAATAGACTTCAAATGCTAAGAGACAAGGCCTTGACATGGATGCACAGGATGCACAAATAACTGCTAAATAACAGCAATGTTATTACCCATTGTGTGGCAAATCAGTTTCCATAGAATGCCAAACGTGAGCGCGAACAAAATAATAATTATTCTTCGGTCTTGTTATCCGAGACATCGTGTACATATATTGGGATTTTCGTCCATTCTTGATCAGCTTGTCTGTCACATGTCCAAGTCTTTCTACTTCTTCTATTTTAGAAAATGTTTCTGTTTTCAAATAATTCTTATAATCAGGATACGATGGAGTGATTCTACTGCGTATAGTATATGTAACCGTAGTTAATCTGCGCCGGTTTATGGTAAGATGGCCATGATTTCCAGCCAGAATTCAGTATATTTGGAACTTTACTTGAACAGCTTGAAGACGTAAGTCTGCTAGAATCATCTTTTCTTGTTTCTTTTTGAATTTTACATTTTACACCATCAATACTTGGGTCAAGAATTCGATGGTTTCCTGACGCTATACAATCACGAACGCGCTCGACAAGACCGGGCCGTTTTCATGAGAGATTTTGTTCTCTACATTTTAACCAACGTTTCAATTGATCGACAGTATAATTATTTGGGCCTCCCTCTAGCTCACAACCAGGAACTCCGTCATTTTCTATTAAAAAACAACCTTTTTGAAGCTCATTTAGAAACGGCATGCTAATTCCACCCATACATTTCTTTAGTAACAAGGTCACAAGTTTGTCTGAGTCACGGTAGGGTTTTTTTTCCCGTGACGTCATGGCCGCGCAGCCCTATTTGTTGTTCCTTTGAGAGGAGGCTCTTATCTTACTTGTGAAATCTAATGTGCAACTTTGAACCAATCAGATCGCTCGTTAGAAACTATAGTGTGCAACTTAGAACCAATCAGATCGCTCGTTAGAGTGGAACTAAAATGTGCAACTTAGAACCAATCAGATCGCTCGTTAGAGTGAAACTATAGTGTACAACTTAGAACCAATCAGATCGCTCGTTAGAGTGAAACTATAATGTGCAACTTAGAACCAATCAGATCGATCGTTAGAGTGCAACTATAGTGTGCAACTTAGAACCAATCAGATCGCTCGTTAGAGTGCAACTATAGTGTTCAACTTAGAACCAATCAGATCGATCGTTAGAGTGCAACTATAATGTTTATTAATGTTGCTCAACCCAGGAAGTGTTACAGGAAGACAGTTAAGAGAGCAGGAGGAAAGGTAACAGGTTATTTAAGTATGTATCGTATCGAAAGATAGAAATTGTGACATGCAAGGTTAACTTTATTATGGATTTTACACCGTAAAGAGATAGTGACAATACTGACGTTTGGGACGTTAGTCGTTCGTCGGAGTAATGATAACTTCATACGTGTATAAGGAACATGTTTTTTTTTGCATATGCTAGTGTCGGTGTAGAATGTTTTTTAGTATTACAGGCAGATAGTGGTTTAAAAACACAGGCGATACAGTGGAGAGTAGCCATTAGCCTATAGGTAAACATTCATGTTTGATTGATTGTGTTTGTATTCGTTTGTTTTTGTGAGTTTGTTTGGTTATTTTTTGTTATTTGTTGTTGTTGTTTGGTTGATGGATTGATTCATTGATTGATTTATTGAATCTCTGATTGAGCGATTGTTTGAATCGCTAATTGATTGATTAATTGTACATTTACTGTTAATGGTAATATTTGTTGCGCGTGTTTGATTGTTTGTTTGCCAATATTGGTTTGTGTTTGTTTCATTCTTAAACTTGTGATAATTTTGTTGTTGATGATACTTTGTTTTCTACTGAATCTTGAGGTTTGTATGCTAGTTTCTATATTAACGCGCATTCATTTCTATTTCAGCAAAAACCCTAAACCAGAGAACGTTTAGTCTATAGGGTGAAGTTCAGTATCTATGAATAGGTAGATGCTTCTCAAGACAGTTAAATCCAAGTGAGGATATCGTATAACGGCGGCTTAACGATAACAAAAATCAACAGATTTAGAATAGCTAGCTTTCACCGCCCGACCAATCCTTTTTAATAACCTATTATTGTTATTTTGTTATGTCAGTTGACGTTCGTTGTCTTCGACCAATTTGTTGGTCTTTAAAAAGTAAGGCTACTAATTAACATTATTTATAACTTGTTCGCTTCACGTTCGTGATTTGTGGTTTTGAAATGACCAAGTACTTGTTACTCTGATTTTGGTAATGGCGACTGTTTCGCATGCGTTTTTGTGAAGTTTTTTAACCTTTGTATAATAATATTAATAATCGAGCCACTTGCAATGTAAAGTATCAAAGCTGGCACCCGATAGATTCAATCTATCAACATAAGAACAATGAACAACCTGATGGGGGTAACTAAGTGCTCCAACCCTTACAGAAATAGCTGTAACTTTCACTGATTCCATTACATGCTTTGAAATAAAGATATGACAGGTATGGTCATCGAACTAAATACTTGGGCTTTCTGTGTAAATGTGAAGGGAAGTTTAGTTCACTAACACTGCACTTTCTCTGTCTGTGGAGTAGTCTTAACCCTTTAGTTCAAATTCATCCAAGATGGCTGCCGTGGTTGTCTATACTCCTGTTACCAAACTTAAAAACTATACTACTCTATAGCTCCAGTATGTTCACATTCTTGTCGTGACAGCATTAGCACTACAGTGTAGTCATTGTGTTTGGTTTGTAAATCACTCGTTACACATTTCCCGGGGCATTTCTTTGAAATGATCTAATTGCTCCAATTTCTTCGCATCAAGGGACGCTATCTTTTTAATCCATCCTTTACAGGGTATAGACGTTTTTCTACATCACTCATTTGATATATTCGCACGTATTTTTTTGCTACCCCTACATGGCCATTTGAACTGTGTTCTCATGAGGTAGGGTTCGCTGATAGCAAAGTCTCTCGTTTGCGATTCCTCTCGAGAGAGAGAGACTGCTAGCAAGGTATCAATTAGGGAATCCTATATGGTACAGTAAACAAGATTGATCCTAGGGACTAGAGTGCACGCACTAAAAGTGTGCAACAGTTGTCACTATTTAGTAGTAAATAGCGCTAATTAAACAAAAGAAAACAATAGAATTAGCATAAAATAGCACTATTTAGTGGTATTTATGTTGCACAGTTTTATTGCGTGCACCTTTCCGTAAAGCTATAATGCTATATAAAATTGTCCATTGTTTGCATAAACTAGTGGCTTGTTTGCTTACGTACATTTTTGGGAGTAAATTACACTACAATGAGCAATTTCGCAGTTTTAACACTGAATACGTTGCGTAACCTTTTTCGTAAGTATAATATGTATAGTAAGTATGCGTAAGATATCGGGTTTTACATGCAATAAGTCATTTTTCAGCCTGAAAAGTGCATATATATTTACCTGAATTACGAAACGGAGTAATATCTAAAGTATTTGAATAGTTTGTAATTGCTTGTCGTCAATAAAAGTTTAAAAACCTAATTCTTAGATTGTTTTATTTGATAAAATGATCACGCACAATGCTACGCCCATAGAGTAATAAGCAACTGCGCAGTCTAGCTCTCTCTAGCGCCTAAGTATAAAATTCTCATACGCACAGGAAGAACCGAAAGTTTTGTTCCTTTTTGCTTATGTTAAAGTTTTGAACAAGATAAGACTTTACCGTATGTACTCGACTCGATGCCCCCATCCCCTGAATAAACGCCGCATTTATGTCTGGAAATATGAATATAAACGCCTTCCCCGAGTAGACGCTGGGTGTACGGTGCAGTGTTTGAGGAATCATCCCGCGATACAATAGTCATTGGACATTCTGTGCACAACTGTTTACACTAACCAGCAAAACACGATGAGGAATATCAGTCTATGTATGTTCAATTTATTTCAGGTCATATTATTCAGATGTGCTATGATTATTGTGAAATCTTGTTTGATGAACGTAATTTTGTAATTAACGCGCTACGTCGACCGTGATTAAACTGCGCAGGAAAGTTGGGAAAATTTAATAAATACGATTATCTCTAAAAAATAAATGTTTACGTATAGTACCGGTCAATCTGGTAAAATAAATGAAATTCAAAAATTTAATTTAAAAAATATAGAAAATTATTTGTCTAAAGATCAGCATCGCAAAAAAATGCTTGATTGGAGGCAATGTTTGAAATATTACACCTTAAAAAGTCTGCATTTTGTGCCAAAAATGAACCATGATGATCTATGTCGTTTTAGTGTTGAAATGCGACTGTTGACTGTTGGTTTATTAAAGTTATCAAACATGAGGAATCGAACATGACAATCATTGAAGTTATCAAGCAAGATGCGTGGAAAATTGAACTTCTCACAGAATAAACACTCCAGGTACCAACAGAGCCACAAGATAATTCCTCGTCAATATAGCACATCCAAAGATGATGACACAGTAGACTGCAACAACAAGCATTCCCGTAGCTGGATCAACTTTCCTTCTTGCGCTACGATCACTGGCGTCGACCATACCATCATTAAACACTATCTTCTTTTTCTTCTTCTTTGAGCTGGCTAATTGTAGTTGATCGACTACGTCCATCATTTTGATAATTCTTTATATGTCGACAGAAGATCTGTAATTTAAAATGAGAAGTGGAGAGAGCAGCCCAGTCACTGATGAAATGAATGCTTCAGTTGATGATGACAAGAAGATCTTTTAGCTTTTAAATATAAAACGTTCCTTTTGTACCTCACTTGCTGGTATAAATCACGTTAATCTCAACAGTTTCATATATTTAACTAGTTGCCGTGAATGATGATATGTGTTTAATATTTATATGACGATGAATTATTTGTAGGCTTCAGTGACTGATACTGCAATCGCACTGACCACAAAAGCTTGTCATGTTCAATTTCAATGCTAAAAATTATTAATCTAACTGGGCATTTTCTGTTTTGAAGCTTATGAATCTATGAAAGCACGAGTTGACTACTTCGAATGTTAACTGCTACATGGACTACTTCAGTACCGGCTGTTTGACAGAGTTTTTGCCTCTGCCGCATCTGATATATTTTCAGATGAAACGTGAACGAGGTTTACCTCGGATCGAAGCCTTTCATATGGATTTGATATCAGTTATGAAGGTTAAGAATTGATAAATTTCGAGGGTTTTTAGACAGTCCTTTTTGGGTCTTTCTTGCCGTTGCAAATGGTATTTGTTGTAACAATATGTTTCTATTAATTTCGACACCTACCGATCCAATGACGCATGATCATGTTTGGCACTACACGAGTTGATACTCGCTAGGGATTTTAAATTGTTGAAGCTTACTGAATTACTACGTTTGATGGATAAATTGATACGCTATAGCCAAAAACGTTATAGGAAAATATATTAGTATTATTTCTATACCATATTTTACAAGTGTGATTATTAGATTTTATATGAGAAAAAAATATCGATTCTTACAGCCAAATTCGTTATATCGCGACCCGCCGTTTCAAAACTTTGTTTTCATTTTGGTCTTCCCTTACATGTTTTGTCATTGGTTAATTTGAAATAAACTCCGCCCCTGAAATTGATTGACGGTTCAGAAACGACCAAGACAAAGTTTTAAAACGGCGGCGGGTCGCGATACAACGAATTTGGCTGTAAAAAATTTTATTGTTATTGGTGATTGTTCGACGATTTTTTAGGGAGAGCTGTCATAAAATTTGAGTTTTAATCTGATTTTGCTTATAAAAATAAACTAACAAATTTATCGCAACGATCTCACGCTGCTATGTCTGGTTTGGGATTTCAAATCTATCATGCCATAAGCCTTGGGGAAAGGAAGGGGCTTGTAACTTTCATAACCCTAAACCCTGATCCGCTCCTGGTCTGTGCTTTGTCTGATGAAAAACCTTTCTTATTGAAAACTATCATTCTTTGATTCTTTCTATTTTCATTTTAATAGCAATGACGCAATAATTTAAAACAAATAATAATAGTAATAATAATAATAATAATCATAATAATCATAATAATCATAATAATACTTCAAGTTTAGAAGATCAGTGGACAAACAAATGCTGCAGAACATCGCGTAAGAACTAAATGGACCGTGGAAATGAATCTCGCATAAATATAATAATAAAGAGATGATACACAATCGCCCGAAAAATTTAGAATAGAAAGAAAAAAAGATATAAGAAGGATCAAGTAAACAAAATCTATAGCGATTAAGTAGCTAACAGAAACATGAAGAATGATGGAAGAAGACGAGCGGAAAACGCTAACAACCATCGTCTCCAGCTCATCTGTCACGTGTGTCACACAACGCTGTGCGTGTTACATGTGTGACATCATTTAGAAATAACCAAAAAATTGAAGATTCGTTTGCACAGGCATTTCCCATCCACCTCCATTGCAACATATTTTCTTATCAGATCAATAGTCTCATCAACTTGCTGGCGATCAACTGAACAGCGGAAATCCTTGATATGAGTGAAAGAATCGAGGATTAAATTCCCTTCGTGTGATTGCTCGTCAAAAACCATTGCTACATCAATAGCGTACTCGTCTGTCTCCACGTTGCACTTCCAACTGTGTTTCCACGCAATGCCTTGTATTTTGTTGACGACATCTTCAAATGCAGGAAACAGAACATTGTCTGGCCATAGTTGACGTTGTTTGTGATGTGACGAAGATACAACATCTTCACCGGTCATAACGATAAGGATTCTACCATCGTCCTTGATTAAATGTTCCATAGTGTTGATTAAGCAATCCTCGATGTCTGTCATATAGAAGATACTAAGAATAAAATGTACCACATCAAATGCATTTGTCTCCGCTTTACTACAACTGGATAAATATTCACCAAAAGTCGCACAACTAAAGGCAATGTTGACTCCGCCATCTTGGACCAAACTTTGATATTTCTGTGACGATTGGAACTTGTCAAGTTGGCTTTGGTTTGGATCGACTGCACGCTCGAAGATTTCCACTTTGCGGGAATGTTTAACTCGTTCTGCTTTGATTATTTCTACTATTTTGAGATCAATTTCACCATCGCCACATCCAACTCCCAGGACGTTCAAACAATCTTTCTCTCGCTGTACTAGATGTTTTATCACTGTGGGAATGAGTTTCTGCAGTCGTTGCTTCATTCCTGACATCTCGTTTGAGCTACGATAAAAAGCTGCAAGGGCTTCATTATATGCCGCGTCTTGTAAGAATATGTCCATATTATATTATATTATATTATATTAATAACACTTCTAGTTCAGCTTCTGGGTAGGGATGATCCCTCAAAAGGATATGACTTCGGAAGGCTTTCCGACGAACCGAAGCCGACGGCTGCATTCCGATTCTTTCCGATCAATTGAATTGGGAGAATCTTAAGACTCCAAAGTACCGTTTAATTTTCAGATAACTATATGCTTAATTCTTAAACTTTCAAGGCAACAATTTCACTATATAAAACGTATTTTCATGTTTTGAAAGTTTTTTTTAAGTCATGAATATACAGGCCGTTTGACCGATCATCTTATACTTACTAGTTTTATCCGAGGTGCTGTCTTTACTGAAGCACAACTAGAACTGAAAGATAATTGAATGTGGTCTTAATAAAACAATAAAGACTCTATAGTAATATATTCAATGTACAACAATGCTCCACAAGGCCTACAGACAAAGGAGATATGGGGAACACAAGTCCGCAGGTTGTGGAGTGTGAAGTACGCCATATATAGTCGAGGGAGGGGAAGGGCGGGAAAGACCAGCCCCTGAAACTGTAACCCCCTCGTAGACGTTACCCGGAGTTACGTACTGTCAGCACATTTCCGCTTGAGATTTGCTGATCAACCGACGAGTGTTGTACCTTTATTGTTGTGCCTATTATATACCCCTTGTCACGCATGATTGCACATTGAATAGTAATATATTCAATGTACAACAATGCTCCACAAGGCCTACAGACAAAGGAGATATGGGGAACACAAGTCCTTGGTAAGGCTGATACGACCTATCATTAATTGAGTGGGCTATTTTTACAAACCATGCTAGTCAACAATTACTTTCTATTCCCTTAACTTATTGTTTCATCTTCTTTATGTGAATATCAGCTCTTGCCGTTAGTGGTTTTACCGGTTTGCGATCCCTCAACTCATTCTTGTGAAAGACTACCCTGAACTTATCACAGGGAATTACTTAGCGGCAAATACTGGGGTAAACCCTATCAGCAAGTTTCTCTCTTGAAACCCGGCACCAAGCTTTTACACGAACGCGGTGTCATCGAATCCGACATCCGATATTTTATCCACTTGGGTATAATGGTCAACCATTTGCGTAGTTTGCCACCCGATGTGGTGGACAACCTGTTCCTTTGATGCACCCAGAAGCCTCAGAAGAATTGCAGTGCCGCTCCTGAAGCTGTGGGCTGTTTCACCCTCGTGAATTCCGAGTATGGTTAAGTCAATGCTGAGTCTGGATTGGACAGCGTGATGGAGGAAAGGTTTGTCTTTTATGCCCCCTTTTGGGTTGATCGAGCGAAATAGGAAGCATCTAGCAAGGTTGACCCCCCAATACACCAGCAACGGCCACAAAGTAACGCAGATTCCTGACTGGGTAAATGGCCGGGCTAGTCATGCGCATAATGGGGGTTAACTTTGTATTTGTACCACTGAGTGTTTTGCCGATACGCTGGTCAAATATTAGATTCTCGAGATCAGCACTTTGTAGTATATCGCAGGTTTTTAGCCTCCCCAAGTCGTATGCTCTCCCGCCAGTTGAAAAGCTCAATGTAAAGAAAGCTAAGTCACGAGTGTAGATAAAGCGGTTCAATGGGGATAGGCTTGTTTCCGCTAATAGAGTGCGCAGGTATCGCATAAGGCGTAGAAATTTGTCCAGAACCAGAGGGGGTGCCTGCGTGGAGGGGGTACGGGCCTGTGCTTGTTCCAGACGAATGGACTTCAGGTAGGACTGGATAGAATGATGAATCACGAGATTGCCTTGAGACGAAAAATCATCCCATCCGTGCGAGTGACCCAAAGAACGGAAAATAGACCGTAACTTCCCGATGATGCTATCAACTGAGCCTGCAACGAGCCTGAATGGACAATGGCAAGGGTGCCTTCCTGTCGAACCGAGGAAGGGGCAATTACCATGATGAACTTGGGTCTTCCCCTTACGGTCCTTTCAAACGAGGAAACGGAGTACATCATTGGGGTTAGTAGAACCTAACGTTTTTGACCATGGGAGAGCTGACAAGAAGGTTTCAAGCTCCCGCTCTAGTTGCCCCTTTTGCTTTTCGTAGGCTCTACTCGCCCGGGAGCGCTCCAGTTCTCTGAGGCGAGAATCAATGGCGTCAACATCAAGTTAGAGTCTCTTCGTGGGGTTATCACATCCAGGAGGCTGACGGGACCAACCGCACTGCTGGTAAAACCGAAAGCAGTTGTCCTTCGTGTACGCACATCTAGGGTATCTGATGGCAGGCCGCCAGACCCGTGGGACACCCTACACAACAGAAAGGAGCTTAGACCAGACTAGTGGACTAGGCGGCTAACTACACAAAATGAACAACAACAGAAGCCACTAACAACTAACCCACAGTAGATCAAATTCCTTTATTAGATTAATTCCAGCCCCCCGGGGGCTATATATCCGGAATCCCCGGCACTGCGTAATGGCCGCTTTTTGTTTTGATTTATTTAATTTATTTTATTATTATTATTATTATTATTATTTTTCACATTTTGTCTGATAGTACATTATGATTGTTGCCGGAACCAAACCTTGGTCCTTGGGCTTAAAAAAAAATAATTAAAATAAATAAATAAATATATAAATAAATAATTTACAAAATACATAAATAAAAGAATTACACTTATAAAGATATTGACAGAACTCTCCTTAATATGTGAGCAGTTCCACGCAAACTATTTTTTGTATCTGTGTACAGTCTAAAGATGTTGGCAGTTTCTTGACATGTTTAGTTAGTGACTTCCTTACAATTCCCAATGCTCCCACAATAATTGGTATGGTAATTGTCTGCATCTGCCACATTTTTGTTATTTCTATCTCGAGGTCTTTATATTTGGATCGTTATTATTATCAGTGAGTGGCGATACAATATAACAGTCTATTAACAACGATTACCAAAGCCTGAAAGCCCATAGGCCCCCTAGTAGCTCTAGGCGTTCCCATGCTTGCGGGGATAACATCGCGTCACATGTTGAGAATGCTCTAGAGGGAGCGTCCGCCACGTTTTCTTTTGAGGGGACATAGTAAATCACTAGTACAAGGTTATAGTGCAAAGCCGTCTCATAGATCGCCCGAACAACGTCTGTCAGTTCTTTACTCTTGACGTTTCCAAGACTGTACGAGAGCGAGGCTATCAACGTGGAAATCGACTCTACTGTGTTTGAGCTCGTTGCCCGAGAGCAAGAGTATACCCGAGGGATGTCAACACTGATACAGCTATGAAGGCGGCTGCTTCCGCTTTTTGGAAGTTAGACCACTGGCATGATGGTGGAGTGGCTAGCTGGCCTATATGTCTATCGTCGATGTACTGGCTACACGGGACGCCCAGCGAGCGTATGTAACTGGTGGCAATCAGGCCTACTGAGTGATAGACAAACGCACTTGCCTTCCAACCAAATGGCAGAGTCCGGTAAACAAAATAGCATCCTTTCCAAGCTAACCCAAATAATGGTTGGCTATCGTCCGTAAGAAGTATGTGGTCGTATCCGCTTTTGTCGTCACACACGCTTTGGAAATGCCCGCGCTCAACATAACGAGGCAAATCCGAGAGATAATCAAGTGAAAAAAGGAAGATCCTTTAACCACAAGTTCAGAAACCGTTCATCGTAGCACATGCGAGGTTTGGTTGGTTCTACGGTTATCGGCATAACCAGGTGCGGTGGGTCAACCTCGTCAACTAAACCCCAGAAACGCAACGAACCATTGTTTACTCTTTCCACAAATAGTATCGGAGATAAATGATTCGAATTTTGAACACGACGTGCAGTTCTGGAAGGATCGACGTGGAGGTAGAGGTGAATCGTGATCTTGCCCGTCAAAACGTCCCTTAAAATGGAATCAGAAACTCCCAGGCATTAACGCCGTCAACGACAAAAGATAGCACCTCAGTACTTGCAACCGACCATGGTGAGGGGCCTGGGCCGACAATCTCGATGGGCTTGTTTTCCCAGTTGCACCAGCGGGCTTTGCCCTCCTGCACAGGTTTGTATAACAAATAAGAAAAAATCAAACTTGGCGCGTTTGACATGAGGCTCCTATGACAAACCGGAAAGATCGAGATCAAAACAAACCTTAAATGGATGAGTTAATAAGTTTGCAACGAGCAAACAAAGTGACGAGACGAAAAGCACAAAGAACTGGCAAAGCTACAGCCCACCGAGAATGTCGGCCCCAGGCAACCCCTAAGGGCATAAAAGGCATTAGACGCCCGCACCTAAGAGCACGACAAACTGGCGAGAAAAATGGTAAGACCTTGTGAAGCATGTTCTAATTCCCATGACACATACGAGAGGAAAATACATAAATAAATATAGAGGATAATACGTGTGGAAATAAACCTGACACAAGGAGTCGACTCTAACGATTTGACGGCTTAGGAAGCGAGGGATTTCGTGTAAAAAAACAAAAACAAAAAACCAAAAGAAAAAACAGACAAACAACAACCACAGAACGGATTGGCAAGACGTATGAGAGACTTTTACTTTATTCAAATCCCGTGAATTGGTTACAATTAAATTCCATTTGTAGTGAGAAAGCAAAAAACCTGCAATGTGTGAAAGCAAATTGGACTTGGGGAACATGCACGTGAAATTGAGCTAAATCCAATGCGTAATGTCCATGAAACCCGAATGGGACTTATCGACGCCCGCCGTTAGGGCAGTTTCTTTGGTAATGCCCCCCCCCCCCCCCTGGCCACAGTTGAAGCAGCGTAGTCTTCCCCCACCCCTATGGGGAGCTCTACCTGCCCTCTAAATACTGGCCTCTGGTAGGAGTGAAAAGCCGGAGCCTGGGGGCTGGCAGCGTTAGAAGACTTCACAATTTAAGCTATGGCAGCCGCCACTTTGGCCTCCTCCTCAGATCCCAGTAAGCGAGTAACCATGTCACCAAGCTGGGGGCTGAACATAAATGGTCGTGTTTGTCGAAGAATACCCTCGAATTTGTCTGATCGGCTATGGTTGGTTATCCTGGCGTCATCTGAGAGTTTTGAAGTGCCACCATTATGGTGTGGGGATCTCGGAAGCGTGTAGGCGACGTGGCCAACTGCCTGACATGTTCCAGGGAGGCCTCCACACTAACTGCGGAGGTCGTCTTTTTAACGTCTTACAATTCTCTCTTCATGGCCTCAAACCTTGTCTCGAGCTGAAATAAATACGGAGAGCGACAGTCAGAAAACAGTACTTCTCGTGACAACATTTTAAACAAATGCCTATGTTGTAGGTTGCGGGCTTCCTGTGTCATTTTGGGCTTCCCGCCAACTGGGACCAGGCTTTTGACCGTTAGAATCGCGGTCAAGTTTTAATAAAGTCTTGGCTAATATCGTTTTAATCTTAAATGACTAGCAGCCACAACTGCTATCTAGACAAAACCTAATGACTAGCAGCCACAACTGCTAATTACACAATCTTAAATGACTAGCAGCCCCAACTGCTAACTAGACAAAATCTTATAAGACTAGCAGCCACAACTGCCATTTACCCATTATCTTATATGACTAGCAGCCCCAACTGCTATCTACACAAAAACCTTATGACTAGCAGCCACAACTGCTAATTACACAATCTTAAAATGACTAGCAGCCCCAACTGCTAACTGCACAAAAAATCTTATAAGACTAGCAGCCACAACTGCCATTTACCCCTTATCTTATATGACGAGCAGCCACAACTGCTAATTACACAATCTTAAAGAATGGCTAGCAGCCCCAACTGCTATCTACACAAAAACCTTATGACTAGCAGCCACAACTGCTAATTACACAATCTTAAAATGACTAGCAGCCCCAACTGCTAACTACACAAAATCTTATAAGACTAGCAGCCACAACTGCCATTTACCCCTTATCTTATATGACGAGCAGCCACAACTGCTAATTACACAATCTAAAAGAATGACTAGCAGCCCCAACTGCTAACTACACAAAATCTTATAAGACTAGCAGCCACAACTGCTGTTTACACAAAATCTTAAAAGACTAGCAGCCACAACTGCTATTTGCACATTAACTCGTATGACTAGCAGCCTCAACTGCGATAAAAGACCTGTAGTATACTGTATAATAGCACAACTAGCAGCCCCGGCTGCTAAAATTCGTACAATGGAGTCGCCCGTAATGCGATTAGCATACTGATGAAGTGAAAAGCCCGCGAAACAATTTGATTATAATCTTTTCCTTTTGTGTGTGTATGAAAAGCGTTAAACCCACTAAAGAATTGAAATAAAGCTGTTAATGAACCGGAAAGTTACGCCCACAAACCAGGATAACAACTAATGCAAATTACCTAGGAAATATGACTGAACTTTAACCGTAGGTAAATTGAAAAGGAAACGGCTAACAAATAAAAAGCGACTGGACGTAAATATACAGAAGTACAACAGAAAAACAACAACTGCCCGGGGAAAGCTAATAATACCGCACAAGAAAGTAGCCCCGAACCAAGGATAACGACAAATATAAATTACCTAGGAAAAACGAGTAAACTATAACCATAGGTAAAATTGCAAAGTAAAGCGGCAGCAAATAAAGCCGAACAAGGGATAACGACAAATGTAAATTTCCCAGGAAAAGCGAGTGAACTACAACCATAGGTAAAATTGCAAAGTAAAGCGGAAGCAAATAAAGCAATTGAACGTGAATGTGCAAAGATACCACGTGCGAGAGAGAGAGAAAAAAACAAAACTACTCGCTGGAAGTTAAAGCCAGGGAAAATAAATTACCTCTTCAGCATTCGCTGGCCTATGTGGTTCAGCAGGTTGAGACGCCGCGTTTTCTTCACCGTATGCCGGCAAGGCCGGCAAAACTACAGGAATTTGAGGTTCTACGGCGTGTTCTTGGTCCGCCATGATGCGAAGCATTTGCAGATCAACCGACGAGTGTTGTACCTTTATTGTTGTGCCTATTATATACCCCTTGTCACGCATGATTGCACATTGAATATTCTTTTTATTATATCCTCTTTAGCAATCGTAGAATAGTCTCTTTTCTCCGAGGAATGATGTTATTTTAATAGTTGGCATTAACGAAAACACTGAGTTCTGGAAATGATCATTTTCAAAACTCTGGAGAAAAAATTTTCACCGTAAGCATATAAGTCAACATAAGGATTTTACAATATATATATCTCATACAAATAAATTGTATTAGAGGAAGTATTGTAATCACTTTTTCATCGGATTTCAAAGTCAGCTCCTTCGCAGCCGCTTTTAGTGTCGGGCTTCCTGGTGTGTCCACAGGAAGCCCGACACTAAAAGCGGCTGCGAAGGTACGATGGCCGAGAAGGGACTTCAGACTTCAGAGATAATTATCTCTGAAGTCTGAAATACGCAAAAATGGACATCAGACTTCAGAGATAAATATATCTGAAGTCCATTTTTGCATATTTCAGACTTCAGACATATCTATCTCATTTATTATTATTATTATTATTATTATTATTATTATTATTATTATTATTATTATTATTATTATTATTATTATTATTATTATTATTATTTTAATTTTAGTTAATTTTTAATTTTTATTATTTTTTTTTAATAATAATAAACAATAAAAAAAACATTAAAAAAATAAAAAAAACAGTGAGCAGTACTATAATGATGCAGAAATTGATCGCAAACGTTTTATTTCTCCGACGCGTTTAATTTTAAATCTGTGGATTTCTTCAGGGAGGTTTACAATCTAAAACTATTCCATGCACAAAATAGGAATGTTCCCAAAGTAGTACGCCGAACTGGCATTTTGATGAATAAAAAGGAGCTAGAAACCAAGAGTATGTATGCTCGTTGACACGGATGAGTATAATACATAGTATAGGACTACAAAATATGAACTAACATACGTGATATAGAGAATAGTGTTTAGGACTACGAAAGGTGATTTCATATTGTAATTTCATGCACATCATGTACCTAAAATGATAATTGCTTGCTTGCTTGCTTGCTTGCTTGCTTGCTTGCTTGCTTGCTTGCTTGCTTGCTTGCTTGCTTGCTTGCTTGCTTGCTTGCTTGCTTGCTTGCTTGCTTGCTTGCTTGCTTGCTTGCTTGCTTGCTTGCTTGCTTGCTTGCTTGCTTGCTTGCTTGCTTGCTTGCTTGCTTGCTTGCTTGCTTGCTTGCTTGCTTGCTTGCTTGCTTGCTTGCTTGCTTGCTTGCTTGCTTGCTTGCTTGCTTGCTTGCTTGCTTGCTTGCTTGCTTGCTTGCTTGCTTGCTTGCTTGCTTGCTTGCTTGCTTGCTTGCTTGCTTGCTTGCTTGCTTGCTTGCTTGCTTGCTTGCTTGCTTGCTTGCTTGCTTGCTTGCTTGCTTGCTTGCTTGCTTGCTTGCTTGCTTGCTTGCTTGCTTGCTTGCTTGCTTGCTTGCTTGCTTGTTTGTTTGTTTGTTTGTCATAATAGTTTCAGTGATACATGCGCAGAGGTGTTTTTTTGGTAATCGAGTTATAACCGTACTTTGTTTAGCTTTTTTTCGGTGTAAAAGCTAGGTTTTTAAATTTATCCGATTAAGAGTTGACAAGGTCTACATCTGCCCATGGAACAATGTTAAATAACACACAAATTATTTACATGTATTAGGTTCACTGGAGCTTTTTGGTTCCTTAATCTTAAAGAATCCTTTTCCAAAGGATCGTCTTCCGGCTGGATGTGGGTTTTTAATGGCGTAAAAACTTGCTGTTACTGAGTTGTGCACTGCCTTTGCATATTTTTCAACTTAAGTATCTACTTCCAGCATAAACTTCAAAAGAATTGAAGTGAAATCTTTGGTTATCTTTAGTTCGTTATTTAATCAAAGATTTCTAAACTATCCATGTATAGAATACGTAGAAATTATGAGTGGCAGATATATGAAAAAGAATCTTCACGTTTGTACTTTCGTATTTGGTAGCCCTAATACTACTATATATATCATGTACGTTCGTAGTTTCGTATTTCGTAGCCCACATATACTATTCTCTATGTTATGTACAGAGGAAAAAGAAAACGAATTCCTAAAACGTGCACCATATGCTTCGTACATGTGTTCCTAGTACGTAGCTGAGGATTGTTAGTGAATAAGTACACATTACTTATGCTTTAGAATGTATAACTCCCTGAAGAAGTCTACCATGCAGAGTTAGACATAAACGCGTCGGAGAAATAAAAAGTTTGCAATCAATTTCTGCATCAGTATAGTACTGCTCACTGTTTTTTTATTAAAAAAAAATAATAATGAAAATTAAAAAATTAACTAAAATTAAAAGAAATATTTTTTTTATTGAGATAGATATCTCTGAAGTCTGAAATATGCAAAAATGGACTTCGGACTTCAGACTTCAGATATATTTATCTCTGAAGTCTGAAGTCCATTTTTGCGTATTTCAGACTTCAGACTTCATAAATAATTATCTCTGAAGTCTGAAGTCTGAAGTCCCTTCTCGGCCATCGTAGCGAAGGAGACTAAGCCTTGCAGTTTCCATTACCTTACATCAAACCGCGCGCGTAACCAAGTGACGTCACAATGGAAGGATTTCTCACTTGCTTACTGAGTTTTCACTGAGCAACATCAAGTTTATCGAGCAACTTGCATTTGAAACAATTTTTAACAAAATGTGGTCTGGTCAATACAATCCGCTACACAGCTTTGACGCTTTGTTTTCTTCATCTGGCCATCTAGGTTAGTCAGCTTTTATATTCATTAGTTTTTTTACTAATTGGATGGAAAATGGTGTAAGTCTTTGAAAAGGTTCTGATGTTCAAGAACTTTTGCCTCATGACAAAATTTCCAATATACTATTTTGTTGTTCAAGTTAGTAAACAACATTTGCTTACACCATTTTTTATTTAGTTAATTGGATGTAGTTCTTGTTCGGTATTGTAGTCGTTTACTTTTCCAGGCTATATGTAGCTTATATGATGAATCAGTCAAAAGACCTGATCCCCTGAAAAATAAACAGTCTACCGGTGTTTTAAAAATTGCATGGTATCTCGGAGACAAACTATATATGCCGCTTATAGCATTTACTTTATTCCATCTTTTTTACGGCGTTTACTTCTCCCTCTAGACTGATTCAATGAGTAATCAGTCTATTCTAGCTCCCTCCTCTCCGTGGATAGATGGTGTTGTAACAGGATTTAATCTGTAGCTATACCCTGATAGATTCTCTGCGATCTATAGAAAGGTCGAAGGGATTGAGTTTGCATCTAAGCACATTTACAGCATTATGTCCCATAAATAAAATGGGCCTATTTGGTAGATTGTATTAGTTTTATCAGTGTAATGATTTGTATTTACTGGTTGATATTTCCATATGTGAATGTCATTAGTTTGTAACGTTAATCTAGAGTTGCACATGTTATGCTATAATGGTTGTTGATACTTATATTTTGTAGTTAACCCAGTAGACTTATAAGGAATTTGGTCTATATTTGTACTTTAATGGACCGTTCATTATTTATTGCAGGGGGCGGGGCTGGGTGATTAATTAAGACCCCCCTGGCAAGAACAAAATAAATTTCAGGATCCCCCTCATATTTACCTTATCTGTCTTATGAAATTTCTAGACCCCCCCTGATAGCCTAAAAATTATTTCAATACCCCCCTGCCATACATAATAAACGGTCCCTAATGACGTTTGATATCCATATTTTGCAGATAATCTAGAACCGTACCACGGTAGTGGGTCCAGGATGGAACTACCTGGAGGAGGTTTCATTGAATTACCTGGAATAGAAACAACACAGGAACAAAACGACCCTTTTGACGGTCAAGATTCACATCTCTTTCAAGGTAAAGAACCTTACTGCATGTACCTCTCATTGCTAAAGGCCGATTTTCACTAGTGAAGAAAGTGCAGGAAAGGAAGACGTAAGGACACTCACGTGCTCGTGAAAATAACCGAACGAAGGCGGAAGCGGAGCCTTAAGGATACGACGCAAGCAAAACAAAACCGTTTCGATTTCGTTCTGCGTCATCTTTACTCCACACATCGTCGCTTGGTTCACTGGTGAAAATCGGTGTATTCATTGCTGGTTAACTGGGTTCTCAGTGGAGTACTTTTAGCAACTTGACGTCCCCAGGGAGTTGTATCTTGGTATAGAGGAGGGCAATGCTTTACGTACGGTTATTCGGCCTTCCCCTCCCCAAACTGCCGCTATACAGGCTAGACGTACCGGCTTTTCTGCTATTTTACGTTTTGAAAAATCAGCGCTTACCGTGATTTGGTGTTTTTTGCTTCCACCAATCAATGTTCCAATTACCGCATGAAAGAAAGTTAACCAATCATGATTTATCTTGATTATGTTCGTATAAACGTCGGTACCACCCGAATGAAAACTAACCAATCATGATTCATCTTGATTATGTTCGTACAAACGTCGGTACCACCCGAATGAAAACTAACCAATCATGATTCATCTTGATTATGTTCGTATAAACGTCGGTACCACCCGAATGAAAACTAACCAATCATGATTTATCTTGATTATGTTCGTGTAAACGTCGGTACCACCCGAATGAAAACTAACCAATCATGATTTATCTTGATTATGTTCGTATAAACGTCGGTACCACCCGAATGAAAACTGACCAATCATGATTTATCTTGATTATGTTCGTATAAACGTCGGTACCACCCGAATGAAAACTGACCAATCATGATTTATCTTGATTATGTTCGTATAAACGTCGGTACCATGCCACCCGAATGAAAACTAACCAATCATGATTTATCTTGATTATGTTCGTGCACTGAAGCGTTGGTATAAGTAGGCGAAAAATCCAGGGACAATTTTTTTGAATTAGATATATATACAATTCTTGGTATATATTGTTAACAGTGTTAAGCCGGGTGGAATTTGGGATTTGTTTCGTGAACTGAACTACGTTTATATTTTATAACTGCTACAATTAAGTTGCATTAGAAATAGACAACTTCATCTGACTAGTATTCTTTACGTATTTTTACTCCTCGTGTGAGTTCAGTTTCTTTAGTTTCTCTATGACAATGTCTTGCGTACAAAAAAATGCAGCATAACATTGGAAGCAACATCACTTTACTGAGAAAATAAAAGTTTATATAGTGTTTTGTTGTCCTTTTTTCAGTGGTAAGACTGAAACAAAATTAATTGAGGGACTTGGTTCAGAGACTTGACTTAGTTTTGATAAAAAAACAGTAAAAATAGTACTGATTTGAATCAATTTGTGTCATTTTCGGAAAGGATTCCACATAGAAAGGGCTGTTTTCATCATGCACTTGTTCATTCACTCAAGCTGTTTAGGTAATGAAGTAGTACCTGTTAATTCAGATATTTTAACTGTTTCTTCTATGATTAATTAATTGGTCAAATTAATCACAATTTGCCTGCATTGGTATTTTTAAACTACGGCAACGATCTGCTCTACTTGCAGGTTTAAAATTTCCTTTATAGCTGATCATCTGAGAAAATAATCCAACAACGATGTTCCTGTAAATGATTTTCTAAACATAAGATGGAGCTTTCCTTAGAAGAAAATGCGTATTCTGAAGCCCTTGTAGCTTATAACCGTAACTCAGATGAAAGATCAGGAATGAAGCAACGACTGCAGAAACTCATTCCTACCGTTATAAAACATCTAGTACAGCGAGGGAAAGATTGTTTGAACGTCCTGGGAGTTGGATGTGGCGATGGTGAAATTGATCTCGAAATATTAGAAATAATCAAAGCAGAACAAGTTAAACATTCCCGCAAAATTGAAATCTTCGAGCGTGCAGTCGATCCAAACCAAAGCCAACTTGACAAGTTCCAATCGTCACAGAAATATCAAAACTTGGTCCAAGATGGCGGAGTCAACATTGCCTTTAGTTGTGCGACTTTTGATGAATATTTATCCAGTTGTAAAGCGGAGACAGGTGCATTTGACGTGGTACATTTTATTCTTAGTATCTTCAATGTGACAGATATCGAGGACTGCCTACTCTACACTATGGAACATTTAATCAAGGATGATGGTAGAATCCTTATCGTTATGACAGGTGAAGATGTTGTTTCTTTGGTAGATATCAAACAACGTCAACTATGGCCAGACAATGCTCAGGGGGTTCCTACATCATTTCAAGATGTTATAAAAAATATACAAGACGTCGTAAAAAAACATGGTTGGGAGAGCACAATGGAGACTGAGGAATACGCTGTCAATGTAGCAAAGGTTTTTGACGAGCAATCACATGAAGGGAATTTAATCCTTGATTGTTTCGCTCATATGCAAAATTTCCGCTGCTCAGTTGATCGCCAACATGTTAATGAGACAATTGAACTGTTGAGAAAAAATGTTGCAATGGAGGTGGATGGGAAAGCCTTGTGCAAGAGAATATTTTACTATTTCGTCATTTCTAAAGATTGATAATATTCACACTTGTCAATTTATGTATTTAGCTAATTGGAGACAAATTAATAAAATGAAATAAATAGCGGATAATACACAAGTGAGGTACGCGATAAAATTCATGAAAACACTGTAGATGTCTTAAGAACTCTACTCTCTACTAGCAGACCGACAAAACGGTAGCTATTTATATAATATATACAATATGAGTGGCCGAATAATGTATGTCATTTATGAAACTCCAAACATAGTACACAAGTGTTTTGTGAAAGAAATTGAAAATATCTTCATTTGATTTTGAGAAAATAACTGTTAACCATTTATGCGAATCAGGACGAATCTGTATCCGATTTACATATGCCTTCATGGGTCGTGAATTCCATTGTTTTTGCCTCATAAATTGTTAATGAGTTTTATAAAACTATTTACAGAACATAACTGTACCCGTAATTATATAATTATCATGGATCATGATCTCTGTTTTTCGTCTCCTTCTTAGCCCATATCTTTACAAATATAGCGGTGGTGTTTGAGAGTGAAGTTGGACGAAGGGAGAAGGGACCACTTCTCAAAAACCACCGCTATTTGCGAGCTACCATCGCCGTCTTTTTCTTATTCTTTGACTTCTTCGTTTTTACTTCTTTTTCTTTTTAGTAACTTCATCTTAAACATTTGTCAAGTTTTTTTCATGTTTCTGTCATCCGTTTTTTAATTTCTGGGCCATATATGATATGAAATCAATAATATTACTTTATTTTTACCGCGTGCAACAATCAACATACATATAATTTTCTGGTGAACAAGTGTGTATATGATGATAAAATGAAATGGCATGTAATATCGAGCTGAAAGGTAAAATAAACAAAAAACCTTGGAATTGATCACTTCCATTTGCTTTTATCCGTTTCTAAGTCAAGATACACAAAAAGATCATGTGATAAAATATTTCCTAGCTGTCTGGGTATAACGGACTGCGAGATAGAGTACATAGATGCTTATGCTGCGTCTGAGAAACATCGAAGGTTTGAAAATGTCCTGAAAGGCCTATTGTTGTATAGGCCAAAATAGGGTATTGTTGGATGTGCCAGTCCAATCAATCCAAATATATACCAATATTTATACCCATAGTTCCTAGCAGTCTTGGAATGATCTGACCAATTATTGCCTTTCAGTGGTGTTTTTGTTTTTCCTGTAGATATAGCTATATTCAGTTAAAATTGTTCTTCTTTACACGATAAATTAATAGTATTTTGTTTTATCTGTAGATAACCTTGAGTCTAAGACCAGCAGTGGTTCAAGGATCGAACTGCCTGGTGGGGGATATATTGAGCTTCCTTCTGGTATAGAGACAAGAGAACTAAACAGCCAACCTCGCTGTAACTCTGATATCTTTCAAGGTAAAAAGATGATGATCGATATAATAATTTTCACTCTGTATGTCTATTTATCGGACTGTCTTCTACGACTGTTTTTTATATCATCCTGTTCTTTTAATTCTGTCTGTCTATCTGTTCCTTTTTCCTTTGACAGTATATTTGATAGCCACTTAAACTTTTACATTTGGTGTATTGTTTTGTCTTTCTGCTTGTCCGTTTATGACGTTTTTTGGTATATTTACAGATGTGGGGTTTGGTGCTCGTCCTGCTCCCGTCTACCGCAGAAACCAGGTATGTACAAGATAAAATTGGTCTAATAAGAATTGCTGCTTGGACGTTTGCTTGTAAGGCTTGTCTGTCCGTCTATGTACCTGTCAGCTATTTTGTTTGTCCGTCTGTCTTTCTGTGTTTACAGTACTTGATTTTCTGAATTTCTAACCTGAAGCCATTTGTTCTCGTTGCTATTTAGAATATACACACAGTATTTTTCTCCAAACTCCAAGAACTAGAAGACAAACTGGAAGAGAAAGATCGTATTATTCGTCAACAAGAAAGTAAAAACATGATTCTACGAGAGCATCTTAATCGACTGGTTCAGATTGCTGATGAGAGAAACATGGAGTTATGCAAGCTTCGTTACGAGGCTAATGGGGCATTTAACGAGCTGCAATCACGTATCACACAGTTAAACAATCAGGTTGAGAACCTTAAAGATGAGGTGAGCTGTATGAGATCAGCGCTGTTGTTTGTTGTGGCCATGATGAAGACGATGATATAGATGAATATGGTTGTGCAGATAATGGTGATGGTTTTCCTTGCCAGTTCAGTGTTGGTTGAGTTGATACTGCTGTATTGATATGATAATTGTCATTGGTCATGGTGGTGGTAGAGTACAAACACTAAAACATAAAAACATTTAAATATATTTTCGTTTGATTAATTAGTGCATGTTATTTACTACTAAATAGTGCTAACTATTGCAAACATTTATTGCTTGTACTGTTATGATGGTTACAGACTGATCAATTCATACATGTGGTATAAGACGCTGCTTTTATACTGGTACCACCTGTCTTTCCATATAGGTCAATCAGAAAGACGCTGAGTGCAGTGAGATGCACTGTCAAGTCAAACTAGTGTCCTTACAGCGCAGTATGTTGACGAAGGAGAGAGAAGAACGAAAGAGCCTTCAAGAGAAAATCAAGGTGCTAGAAAAATCTATCCAAGATTTGACCACGAAGAACAATATACTTGAGAACGAGTTGACTGTACTACCAAACATGATGGCGCAGGTATATACAAATGTCTTTTTTATAATCATCATTGAAATCATCTTTTATAATTGCAAGAGAGGGTATGGTAAGAGAAGGAACGACTGGCAGGACAAAGAACAATACCGGAAATACTTTAATTTAGTGCAGATATAGTACTATCTCCAATACCGACGATTCCTTCTATTACCTTATGCTCTTTTGATCATTGCCCACATCACTGCCTTAGTCATCACTGTGCGTATCATCACCACTGTCGTCATCATTAGTGTTATCATCATCACTGTGCGTATCATCATCACTGTGCGTGTCATCATCACTGAGCGTATCATCGTCACTGTGGGTATCATCACCACTGTGCGTATTATCATCACTGTGCGTATCATCACCACTGTGCGTATCATCATCACTGTGCGTGTCATCATCACTGTGCGTATCATCATCACTGTGTGTATCATCATCACTGTGCGTGTCATCATCACTCTGCGTATCATCATCACTGTGCGTATCATCATCACTGTGCGTATCATCATCACTGTGCGTATCATCATCACTGTGCGTGTTATCTTCACTGTGCGTATCATCATCACTGTGCGTATCATCATCATTGTGCGTATCATCGTCACTGTGCGTATCATCATCACTGTGCGTGTCATCATCACTGTGCGTGTTATCATCACTGTGCGTATCATCATCACTGTGCGTATCATCATCACTGTGCGTATCATCATCACTGTGCGTATCATCACCACTGTGCGTATCATCATTACTGTGCGTGTTATCTTCACTGTGCGTATCGTCGTCATTGCAATTGTAATTGCCGTCATTAATTATCTCACGTATGATATTGCATAATCATTAGCTTAAATTGGGCAATCATTGATTTATGATTTCTAGACTGCAAGTCCCAAGACTGCGGTCAAAGCACAAGTCCATCAACCTACAGTCACTCGTAGCGGTGAACCAAAAAGACGTCGATCTTGTGAACTTGTGGGATACTGTCAAACAGTAGATGAACAGAAACTATGTCATCCCAACCTTAACGAAGATCCTGAACTTATTGAAATACTAGAGAGTCATTCTACACCAGCACTTGATGCGGTCAACCAACAAGACTCAAACAAGGTGATGACGCTTTTCTTTGCTATATAACAAATGAATAAGATATAGGAATTGAAGAAGAGAATCATGTCTTGCATTAAGATAAACAACACGGATAGACAACACAACGCAACGAAGCGCAACGCCACGCAATGCACTGATGCAATGCAATGCAATCAATTTCATTTAACGACGTGACATATTTAACCCATAGACTTATCTCACAATAGGCAACAATAGGCACTTGTGGACCCCCATCAAAATAGGGCGGGATTGCTGGTCGGAAATTTTAAAAAATGACCCCTAAAAGGTACCAGATCTCCGATTTTGACCACTAAAAGGTACGACGAATATTCCTCCCCCCTGCCGGGGTATACCATCACCACAACCAATATCGTTCTGATATTGATCTATTTCTTTGTAAATTCACAGAAAACCAAGAAGTCATTCAAGCAATGGTTGAGAAAGAAAGCTCAGAAAAGCAAACAAAAATAATTTGCCAGTCACGAAGAAATGACGATTTATTTATACACAAATTGTATATAGTATTTTTTATATTCAAATTTCTATTTATTGAATAAAGATATATATTCTTTGATACAATAAAAATCCCTTTTTGTAGTTATTGCTGTTAAGTTTTGTTTTTTTCAGAACGATGGATATCATCTTAATTTTTGGCTTGGCACTAATAAACTTCAACCAAGCGCCTAATTTTGTATATGGCCAACTTCGTGAAGGCGGGTTTCCACAACTGATGTAAAAGCATGAAAATCCTTTTATCTTCCTTAAACGTTTATTAACAATAATTTTATGATGGATTATTATCACTGTATAGATGTATGTGGAAAACAATTCATGAGGAAAAATCGACTGATTTGCTTTCAGGATCCTTTCAGACTGACCAATAACCTGACTGAATACAATACAATACCAGTCAGAATTAACACATTTTAGTCGTTTATTGTCTTTACTGTTTTGTATATTCATATTTTCTCTACTAGTAAATTTTTTTCCGAAAAACTGGTAATTTGGTTAACCTAAATAAGGTGTTTATACCACACACAAAAATACACTGACCAATCTACTAGCCCGACAAAAACATACGGTTAAAACGAAAAAACATACGGTTAAAACAAAAAAAAACACTAACTTAGGGTTGCAAAGTAAGAAAAGATCTATCATTACGAATTTTCCAGGTATCATATATTCAGTTTCACTAGTGGTCAGCGTTTGCAAAAGGAGAACAAGACACAGGTAACTCGTTTTTATTTGCAACTGAGTTATATACTGAACATACTTATGGCTTGACTGGAAAAAAAAAGGATTCTGGTTTTGTAAAACAGAATTGCTTACCAAAAGTAGCAACAAGCCGGCATGCAGCTAAAACAGCTAAAACTGACTACTATATCTGCCTAGAGCTCGATATCACCCTCCTTCCCTTCCCAGAGCAAAAACTGAGTAAAATAATTCGTAACGGAAAATGATTCAGTGGCATAAGTTTGATTCATGATTCAGTTTGCATCAGTTTTCAAATATGTTTCGCATACATGTTCTGTCCCAGAAAAATTCTGCATTTTACCAATTAATGCTTTTATGATAGCTATGATAAGATAACTTGTTGTTAAACATGAATGATACTGGTCCGCAGTTGTAGACTTATTTCCATTGCATTTATGACATTATTTTAATATGTTAGCATCCTTACGCAATAACAAAGTTCGTATTTTCATATCTATAGAAATACTTATATTCGTGAGAACTTAATGAGTAGTATAGCCGGTGCTAACCTCCACTGACTTTCTACAAAATAGAACAACGTAACGTTTATTCGACGTGACCATATTTTTTTTTTTTTGTACATGCTGCGTCGTTGTAGTGTTCAAACTGTGCTTCGCTCAGTGTGCTGTGGGTTTAAGGCCGGTACACACTAGGCGACAAGTCGCAGCGACTTGTCGTCACGACATGTCGCCTCAGTGTGTATTGGTTCAATATTTGTCGCCAATACATCTGATTTTGTCGCTGTGACAATTTCCGCCAAAAATACCTAGTACACACGGGGGGAAATTGTCGCTACGACCTATCGCGGCAACAAGTCGCTGCGACTTGTCGCCTAGTGTGTACCGGCCTTTAGAGTGATCAATGCATTCATAAGCAGCGTGTTTTTCCTGGGTATAGTTGTCTAGCAAACAGTCCATAACACGTTTTTTCTCACCCTGTTCAGTAGACCAATGCTTAGACAAAGAGGGACAAGAGGGACAACCTAGGGACATAAGTACCAAATAAGACTTTGTTCATTTTTGGAACTGATGGTATCAAGTCAACTTGGCCAACTTGGCGGCTTCCTGTTGTCCGACGTTTTTCAAGGGTGTTGAAAACGTGTACAATGCCGAAGGACCGTCCGATTAGATAGGACTGTTTTTAAAATGATTTTTAGTTTTTATATAGAAAGCAAATAGTAAATAGCACTAATTAAACAAAAGAAAACAAAAGAATTAGCATAAAATAGCACTATTTAGTGGTATTTATAATGCATACTTTTAGTGCGTGCACTCTAAAATGAAACAGTTTTTGTCACAATCTATATCTCATTGCCTTATTTAGTGTTTTTACTATTTTTTATATTCATAAAAACGTGTGGATAAAAAAGTCTTTTAATAAGTGGTGACAAACAATAGAAAAGACCATGTAAAATGACAAAATACTGATTTTCCTGCCAAGAAATTTGCCCTGTCGACATTTTGCAATCCACGTGATGAAGGTAGTTGAACCTTGTAATTAAGACTAAAACAGGCAGATGAGTTGTCAGGACATATTATTGTTTTATATCAACGTTATTGTTTAAAATGGCTCAGCCAATAACATTCAGTATATTAATCGATCCAATCAAAGGCCATTCTTTTCTCAAATCGGAATGTCTTCACCTTCTTGAGAAAACTATTTATGTAATTAACTCGTGATATGCAATTCTTCCTGCCAAGATAGCCAACTCTCTACTTAAAGCAGTCAGACGGAAAACTTTTACGAAAGCAATACCCAGAAACTTGATAGCAGAACTTAAAAGGTAAATGTTCCTCAAACGTTTGTTGAGAAGAAATCTGAGAAATACTTCAGCGCCAAACATGATGCTTATGATAGTGTACTCGCTACATGTGACATCCGAAACTTGTAACTACGCGTTCCATATACCTTAAACTTTAAAGCCGTAATTAACCCCGCGAGTAACCATATTCCTTCCAACTTCACCGATCTATTTCAGGCTTTAGTATATCACAAGGTTTTTTATCTTTGAGTTTAATGTATTTTTAAGTGGAAGATGTTAATTATATAGATGTTGATGATCATTTCGCCTGCTGGGATCCTAACTAATTTATCGCAATGGGTGACTTTTATGTCTTTATAGACTTTATTTGATGAATATCATCAGTGGCATTCTCAAAACTTGGTTAACATTTTTTGCCAGTACAAGAGCGAGTTCCGCACAGTAAGCAAACAATTGCAAATTATAAATTTGGCCTCTTTAATATTTGTTTTAGAGGTGGTATTTTGCAAACTAGAAAAGACGTAGTATTTAGACTTTATTATCATTTTGACTGTAGCTACACTTTAAAAGTTGTCGGGAATTTCGTACCGATCCGAAAAAAAATAATAGTCTAACTAGTGTTTGCAGTCAGTCTTTGCAATTGTGCAAATAATATTTCTAAGTTCCTGATCTGATCGCAGGGTAGTGGGTTTCAAAAGATAGAAGCAAACATTTTTACATTTGTAGTTTGAAATAATTAGTTTATATTTTCGAACATATCGCTTGGTTTCTTAAAAATCTTGAATTCGAGTTGATCAATTAATTGGTCCGTAATCCAGACAATTAACAGTGGCATTAGCTTAATTGAAAAAAGCCACGTTTTGAATATACCTCAAACAATGGCCTAGTACTGCTGGAATGCGTTATCAAAGAGCTAATTATTTCAATTTGCAAATGAATGAATAATAGAATCGAACTAAAATTTCCGAAGAAAAAAGTTTCAATTCGTGACGTTTTGTACCTTGTTGTACCCTGATTGCCAAACCAATTGGCTTTACAAAACGAATTTTTTTTAACAAAAACGCATTATACGAAAACTGGGAACTAAGACGCATTTTAGGTGATTTTTTCATTATAAAATTATAAAAACGTAAAATTCTGTGATCATCAAGTAAGCCAATAATAAAATTTTGATATTCAGACACAAATTGATGTTAAAACCATGATTTTGTCTCATTTAATTTACTGAATAACAACTATTTAGTAATCGGTAGTAGTTTACAAAATCAAAGAGACTAATTTATTTGGATGCCGACAAATTGTCTGCCAAGTTTTTGTGTAACTGGTTTTTGCGTGTACCACAGAAAAAACACAAAGACAAAACAAAACCTTTCCACGCTCTAAAAAAGGTCATTACTGCAAAAATAGCTCATAAAGGACAGAATAAAACACAAAAGTACAATCATTCATTCAATTCCATTCATTTATAACGTTAATACTACTAAAAATATTTAGATTGCACTACTTGCTTAGGGTAGTCACATGCTCGTTTGGGATACATTGTTGGCCCCCTTATAGGGGGAAACTGGGCCACAGTAGTATAAATATATTATCAGTGATGATGATGATGAGGAGGATGAGGGTGATGATGATGGTGATTTCGCTGCATCTAATTTAGGGCCCGACTACATGGTTTTCTGTGAGAACTGTAAGAAAGTCTGCGTTTCTTGGAAACTAAAAACCTCTTCTTATAGCACAGGCAGTCTATGTAATCAGACCCTTTACAAAGCCCGTAGTCAGTCATTATCGATTATAAAGAAAATATCAAAAATGCTATTTACTGATTTTGGAATGGCTGGCCGAAGATAACCTACACAGGTTAACTGGTTAACTATAAGTACAGTGATGAAATTTTACGTTGCGTCACATAATGCTTTTATTTCTACACTGCTTCCCGTCACGTCACATTTTTGTTTTATATGTTTCAATTTTTGTTCATGTTCGTTCCTGATATTTGCCTATACTTGTGAAGTTTAATTCTGCGTTGTGATATGACGCAACTAGCTGTGACTTATTCAGTAAGGTATATTTTTCATTATCATTGCTGTATAGTATTGTTTTGATTCTTGAAATGACCGCAATATTCCCACCCATTTCAACAGAATAGGCTCGTTGCGTGACAACCAATTTGTTCAACATAACTGTGACGTGTCAGTTTTCTTTTATTTTTTTCTTGTTATCTATTTTTTATATATATTGATGTTGTTGAAAAATACAAAAATATTGCAAATTTAACTCTAATTTTAAAGATATGATAAGATGGGTATATTTATTCCTATCAAGGAATCAATCATTTCTTTCAGCATTTTAACGGAACCGGAAATGTGTCGCTACTCGCCCAGTCACCGTACACGCAGAGAAACATTTACTTCCGTTCCCGTCAAAGTTCACGATTCTTCGCTGCGCTGAAAAGGCCAAAAGAAAATTGCACAACTCGTTTTTTAACTTTGTAAAGCTTCAAAAAGTTAACTATACTCTAGGTCAGACACGACTCAAATAGACACAGAAATTGTGATATTTACCGACAACTCACAACAAACAAGACACGTTTTCATAAAAGGAATTGGATACACGTCTCAGGTAAAGTCTAAAATGCGTTTTATTTTTATTCGTTATTTCTTACTTTATTGCCAGTTTAATAAGTTAATAAAGAAATTGATAAGTCAATTAAGAAAGATCCATAGAGAAAACTGTGAGGTTTAGCAATTTTTGAGAATATGAACTAGTGCTAGGAACATTTTAATTCGCAATTTACATTTTTATCAAATCAAATTTTGTAATTTTTGGATAAGTAGAGGATGATCGGTATTTGTGGAGAAAGCTTAGTAAAGTTTTAATATTTTGTGGAGTTTGTGGAATTGTATATAAACAACTATTTTGATTGAGCATGTGCCTAGCCACAACAAAACGTAACGATAAACCATTTTTAACCGAAAGTGAAATGCTATTTATTTACCATCGACTGAATCCCTGCATTTTTGCCAAGCAGTTGGGTTGCTTAGAGCCACGAGTAATTTATCACGAATTTACAGACTTTTCTTGCTATTATTGCCTGTCGTTATATGCTGATTAGACGAACAGGAAAAACGTTTGAAATTTTGCCAGCCTTTTCGCTGCGGATTACTTTAGACCTCGATAAGGTAACCTCATCATCAACCTTTGCAATGTCAATTACAGTGAACATACTCTTCATAGAAACATCGATATTGTTCAACAAAAATCACTTTTCGCGCGTTTTTACAAAGACAGTGTTCATTGTACTACCAGTTTTAGCACGTGCACGAGGGCAGCGGATACCGGCCACCAAAAAGCCAAAAAGGAAGACGACGGACTTTGTTATTTATATTTTATAGTTGTTCTGCACAAATGTTTGTTTCAGTTTCGTATAAGATGTGATGTTTACATTCAAGGGTTCTATGTAAACACATCGTTTGCAAGTAATTAGAATATCATCTTGGAAACCTCTCAGAAATTGTGACATCTTCTGCTTGTATACATGCATGTTCTTCTCAGAAAAAGACGGGAAAATGGACGATGAAAGGACCAGCTAAAGCTTTTAAGAGTTCTTTTTAAAATTCACATGATGTTGTGGTAGATAGGGAAGAAAAGTGAAAGAAACATTATCTATTACCAAAATAGCGGTCTGAAAAAGCAAATTTCAATTTTGCTTTAAAACATTTCATTAAGTCTTAGAACCATGGGGAATTTAAAGGTTGTGATGCCAAAACTGCTAACAAAAAATTATATTTATTTAATTAGCCAGACATAAAAAAATCCTATAGTGAAGGTTTTGATATTAGAGCAAAATAACTGGCCTGAATCAGAAAATTGCAACATTTCTAGATCACCGATAATGCAGGAGAAATGTGGTTTTTAATCTCACTGCAGGGAATCAAAATCGATCGTTATTTGTATAGGATTTGTGTAGGATGTCGAATGTGTTATCGATGTTGCGACGTGGTGTTTGTTAAATGGCAAGGTTTATCAAAGTTGAATGGTTAAATTACGACATCTACCGACTTTTAGTTGTACACGATAAAGTGGTGAAAGTTATGAAAGGGAGGAAGTTTTGACAATTCTAAAACTAAATGAATGAATAAGGTAAAATGGTAAATGAATTGAACGAGTAAATGAATTCATTTAATTATGGATGGATGAATGGATGGATGTGTTATGGATCAATGAATGAATAGATTAATGAATTCAATGAACTAAATGAAATAATTGAAGGAATTTGGTTTAGTAAACGAAAAGATAAAGCCTATAGATAAAATGATTAGCATTAAGTAAAATTTTATGGTAGTATAATCCTTGCATGTAGCTTTTTTTGACCTTGTACTCCCCTGGCAGCAATCCTTATCCTTTAAATTTTATAATATATGCCTAGCGAAGGTCAAATATCTGATGCGCCTTCAGTAATCATCCGCTTAGCTGGTTGAGTGAAAAAAATCACTCACAACACTATATCATCAATAGCATACAAACGAACAAGTTTAAACAGATCAAATACATCCATTTATAACGAAGCTTAACGATGACCAACGAAACCCTGACGGCTGTAGAATGAGCCTATGATCAACACCAATATAACCGTAATTAGCATGTATGGAATGGAAAGAAAAGAGATTATCGACCATTATCTTTATTCTATATAAACTATCAGCTATATATATATATATGACAACGCTAACTCGTCATGATTAGTTATGATTTTCACTTAAAACGCGCTCTCAATCATTGATTTTGAATCTAGCTTGATGTGATAACTGTTTTCATTTCATTCATTTCCAGATAGACGAACTGACATTATCCACTGAGCATGCCCAATAAGTTCCAAAAAGAGTGTTTAGACGCCCATAATTCCTATCGGTCCCAGCATGGCGCGCCCTCGCTCAAATGGTCAGCTAAACTTGCGTCAGATTGTGAAAAATGGGCTAGAGAGCTTGTGAAAAAGAATGCCTTACAGCATTCCTCAGGAGACTATGGAGAAAACCTGGCATTTGCTTCCGGTAAATAATTCCACCTACATTGAAGGCTTTTTATTTCTTTGGTACAATTGATGCGTTAATGACTAAACAATGCCAGTACTTTGTGGTAAGATGGAGCTGGAACGACTTTTAGTCTACATTTATACAAAACCGCGGATGTTTTCAAAACCGCGTCCTGTCTCAATTAGTTTTCAAATGACCAGTAACACAATGTGCGACCTCTGCGCTTTAGTCATTTTAATACTTGGAAAAAGATATGGATTTTTGTTTGTGGTAAAAAAGCGTATTATGAAAATGTATATACTTTTCTTTTAGGTTATGAGCTCGACGGTAAACGCTCATCAGAAATGTGGTACGAAGAAATCAAGAAGTATCGCTTCAACAACCCGGGATTTTCCTCAGGTACCGGGCATTTTACCCAGCTCGTATGGGTAGGATCTCGTGAAATGGGTGTAGCAAAGGCACAAAGTCCCTCCGGTGCCCAGTATGTGGTTGCCCGTTATTACCCGGCTGGAAATGTTCTGGGATCGTTCCCCGCTAACGTTAAACCTAAAGGGGCTAAAATTGACAGGAACGCAAAGGCTGCTGGGAAACAGGCTGGTGGTGGACGAGCAGCCCCGGAATCGAACAAACCCCGTAAGTGCAGAACAAATAAGGGATGCAATACACTAGGCGATCTAGTAACTGTATGAAGTGCCATCTATTAACAATTCAACATATGCAATGTCTTTATATTGGGTTTCCGTGTGATTCAAACAAAGATCTTTAAAAAAAATAGAAATGAAAAAGGGCATGCAAAAATTAGTAAAAGTGTCAGTAAAGATAATGACTTGAAAAGATGTGTCAATCATACGTTACATTAAATTACCACTGTAACGACTTTTCAAATCATTATCTTCTTATTATAGCATGAAAATTCCGAAACATCTAAAGATTAAAAAAATGTTTCGTGAGCTCAAAACTCATATTTACTTTCTAGAAACTTCTCGTGGGTTCAAGAATGATATCCTGAAAGCACACAACGAATACCGAGCCCAACATGGAGTTAAGCCTCTTAAATGGAACTCTAAATTAGCTTCCGAGGCACAGAGCTGGGCTGAAAACTTAGCAAAAAGAAACTGTATTCAGCATAGCAGCTCAAGGGATTATGGTGAAAGTATTGCGTACATGAGTGGTGAGTAACTAAGCCACACTTCATAACAAAAGAAACCCTTCGTACTCCCTTAGTTGAGCAAAAGAAATCCTATGTACTCCAATGACCGCCAGTTCCATTCTATTCGGAAAATCTGCACGTTGCTTGTTCAATATATATTTGCAAAGGCGGGTCCAGGATTGTATTCAGGAAGGGGTGGATCATTTTCAGGAGGTGGTGCACCATACTGACGATATTTTGGAAAAATATTCGAGAAAGCAAGGACTTGAACTCCTTTCAGGGGGTGTGCACCCCCTGCATCCCTCCTCTGATACTGACACTGATTTGTTTCTTTATGTAAAGAGAGCAAAGTCAAAAGACCCAGGAAAACAATTGCATTAGTTAAGGGAAGGGACCTGCTGACCTACATAAAGCTCGTATGAAGCAGCTCAGGAAACCAATGTGATAAATCGAATTTCTGAAAATGTTACCTCTAAGTCAAACATTTGTTCTTTAATTGTTCCATTTGCAATGATTTTTACCAGGCGCTGAACTAACAGGAAGAAAAGCAACAGAAATGTGGTACGAAGAAGTCGACAAATACCGGTTTAACAATCCCGGGTTCTCTACGGGCACCGGGCATTTTACCCAGATAGTCTGGGCAAACACGACAGAAATGGGAGGAGGTAAAGCTACGAGCTCGACTGGTGCCCAGTTCGTCGTCGTCCGTTATACGCCACCAGGGAATGTGTTAGGACAATTTCCTGATAACGTGAAACCTAAAGGATCTGGAGGACCAGGAGCAGGTAAGAAATCAACGGTATAAATCAAGCTACAAGTGCAACAACAATAACATTAGTTACAACAGTAACAATAACAAAGGGGGTTATAGTGTTTATCTCACCTTTGAAATCTTTACACATGAGTCTCGGGAGAACTGTGGGCTTCCAAGTAGAATAACACTTTTAAAATAGCTAGTTATCATAAGTCCAAAAGTACGTTTGACACTTGTTTGAACAATCTTACACAGTAATTAAGTTTTATCCGATCACTGAATAACTTTATCCAGGCTAAGTGCATCCCCCGCCCCACGGATAGACAAGCAATCGATTATCCAAATTAAATGCCAATATTTACATCTTTTACATTTCTTTTAGGTGGAAATAGTTGCTGTGTTATCCTATAAAGAAGATCAAGATCCTTTCCAAACAGCAATAAAACTTCCAAAACCACAGAATCACAAAACAAGTTTATTCCAAATAAATCGATGGCCACGTACCTAAGGAAGATCGGTAAAGAAAAATTGGTAATATGAAACATACAAACATTTTTGGAAGTTTCTGAAATGCCTTGGGCTCCTAACTGGAAATATAGATATACATACTCATTATGTTCACAAGTCTCGCCTATCAATTGATAAAAAGCTGGTCATTATTTTATTACAAGAAAGGACACCTGGAAGACCAGCATTTGGTTGGCTCCTAGTTTGAGATAGTTGCTTTCAGATTCAATTTTGAAGACTGTCACTCTTCACTTTTTGACTTTACACTTGTTCCAAGTCTCTCTCGCTTTTTTTACTGTCGAAACGTGCACTCCCGAATAATGACTGTTGGTTAAAATACGCCCTTTTCCAGCCGTCGTTATTATGTCGATAATCGAAAATTACCTTCGTAATGACAATGGTCCGTCGTATCGGAAATAACGGTCGGAAATTTGCCGAGCCGAGACGGAAAAAAGGGAGAAAGACTTGTAGAAAGTCTATGGCTATAATGTGGAGTTGATTAAGTCGCTAAGAAGTACTATAGTAGTATTATATCTTTTTTTTCTTCATCTAAATTAGGCAAGATGCAAAAAGCTGTGTCTGCGCAAGTACAATAGCACGATTATTTCTAATTTTTAAAATATTTTTTTTACAACGATATGAAGAAGGTTGAAGAACAGACAACGCCGGCCAACCACTGTTTGTAAACAATTTCATGCATTAAGAGGTCACGTGATCCAATCAAACCTTTTTGTGAAAATGAACCCTTGCCATAAAAGAAATAACCAAAACTAGTAGAACTGACAAATTTTAGTTTAAGATACACAACGCAACGAAAATGACGATAAATAAGTTGAAAGTCGTCATATTATTCAAGATTCGTTCAATTGATGGTAGCTTATTAATGCCAACCAACGCATTTTTTTCCAGAACGAGCTCTCGTGGGAAAAGTCTAATATTAAAATGTCAGCTATTTCTGTTTCTAATATACTGTTTTCATTTCGAATTCTGAGAACAACCCTGCATGTGGCCTCATTTATGTAGGCGGCACAGTTTAATTGGGTCAGTTAGATTATCTTATCACCGGTGCTTTTAATCATAGCCAATCATGGGTTTTTCAAGCACATTGGTAGAAAACAATCATGTTTATAAATATAATTTATCCAGGAAGTTCTTGGTTTTAATAGAAAAATAATAATAAAATAAAGTTAAATTTGACATGTCTACCGTTATTGATTCAGTCGTAATTCGACAGATGACTTTTGCTCTGTTCTTAATGTGACTAATCTGCTCACCACCCTCTCTTCTCCTACTGAAAAAAAAAATGAAGAAACTGAAGGAAAAAAATAAAATGGCAAAATAAGATAAAATACTTATTAGGCTATAAATACCCGGTAGATCAAACTGCGGTCAGGTGATTCGTGCTTCAATTTTAGTTTCCCGTTATTCATACATTTATTGAATTACTTTTATTATTTTTCCTTTACTTTAATTTTCATTCTTCCTTTCTTCTTTCCTTGACGACTTCATTTTTGAATTTCCCACTTCGTCTTTCTCGTCCCATTCTCCTGAGATCCCGTCAAACTTGAGCCCGTGGAACGTACCAGCCGTCTTGCCCATTAGTCATAACTTCTTTCTTTTCACGTGCTGCCAAGAATCCAACATGGCACACTATAACTTCAAGAAAATTACTGTCGTCCCTACGTCAAAGGTAATAGCTTTTTCTCTCCACAACAACATCTATATTTTACTGGTTTCCTAATCTATTAATGGTGTAAATATAGGACTTCATCGACATTGTATTGTCGAAGACACAGAGAAAAACACCGACGGTTGTTCACAAGTAAGTTCGGTTCACATAAGCGATGAGTAATTTCGCAATTTTTCTCTCGTAAGAGGCAATTCTTTGTATTTGTTTGTAATTTCATTAAAAATGATGCTTTAACCATTAGTTTTGTAATGTACAGCAGAAGGATTAGTAAAGATAGTGTTGTTTTAGTGCGTGTTGTTGTGTGAGTTACGAATCAGCTGATGCTTGTAGTATTGAAATATTTGATTTCCCTCATAAGAAACCTTCGATATTTTCAAGTATTTCGTCGTTTAAATAGATTATCCAGGGATGTACAACATTATCATATTTTTTACATGATATTTAATTGGTTTATATGCTGAAGAAATTAAAAGAAGACATATATTTACTTGTATTTTGATTCGCCTTCTTTTTATTGTAAAGTTATTATTTCATTATTTTTAATGAAAATATTGTTCATATTATTAAGCAATATGCATGCTCAGTCACCATGTTCAAATGTCAATATGTGACGATAACAACATCCAGTCATGACTTCATCTCATGTGTGCTTTATTGTTCTTATTACATGTTAATGTTATCTGCGTAACTAGTAGCTAGAATGGAATCTATTTTTTATTGTAATTGTTTGTGTTCTATAGAGGATATAAAATCAGTCGAATACGTGGTTTTTATCTTCGAAAAATCAAGTACACTCAACAAAACTACCATGATAAACTATCACAGATCATCACAGACTTTCCTAGACTTGAGGTAAGAACTTATGTTGAGAATTCAGCTAGGCTGTCAATAATATTATGTTCTAAATAGTTTCAATAGCTGTAAAGTAGAGATTAGGTACATTGTTATGCAGCATATCACAGTTTCTGTGTCTTTTTTTAAGGATGTACATCCATTCTATGCCGACCTGATGAATGTGTTATATGACCGTGATCATTATAAGCTAGCATTGGGACAGATCAATACAGCAAGGAATCTTATTGACAAGTAAGATCAATCAACTTGTGATTGAATCAGTTAGTTATCAATCAATACAGTTAATATTCATCAATAGCTCAGATCAAACAACTGGACTATAAATCATTTGTAAAATGAGGCAATCTTATTAATAAGTGATAATTCAATCTTATGATCAGTCAAACAAAATCCATCAAATGAATTATTCAATCAATCAACTTAGCCAATGATTTAAAATGAATCCTTCAATGGATAAATTGATCTAACTGATGCTAATCAATCAATCAAATTATTCAACCAATCAATCAATCAATCAATCAATATAATCATTAAGTTAACCAATCAAAAATATTATGTTAACAATAACATTATCATGATTATAGTGTGGCTAAAGATTATGTTCGCCTTATGAAGTATGGAGATTCTTTATACAGATGTAAACAACTCAAGAGAGCTGCTCTTGGAAGGTATGCTATTTATATAAAATATTAGTTTACAATAAGTATTTATTTGAAGTTAGTGTTATTGTGTTATTAATTTTTGTTGTGTTATGTATTGTTCTTATGTGAATGGGTATTTCAATGTTTCTCTTTGTAGAATGTGTACAATCATGAAAAGACAGAACCAGAGTCTACAGTACTTAGAACAAGGTTAATCTTAATTTTGTAAATAAAATACCTTAAGCATTTCAATTCAATCTGGGAAGGCCAAAGCAATAGAAGCTCTTGGTTATTGGGGCAAGGGGGGAGGGGAGCTTGTAAGAGCCATTTCAACCCTTACAGAATTACGATGGTGATGATCATATTATAAACTTCAGGATCATATTGTTTATTTTTTTTCTTATGGCTTCCAAAATACTGCCAGCTAATGAGAAGAGTAGCTGTAATTCCATTATCTCAGACAATGTTATTTTTCTTTCAGTGAGACAACATCTATCTAGGTTGCCGTCAATAGACCCCAACACAAGGACACTGTTGGTTTGTGGGTAAGTTTATCAAGTGATTAAATTATATGCAATCAAGAATAATAATAACATAAGGTTTCTTTATATTTCAGTTTTCCAAATGTTGGCAAGTCCAGCTTTATGAACAAAGTGAGTATATAAGTCTGGCTAGTGATTGTTATGTATTGTAATCACAGTACATGTAGATTTGCTACTTTCCAAATAATCTATTGGTGTAGAAAAAACATGTGGAGCTCAGCTAGTTCTCTACTGAATTCAATGTGAGGACATTTTGTGCTATAAAACTGCAAGAACATGTATTGAACCATTTAAGTTCTTTTGAAAAAGATTATATGACAGATATATATCAAAGCTTAGCCAATCTGAATGCATTTTTTTATTTAATAAGGATTTGATTGGTTAAGCTTTGATAACATAATATTATATTCTTCACAAAATCCTTTTCATTTAATTGGTCAACTACAGATTTAAATGGTACAATGATGAAGGTGAAATCCAACATGCGTTTGACATGGGGAGTCAATAATACACATAAATATGTTACTAACGCCATTGGTTGTCCAGGTAACAAGAGCAGATGTCGAAGTCCAGCCATATGCATTTACCACGAAGTCATTGTTTGTTGGTCATATGGATTACAAGTACTTGAGATGGCAGGTTAGTTGGGTTTCATTTTATATAAGCTGTACTGTACTAAACTATTTTGATGTCTTATGCATGTGGTATGTGTGTTGTTTTTTCAGGTTGTTGATACTCCAGGAATACTTGATCATTCCTTAGAAGAACGGAATACCATTGAAATGCAGGTAGATATAGTAAACATGGAACATTTTACCCTTGTGTAGTTCCAGAAAATATCCATAACCCCATACAGATGATTTATTCCTGAACCCACACACTATCTCCAGAACCTCCAAAGTTAAGACATGAGAACAAGAAATTTCTTGGACCACTTGATCTCACTATCTTTGTAGAATTGATTTCCACACAGACATATGACTGAGTTTAAAAACATTCACTAGGGTAGCTGATGGCATTCAAATGATTGGAATGCATAAAGGTGTTAATTTTATATTGTTTAAACGCTTGATCTGATTGGCTAAAACAAGAAAATTGATCTTTTCCAAACATTTGGGGCATTTTTCCTTTATTTTATTTAAAATCTAGTTTCAGCTTTATTCAAGTGATCATATTTTTTTGTATGAGAACATTTTACCATGGGACTTGCTACCTATTATAAAGCAAGCATCTCTTAGCCATTGTTTTGAGCAATTATGATTGGGCAAGATCTTTAAACACAAAAGAAATACTGTCTCGAAAACAGAATTTTGTATATTGTACTTAAGAACTGAAAATCGAAGAATTTCTACATGGAAATGGCAAATGTCGGAAACAATAAAAACCTCTCTAGTTCGTATTGTTACTTAATAAACTATCTGCACTGCAGACATCCATATTTGTAAAACATTGATATAACTTGTAATAAAGAATGATGAATGATGATATGGCTTACATCAAGATTTGCTAAACTAGATGTATTTTGTTTCAAGGCAATTACAGCTTTGGCTCATCTGCGTGCAGCTGTGCTCTATGTTGTTGATATCTCAGAACAGTGTGGTCACACCTTAGATGAACAGCTAGAACTATTCAACAATATCAAGCCATTGTTTGCAAACAAACCATTGATTGTAGTTATGAACAAGATTGATATTATTAGACCAGATGAACTATCTGATGACAAGAAAGAAATCATGAAATCATTTGAAAATGAAGGTAAAATAATAATGCTACAGTGTATTTATATGTTAATATATACTTTGGTTGTTCACCTTTGACTGGCAGATAGACAGGACATCTAGGACCCAGTTACATAAACCCTGGATAGTTCTATCCAGTGGATAAATCCCTACTCAGCAGATTAATTCTATACAAATTATACTGTGGATCAATTTATCCAGGCATCCTACGATTGGCCCCAGTTGATTCAGGCTTTGCATAACAAGTGTCTGATAGATAATCCACTCAGCTATTGTGTGCAACCAGCCCTATGTGTGGTGTAGAGAGGTGTTGCACCCACCTGTTTCATTTTCTAGATTAAACAGGGATACATTTGTAAGCTGACATATGTCATCTGTATTTCTTCAGCCGTAGCTCTAATCCCCATGAGTACTTTAAGTGAAGAAGGTGTAATAAATGTCAAGAACGAGGCCTGTGAGCGACTTCTTGCTCAGAGAGTTGAAGTCAAAATGAAGAGCAAAAAAGTCAATGATGTGATGAACCGACTTCATGTAGCTGTACCAGCCAAACGTGATGAAAAAGAAAGACCACCTTTCATCCCTCAAGCTGTTCTAGAAAAGAGAAATGCAATGCAGGTTGAAGGAGCAAAGAAGAAGAAGTTAGCTGTAGAGGAAGAGAAAGAACTGGCTGAGGATTATTATCTTAATCTTCGTAAACACTGGGACTTGAAGAGAGAGGAAGAGAAGGAGGACATTATACCAGAGATATTCCTTGGCAAGAATGTAGCTGATTATATTGACCCTGAAATCATGAAGGTAACAAACTGTCATTTATATAAAAAATTCTTCTGTTGATGTATGTCTTCATGGTGTCACTCCTTCCTTTGTTGGTTCAATCTAATTGGTATATGAACCTAAAGAAACGTTATCTTTGTTTGTCATCAATGTTACTGTTGGAATCAATTTAAGACATGCAATTTGAAATCGTGAAATCAAACCCGAACTTAAAAGACATCTTTTTAAATTAGCTTTTAGTTTATATAATCCCATGACTTGAATGCTCTACTTCATGTCACTTTAATTTACGTTTACTTTCACATGGCGGAAGAGATAGTCACTGAGACAGTACAAAATTATATGTTATACAAAATTAATTACAAAACTGGAAATTAAATCGTACTTACAAGTTCTGTGGCATTACTATCCTTACTGAACCACTTGTTAATTAAACAAAAATTTAAACTAAGTGGTTACAATGTATTGATAAGCTAAGTATCATCGTTCATGTTACAGTCAACGCACTTCACGCATGAACACATTTTTTGCGATTCTTGGATTATTCAAAATGAATATTCCATTATTCAAAATGAAGAATGAACAATTTGAAATGATTATTCAAAGAATAAAATGAAGAAACATATGTCCAAAATAAAGATTTGATTAATATTATTTCTTTTTCGTAATATCAAAAACGTTTTTACTATAAAGGCTGTTATTAGCCTCCGCATTTTATCTTAAGACATTGCGTACTGAAATGATTAGTTTGGATATCTTGTCAGTTTCATTTCGAGACAGACAACTGTCTAGCTTCTCCACGTTTTATCCTGCTGTGTCTGTTTTTGCAGTTAGTATCGTGGGAAGAATGACTGAGGTGGTATTTAAAATTGTGACAAAAGAAGAAAAGTGCTTGGCTTTCGTGGAAAAAACGTGACAGAATTTTTACCCAAGCCATTAATTCAAGTACGGCGTGAAGTACACAATAAAGTTGGTGATTTACTACCAGAACAATTTAACTTTTTATTTAAAGGATCAATGCCAATTAGCAAAGAGCAAGAGAAAAACATGACTCTAGAAAAATGTGCAGTGGTCAAAGACGATGAGTCTTACGCTATCTTTGTCGACGAGAAACCCAAGTTTTCTCAAAAATCCACAAGTAATGCGGGGGTTATTTCTAACAACATTGAACAGTCTCGGAATGAAAATGTCGTCTGCAGTGACAATCCGTTCAAAGCAACATCGACACAGATGAAAAACGAACTTGTTAGATTAGAAGAAGAGCTAGATATAGCAAATGCTTAACTCCAGAGTCTTCAAGAAGCACCACCATCACGGGCGTGGCATGGAAGAGGTAACTTTACCTGCACAAATTGCCACTATAAAGGAAACAAGGTCTCAAAATCTTGTCGACTTCCGACATGTAAGGGATTCCACGAATGCGGCATTTTAACTTTACACCAGGAACAGAAATGTGAAATTAGCAAATCAAAAAGTGAAGTGAAGGATTTAGAACGTAAAGTAAAACAAAAAAAGAAGAGTTAGACTCTTTCAATTTGATGAAAGACCGCACAAAGGGAAATTTTTTCAGCTTGATGCGACCCAGAGTTATCTCATACGATAATTTTTTGGAAATTCTAGAAATACTTTCACAACCATTATACATATCAATGATTTCTTGTCTCAAATAATTAGGCAATGGACGTCCGGGAAGATAGAATCCTCCCTCCTTGTTTTACGCCATATTTCAATGAACATTTGTTTTGACGTCTCGACGACTCACATTTCAGAAGGACCATGTTTTTTTCGCAGATTTTTTTCTGCATCAAAAACGTTTATTTATAATCAAAAGACCAAATAAAGATTTGATTCTTAAAATTTAAGGTTGGAATATTCATTTTAATAGTCGTGTATTCAAACGAAGATTCGAGTATTCGTTTCTAACAATCGATTATTCATTTCAAATCTTGAAGTTTACCGTTCATGCGTGAAGTGCGTTGACTGTAACATTCACAAACATGATTAACAATAGATGAGCTAGTCCTATTTAATATGCAAATCCATGACAACAGTTTATAATCATCTATGTAAATTATTGTCAATTTTATTTTTTTTATTCAGTTTTCTATCTCAGCGCTTAGACAACCTATCTAGACCAGCTTCTAGGACAAATGTGAATTATTCTACATGACTCTGCAGCTGCAGTGCAATAAAGTCATGCAAAACTGTTTTGGTCTTTTGTGTATTTGAATTTTTGATTCTTCTCTAAAAATGTTTCTTGAATGTTTTTTTTCTTCAGAAACTTGAAGAGCTAGAGAAAGAGGAAGAACTTAGAGAAAAAGCTGGTGTATATGATTCCGATTTGGTAAGTGATTTGTTAGAATAGACAGACATAATGAAATTTCACACTAATAGTTCTGTTAAAAGATATTTAGAGAAACAGCTGTCAACAACTTTTCTTCTAATGATAACTGGATGTGATTATCTTTAAAAGGTGGAAGAACTTGACTCGGAAGAAGAAGAAATCAAATCTAAGGCAGCACAGTAAGTGTTAAAGTTGATTACACACTTTAAGATCATTAATTGTTGGATGTATATATAGTATAGTATATAATTATGTGGAGAGAACATTATTGTTTCAGATTTCAACTTACCATTGACAGTGAAGGTTTTGTAATACTATAGTGCTAGTGACTTGATGATGTAAATGCCCTGTTTTTCAGGATTCGTGAGAAGAGAGCCCTTATTGTCAAGGAACATCGTGACAAGAAGGCAACAAACAACAGACCAATAATTCCCAGGGTATCATTAGCTAAGGTATGCAGAATTAAAATATATATGCAATTATATGTGTTTGCTTAAGATTAACAGGGCCCCTCTGGATACCAGCCTCGTTGCTGAATGGGCCACGCTGCCTAAATAAAGTTTACCTTACCTTACCTAACATTTTTTTTTGACACTTGTCACATTTCTACATCAAAGGTAGTGCTGTTGACTGACAATGGGTGTGTTTAAATTCTTTAGCTCAAAGGCATATATTTTTTTTGTTTTTCTGGGTTTTGTCCATATTTTTCAAAAAAAGGAAATTGTTCCCTATGGAGATCCTTGTTTAATAGGTAGCAATAACTTTCTGAAGGTGTGCTGTCCTTTATAGACCATATCTTTTGAAAAGACTTCAATTGCATATATAAGCAGGTTTCTTTTTCATCACTTGTAACTTGCTCAAGACATGTGGATTTAGAATAATATAGCCAAAGGCTTCCAAGTTAGATAACAACATTTGGCACAGTTAAGTTTGCTAATTTTCCAAATTATAACTTTTGCTATGTGTCATATGGATCTGATTGCTTTTTTGCAGGCTAATGCTGCACGTTTGAAATTGGAAGGTCGACGTAAGGTCATAGACATGGATGAAGATATGGATGACATGGACGATGACATGATGGAAGAGGTATGGCTATTATAGTGTAGTGGATATTCTGCACATGTACATAATGATAGCAATAGTGTGACGGTGGATATATGGTGATCAATGCTGTTGACCATGATACACAGGGTTTTCAATAACAGGCGGCTACCGGCGGTATAGGGCCACCTATTTTACCTCTTACGGCTAGCTATTTTGTGTCCTTCGTAAAAAAAACTATGATTGTAAATTTTGGGACACAGACACCTATTTCATTTACTCAGACGCTTATTCAAAAAGATATTGAAAACCCTGGATACATTGTGGTAGGATAATAGGGAAGACAAACATGATGTATGTTAATGGCATGTCATTATTTTGTGAGGTGATGAACTAGATCCAAATGGCGACAATGTAATTTATTGGGTGTTTTGATCAAGTTGTTGACTATAATGACATGTGTATTTCATTGATGGCATCAAAGCAATGTCATTCATTATCATGTTTTCTTATTTATTTTTCTTTTCCAAGGATGATGATCCCATGTCTGGTGGATCTACACGGTCTCGTTCCAAGACCCCTGCTAATCGGAAGAGAAAGAGAGAAGCCTCAAGTGTTGGTAGAAGTGTGTCACGCAGTAAATCAAGAACTCCACGTGACCAATCTGGCTTGTCACATCCTGAGGTAAGAATACTTATAATTAACAGCATTGTGTTTTATATAAGTATGATTCATAGCTTTAACAACAAGTGTTTTGTTTCAAACAAGTTGTGTCTGAGGTATTAAACATGATTGTGTGGCTAATAAGTAGTTTTTCCCTACTTTAGAATAAGGCTAAAGCCAAAAAAATGGCCAAGACTTCACAGAGGAAAATGAACAGAATGGGCAAAGCAGGTAAATACCATTGTCCTTTCTACTTTTATGTCTATACCTTCACTCACCTCATCATCAAGGCTACTAACATTGCGGAGGGGGGAGGGGTTAGAGTTTGAGAAGAACACTGAGTAGTTTACTTCTAAATTATGTGTGGTCTCCCAACTAATTTTGCAACGTACATGTAGTGTTGCTTCCTCCTTTTTGTTCCGTTTTCATGCTTTTCTTCTAGCATTCCTACAGTTTCATTGTCGTAGTGTTACCACATCCTTCTGTAATTGTTTTCATTGCAAAAGCAACAAACAGTTTCTCTTACAGGCATACAATCTGAGGGGTGTACACCCAGAACTCATAAGTTCTGTGTGTTCATTCAATTTATTTTGTTTTGTTGCATGTTACCTCCTATTTATTCCTCCTTCCTTTCTATTTCACTGTTTCTAATCATTTTAAATTATCTTCCTGTTTTAACAGGTGAATCTGATCGTATGATCCGTACAAAGATGCCAAAACACTTGTTCAGTGGAAAACGAAAAACAGGCAAAACCTCAAGACGATAGCCATACTGTTGCTGTTGTATTTGATTTTATTCTATCTATTAAATGGACTGACCAAACTGAATCTTGTTTATTGAGATATGACGATAGTGATCATTGGAGTATCAATGATGCAAAGTCACAACATGAATATCTCCTTGCCTACAGTCATGAGTTGCTTGGTAATTCTAGACGTGGATGCAAGCACGAAAATACTGCATGGTAATGCACATACTAGTTTAATTGGCAAAATCAATATTTCTAGTGAAATCACACAGGCATACACCAAATGGGAATTATAACATACATAAGTCATTGCATGGTGGTGAACTCTCGTGCACGCTGTCCTCAATTTTATTTTCAAACAAAAAGTTTCGATCTTATGCGGCACGCTCTGATTGGATATGACAGTGCGCGCACTGAGAAGCATTGTTTTTTTGTCTTACACATGCTCAATAAAAAGGAATAAAATTGGTTATTTAATTAATGGATTATAAGTAGCTGTGCATCGATCTAGTTATGGATGCACTTGGGAGGATACTGAGCACTCAAAAAAGCTAGATTTGTACTCTGCTACTCACTGTGCAGCTCAATACGCTTTTATTCATGCTTAGCAACCTCCAGCATGCATCCATAACTTGATGGATGCACGCTGCTTATGATCCATTCCTTAATTGGTGGACAGCATGGTTATGTACTGGGGCAAGGTCATGGAATGTTTTTGCACATAGGGTTTTGTGTTGATCCTTGTATTATAGTTAAAAAACAACTGAGGGTGAACTGCTCACTTAGATGTCTGTGACTAGCCTTGTTCTCGTGGTCACCAGCCTATTTCAATTCAGTGTTTAAACTGCCTGAAATGTTTCAATCGATCAGTATCTCAACTTTGTGATCACTTATCATGCAAACATAACCCACCCATATTTACAATGGGGCACCATTAACAGTATTTAAATCTCAACACTGTTTGGGCTCTTACTTCAATTCATTTACAGAATTTAATTTTAAACAAAATACAAAATCAAATATTTATTCAATTATTTACACAATTTCAACTTGCAATGAACTCCATAACTTATAAACCAATGCTTAAGGTAATGTACAGTGGCTTTGAAGGGACATTGAAATTGCGTGAAATATTTTTCAATTGAGTGTTACTAACTCTCATTGAGTGTTACTAACTCTCAATATTGAGTGTTACTAACTCTCATTGAGTGTTACTAACTCTCGACGCATGCGCATTAAGCTTCAAAATGGAGGACGATAACATTGTTACGCTTGATAAAGTAATTCTTTTGACTTATATTTGCTTTTGTTTCGTATTGAATGGACTGATATGAAGCTTTCTACCTTATTGTTAGTCAAAAGATGTTTGTACTGAACTTCAATAAACTTTAACTTTGTTAAATCTCCTAAAAACTCAGAAGATATGAATATTAAAACGAGACACACCACGAGAAACTATAAACATTAAAACTTCATTTTGAATCAATCATATGAGTTACAGCGACATAATTTCGATAATTGAGCAAACCGCCATAATGAAATATGAAACAAAACTAACCAAACTCAGAGGGTGGTCTACCTGTCGAACATTGAAGTTCAGTACAAACATATTTGACCAACAAGTGCATTTTATGAGGTAGAAAGTCAAAAGAATTACTTAGCGTAACAATGTTATCGTCCTCCATTTTGAAACTTAATGCGCATGCGTCGAGAGTTAGTAACACTCAATGAGAGTTAGTAACACTCAATATTGAGAGTTAGTATCACTCAATGAGAGTTAGTAGCACTCAATTGAAAAATATTTCACGCAATTTCAATGTCCCTTCAAAGCCACCCTAGTAATGAGTATGCGGTGAGGATTTGCAAACAAGAACAGATCTGTGTTCTGATTTGCACATCAACTAGTTGCAGCAATATTAATCTACTAGCTTTTCGGAAGGTTTTCAAAATATTATCACTTTATGTTCAAGTAGAGAGAACAACCACAATGTTTAAAACAGGGTATTCCTGTAAAACAGGATGCTGTGAACTTGCAAACAAAAGAAAGACTTTCGGAATAAATTGTTTTTCTTGTAGTTTTCTTTGCAGTTTTTCTTCTGCAATTCTGTACTCAATTCGTATTTACTTGTAAAAACTAACAGCATAAATAATTATTGTGTTGGTACATGATTTAATTCATAGAGTGCAAACAATAAATGTGTGCAACACAAATCCCACTAAATAGTGCTATTATATACTAATGTTTTGTGTTCTTTTATTTAATTTGTGCTATTTAATATTACTAAAATAATAGTGACAACTGTTGCACACATTTAGTGTTTGCACTACTCTATTCAATAAATATTGCGTATGATTGACCATGTAGAATCTGTGATTTTTAGAAAGTGTTGGGCATGCAGCACAAAAGCGTCATGTCCATTTGTGGCAAATTCTTCAGTTGATATTTTTTTAGCTTAATGTTTCATGTCCTGCTCATACAAGAGCACAAGTCAGTATTGACTACTGTTTAGTTAAAAATAGACACAAGTTTTGATAAGTCCTTACAAGTGTGTGTTCATAATTTGTAAAGAAGCTTGCAAACATGATTATTGGCCTTGCAACACCTTCAGCAAACTTGTGGTTTTGTATGAACAGGTCAACCTCATTATGGTATCTAGTGGCAACTGTGATCTGTCAGTAAATAGTGGGAAACTGCTATAATACAGCTATAATACAACAACAAATTCTTAGAAATTATGGTTATGATACGATAATGTGCTGTTTCCCACTCATACAAAAATGACTCTATGTTATACTAAAATAATAATAATAACTCTCTAATAGCATCTTAATAATATGCATACAAAAATAAACTATTATTTGTATCTGACTTCTGACAGGGATATTCTTTCCAGATAGGCAAAGGTTCCATGAGGCATGAAGGAGATGCCTTGCTTTTCCTTCCAGAAGAATAATTCCACTTAATTATGCTTTATGGCAAGAGTTGTCTCGGCATTGACAATACAGCTAATATGCTTCTTATCCTTTATGGATTACAGCTTTTTTACTTAGCCATGTTAAAGTTTAACATATAAAAGGTAAGCTGTAAGTCTGAGAATTACACTGTCCCTTAGTTACCAGTTGCAACATTTTCAAGAAAGGCAATTGATGGCTCAAAGCTACAAGCCTCGTCAGTTCAGAGCCATGTTGAAGACAAACAAAGGCACTGGCCTTGCAATGGTCGACCATGAAAAGAACAGTTGGACTACAGCCTGTTATCTTCTTTCCGGCATGACTTGGAATGTCTCAAATGGCTAAATTCCAACAAGACCAACATAATACTGATATGCTACCTATTTTACTGATAAATTGCTATACTTTGGCTTTGTTTCTAAGTTTCTGAGAGAAAACCCAGGCAGGTAGAGTGACTTGTTCAAAGAGAGCCTTTCTAACTGTTGCAGTAAAATGACTGAATAAACAGAATGCTGTGGCCACCTCAAACCACACATTGTAAAACATGACAACACGGAAGTTACCCAACCAATCTATTCTTCCAAACTCTCCCATCAAGTCAAAGTTGGTTATTCCTGGATAAAGAAAATAAATAATTTTAATTTGATTATTAATTAAAATTGATATGTAAAAAAAACAGAACAGAGCATATACTGTGCCAAAACACTCATCTCATTACATTATTGAACATAGTATGAGGTCAAGTGAGTACAGGATTTAATTCAAGTATGGTACTGTGAAACTATGTACATACAACTTATTAAATAAGCAGGTGCTACTAGAACATCTTCCAATTCTATTCCATCTGCAAATCTCTACACAAATTTTCACTTCTTCTTTAAAATATAATTTATCATTATTGGGTCACAAATGCATGCTTTTATCTGTACAGACAAATAAGAGCATGCATGCAACTTTTTGCATTATTGTAAACGGCCAGTGAAATGGTGTAGTTGCTCCCCATTCATAAAATGAGGATCCATTTCATGATCATTTGACTTTGATTTTTCCCAAATTGCTTACCTAGTGTTCTTGATAACAGAGGTAAGGCTGAACTCAATATTAACAAGACAATACAGTTGGTAATAACCTGAAACAATTATAGCAATTTAACACATATTAGTCAATATCAAATAAGAACCAATGTACCGAGCATATTGGCCTTCCAAACTAAGATAGAGCACTGTTTTAAGTTCAATCTAAAAAGTTTATTGGCCATGCATTTTGCTGACTGAATGGAAGTCAGACAGCCAATCACTGTTGGTGGTATGTTAGTGAAACAGGGAAAGCATTAATTGGGTTTAGTTGTAGGGTTTAACAATGTATAATTAGTTGAAATATTTAAAATGCATGTTTTTTTTTTAATTGAGAAGCTCTGTCTAAAAAAGAGTCTGTCCCCTCCCATCAAGGGCCTTGAATGATTCTTCAATACCTACCTTTGTCATGGGTGTATCTCGTGGTACAGGCCGTAAACGAATAAAAGATGGGACGCTATACAGACCTACTAATGATGCCACTATCAGGTAGCTAAAATTTATAGTCAAGGCCTACTTAACATAATTATTATTATTACTGCAGAAAAGAACAACAGACAATAGGGAACAATACATACTTAGGGAAAAATTGTTATTCCTCCTTAAAAATTATCAAAACTAGGGGCCGGTTGCATGAAACCTGAATAAAGTTATCCACTCCATAGAATTTCTTTATCATAATTTATCCGATGGATAGCGATTTATCCAGTGGATAGCGCTATTCAGACTTCGTGCAACCAGCCCTAGGTGTCTATGGAAGAAGATATTAGTTGTGGTGGATGTATGGCTGTTTTCTGGGACCACACAATGCAATAAAAAAAATCCTTCAAGACATTAATTTCACTCACTCACTGAACCTATCATTTACACAAAGTGAAAGATCCTATTGATTCATTCCATAGAGTTGGTGCTGTGTATAGAATTCCATGTAACGAATGTGATGCATCATACATTGGTGAGACAGGTAGATCGTTTATAATATCAGACACATAGAACACCAAAAAGCGGTTCAAACTAATGATCTTCGCAACAACATCGCAAGGCATCGTATGGATACTGGCCACTCTATAGACTGGGAATCTAGCAAATGTCTATCTTATTGTACAAACGATAAGCAACGACTTATCCTTGAAAGTTGGTTTACAAAATTTGAGAAAACACCACTCAACCGGTGCATCAAGCTGCCGGAACCATACAAAAGACTTTTAAACAAAGCTAAGTCGGCAACGATCAAGGAGACAGTCGGCAGCTATGATTGTGCCGCTAATTGATCCCACTAAAACCGCTAATTATGTATCATCTAGTAATTATGCAACTAGCAGTATAAATAAGATCCTTTCTGACAAAGATGTTCACTGACTCTGATGATGACTACCGCACAGGCAGTTGAAACGTCAGTCGCACCAATCAGTCCTTCTAGGGACTACTTCCACCCGGAAGATCATGATAATTTTGTTACTTATTGATTTGTTAAACATTTACACAACAACATCTTTATCTATCTAAGTGATATAAGGATACAAAATAAGGACGATCTCCAGCAAAGCACCAAATGTCCCCATCATTGAAGCAGACACCTGACCTAACACAAGTACCTGAAAAACAATAGGTATAACAAACATGATAATGTAACTGCAGTTGCTAATGTATCTAATGAAAAACGTACTAAATGCTGGTAATTATAGAATAAAGAAATGAACACTTTATACTAGTCTATGTACTTGTGTATACTTACAGATGCTCGACGTGGCAAGGAACGATTGACAAACAAAACGGCAAAGAAGTTTAATGCAACCATAGCCATTAGACTAGTCTGTAAAATAATGACGACCAAGACAAATTAGGTAATTGCTTGTAACACAAAGGTATGTGCACATGTTAGATATCATTAACTGACTACAGTTATTGACATTTGAATTCCTCATACTTACAGTTAGGACCAGAAGAAGCAATAATAATATGGGATATACACAGTTACGCTGTAGAGATGATGCTTTGGCACGATGTTCTGTGGATATGACAAACAAAAGTTGGGTATAAAATTTAAAAAAAATTCAATATCATGGATTATCTCTTGCTATACTTTGTATTTAAATGGCTTGAGTATTGTCAGAGACAAATGCATTTTTGAAAGTGTTTAATGATCTTGACAACAATTTATAATGGCCACACACCAAATGCATGCTCCCTTTACCTAGTTCTCTGCGTTCAGCTTCCAATAACTTCAGTCTATCATAATTCTCATGGTCCTTTCTTTTTGTGCCATTATGCACTGTCCAGCCATTCTTGAAACCTGAAATCACCCAGTTTCATTTATTCGGTTAAGTTCAGATCCAACTTGTTCAGTTCAGTTAGATTTCATTCTCAGCCAAAAGATTGCTTTATGTTTCACTTTAGCTTGATAAACATCCACAAATATCATTTTGGGCTGAGTAATGACTGTCAGTTGTAGAAAGTGAATGAATTGGAAACAAGACAGTAAAACAAAGTAAAATTCTCTGACTTTTCCTTCACTTTCTGATAAATATCAAATTCCCTAAAAAAAATCAAATTTCACTGACGTTTCCCTGACTGTGGGAACCAAAGTCAGTGAATATTATTTGGGCCATTGATTACCATTTAGTTTTCTCTTCAAACTCGCTTCTTCCAATTTGATGGCATTTATTTCATCTTCAAGATTCCTCATAAACTGGAAAATAAAACAGAATCCAATAGGTAATCAACAAGCTGTATGTCAGTAAACATTAAACGAATGTGGTTTAGGTTCTTACCTGTGGTTTCACAACACATTGTCCAAGGACAGTAAACATTCTAGCAAAACCAACAGGCGTGCAAACTAGAAAACAAAGAAACAACAGTGCATTATAGAGTGACAAGTGTTATTACAGAGAATAGACAGACATGTCATTTAACTAAAAGGTCAAACTAAAACTGATATGTTACTTGGAAGATCTAGGAGTGGTTCCTAGTTCCCTCAAACCAGAGGCTTATGTATGAAGATCAATCATAAGCTTTGATAGCTACATACTTACTCAATAACATTAAAGCACCAAGAAGTGAGATACAGGAATATACAAAGGGTAGACCAGGGATCCATGCTGCAGCTAGATTGAAAATAGATGAAACATTCATTGAAATAACCAACCACAGAGTCAGACAAACTAACAAAGACAAATAATTATATAAAAAGACAGACAGACAGACATACAAACAGACAAAAGGGAGGGAAAAAAAGGATTGGACAGACAAAGGTATGATGATATATGACAAGATGCACACACAAACAAACAGATAAAAAAAATAACAAAAGATAGACAAATAGATAAACAGACAGACAAAAAACACAAAATGCTCATGAATTTAAAACCTAATACCCTCTCAAAATATTAACACATATGACCAGAATACTCACTGTTTTCATCAGATGATTGGATAAAGGTCCAGCCTTTATCTAAGAGAGCTGATACAACCCATACTATACTACTAACTAGTACAGCAAGAAGACATAAGACTACAGATGTCTCATATACCTTAGCCATGATACCCTGCAATCATAGTAAAACATGAAATAATCTTGGTTAATGACAGGTGAAGAATATAAGGTATATAGATTCTTTTTTTATTTTGAGCCAGACAGCCTTCATCTATCCTTCAAGTAACAAATAACATGAAACATAATATAGATTTTATCTGCTGGATTGATATTATTAAAAGTTTCAAATGGTTTCTTGTTTGGACAGTGCAGCTATTTGAATTGGCTTTGTAGAACCATGCCTGGACAGAATTTTATGGCAGTGAAAAAAGGCCCAATCCATCCTGATCAACTTTACTGGATGACAAGAATGATATCATTACATCAAATAATGATTTTGCGAATATTAAAAGTTAGTTTATATTCCAAACATGATTTGGGGACCCCAGGCCCTAATCTTATTGTTTATGGATCATGAATCTGCCACAGAAACCTACCTTTCTTGATCCAGCAAATCCCTCTGACTCAGTGAAAAAGTAAGCAAACGGCATAAAAACAAACAGTGATATATAGGAGCCAAGAAATATTTGATTCCAAAGACCTTTTGAAAAATAAGACATTAAATTCTATGTCAGAATATCTGAAGAATAAGTCACATGCCATATGTGATCTAAGTATCATCATTATTACGCCATTGCAACGATGTGAATGACATTACAAATATCATTATCATGATGTAGCCTCCTCCGCAGGCAACCCTTTTTCAGCCCTTCTTGTCTTTTTTACTTGTTTAGGATTCCTTTGTTGCTCTCTCGACTGAGAGACCTGGCGCCCAAGGGAAAAAGAGGTGACATAATCCCATAATCCCCAATGGTCAATTGCAAAAAAGGAAGCCCATCCAAGAAACTAGAAAGGAAAATGCTAAAAAGAGACGCCTGCGGATCATGATGGATCATGATTGATCATCACTGAAGTATTGTAATCATACCATTACCTCATCACCTACGTCACTGACTACATACCAACATTATTATTACATATAATTCATCATCATCATCACAGTCATCAACAAAATGTCATCATTTTTAACACCTGTCATCATTATAACCATCACACTTTATTGTCATCATCATCACCATTACAAAATATTATCACAACCTCAGAATACCACCACTAGTCATCAATAATAATCTGATAATAATATGATCAATTTCAAAAATATTCTTTGACATTATTAGGTATTTGATATATTTGATAATGGAATAGTTAGAAGTACCATGTATCAAGGAACCATTTAGCCATTTCATGTAGTAACTGTTGGGGTATACCAGTAGAATCTCATTACTGAGGATAGACATGGGTAATAGTAACACAGCACCAAGGGACACTGAGAGAGTGAATGTACACAGCCACAACCTGAAGTGGGACAAACGTGCTATCATCCAATTGATATTTTATTATTTGACTTCACTATCTACATGATATAGTGACAACTTAAATGTTAAATGAATAAATGAATGAATGAATGAGTGAATGAATGAATGAATGACTGAATGAGTGAATAAATGAATGAATGAATAAATGAGTGAATGAATGAATGAATGAATGAATGAACAATCAATCAAACGATCAAACAAATGGATGAACAAAATGAATGAATGAACAAAGAAATGAATGAAATATAAATATAAAATGGATAATAGAATGAATGAATAAATATATTAAATGAATGAATGAATTGATTTTAAAATTGATAATTTGATAAATGGATGATAGAATGAATTAATGAATGAGTGGATGAATGAATTAATAAATGCATGAATGAATTGATGACAAAATTGATAAATGGATGGCAGAATGAATGAATAAATAATTGAAAAATTTTGAATATTGTGCATTAAACATATATATGCAGCTGTTAGATTTATTTTGAACATGTTACTTACGATATTCTGTAGACTGAAGCATCTTCTCCACCTACAACAAAAAATTATCCATGTTAGATGGGGCATTGTTATAATACACACCTAAAAATAGATTTGGAAAATGAGGAAAAAATTATGGGGAGATGGAGATGTGTGATATACACCCTCTTGATACAGCTGCAATATATGACTTGGAAGGGAAAATAATCAAACAGAAGTTTCCTTATGTCAATCAAAAGAGATTGTTGTTACCTGGATCAAATTCAGCTTTCTTCTGGTGAAATCGGCATATAATGAAGTATGATACTGTATTCAGGATAATAAAGATGAGAAAGGAAATCTTAAACAAAAATAAATATTTTGTTAATATTTAGTCATCATTATTAAACACTGCATGGTGCTCTCACTTAACCATGTTACTACCACAGCTATAAGTTGAATGTCATCATCAACATTTTTTAACAAGCCATACACTTGTTTCACTTTCAAGCTGTTCATGTCCACTCATTATCATCATAGTTTGTAGATACCATCAATATCATCAATAAAATCATTATTATGACACAATTATCATCATGTTTTTTATGTTTGATGCTTTGAAGGAATAATTTCTTTTTTGCCATAGGCAGGCATAAAGAATTGGCACTGGCAGGCTAAACTACATTATAGAAAGTCATATTATTGGTTAAGATCTCTAATTGAATAAAATTTTAGTTACGTCAAAAAATATCAATTTACAGTTGATTTCATGGACAAGCGCCAATTTCTCAAAACCTATGTTAAGTCACATCCAAAAAACTTAAGTAATCCTGTTTAACTTTGTATCTTCTAGTTGCAGTGACTAACAACTACTTAAGAAAAAATCATTGCCAAAAGTCAGTTGTTTTGTGGATATGTTGTCAAATTCTAAATTATACAAATTCTTTGAATACTGACCCCCATGAATGAAACTGGATATAACTAGATAAGAGGCAAAAGAATACATTCCACATGGAAGTCATTAAAATAAAATATTACTGATAGATCGCATTATTTCAGATTTGGTGAAATTGTAACTTTTCTCGCTATTCCCAAGGGTCAGGGTTTGAATTGACCACGGACCAGTTGTACAAAGCATGGATACATTTATGTGCTGGATAAAGTTATCCACTAAATAGGATTTCTTTAGAATTTATCTGCTGGATAGGGATTTATCTGGTGGGTAGCACTATCCATGCTTTGCACAACCTCTAGCACCAATACATTACAAAATATTGGCCCAATTGTCATTTTTAAAATGCACATTTCAAAGCAATACAAACATGATTGTAAATATTTGCCCCAAGAACTGTAAAAGTCCTGATTCAATTAATTGATTAATTTTTGACAACATCCATTTATTTAAACGATCAATATATAAATTCTTTATCATTTGTTTATTTGACTAGTTCTGTACATGTTTGCAAGAATGCAGTTGTAGTTTTTTACTTTTTATCTGAAATTTTGTACATTGAAACAAATCCTTTCTTTCTGAATTGTTTAACAATCATATTTAGAATCAATTGGCAGTAAAAAAGGATGGAATTGATAGAAAGTTATAGGTGAAATAGACAACGTTTTTAGGAAGATGTAGGTAAATATACATCAGATCACAAACAAATTTAGACTCTAGATTCCTAAATACCTTTAATTTTATAAGAATAAAGACACTAAAGTTTCGAGGAACAGATTAATGTATTAAAGAATTAATGCGTATTTTCTTTTCTTCTGACAGGCTTTTGATGAAAAAAAAATTTCAGAAAATTACATTGTTTGCGCAATTGCCACAAAATGTCAATACAATCCTGAAATTGGTTCGGGAGCTTGTAAATTGTCTATTCACATTAAAAGCTTTTTATGTCATGATAGAATAGAATATAAATTCAATGAAATTTTAAAACAACATACTGTTTATTATACTCACAACATATTCCCGTACTATGTCGTAAAAAGCTTGTTCAGCAAGCGTTGTTGTGTCATCCATGTTTCTTCAGCCATCAGAGCAACTAGTGTGGTATCGCAGCATTTCAAACCCCATGTGTATTTTTCCTTGGCAGTTGACTTTCTCCCTTTGTGAATAGTTACTTTTTTGATTCAGTTGAAACTCATCATTGTAATAGTGACCGCTAACAAAATAAAAACCACAAGAGTTTTTCCGCTACCAGTTTCAAGGATTTCAAAACCACATTTTCTCTACTCTTTTGAGGTGATCAGCGACTCTTATAATTCACGTGTAGGCTTTAATACTCCTCTTATTGACACGCAATTGTGGATTTGTTGTAATGATGAGCTATAAGTTGAAAGGAACAGTTCAAAGATCAGTTTTTCACAACGCTCGTGACTCGATTTGCCAAGAAAGACCAGTAGCATTATTTTTCAAGACCAGTCCTCTCACGGTAACCATAGAAAGTTTCCAGTTTTTGGAATAGTAGTCGGTGGAATCGTAGATCAGAGGCCGAAAAGACGGGATGTTCAAGATTTATATGTACCTCGTATGTCCTATAAACAATGAGATGAACATGGTATTTCTGCCATGTCGTATAAAATTTCAAGCATTTCGTATGGAACTTTAAACTTAGAGATTCATTATCCACAGCACTAATAAAGGTAGAATAAAAAAATGAAACTTTGCTTTTTTCAAATGAATGATAACACTCAACATCGAGGGAATTGAAGAAAACGTGAAACTATTCACCACTTTCACAATAACCATCATGTCTTTTTGTTGTTATTAATCTTGCATTACCAGATTATGGGAATGTAAAGAATGGAAAGTGGAAAATGAAAATAATTTTTCGGATTTCCTGTGTATCAACCAGGAAGCCCATGCGCCATTCTGTCCATTCAAAATGGCGGTCGCTGTGCGCCGTCTTCGTGACACTGGAGTTATATTAAAATACTTTCAAACATTGAACACTTATCAAGTGTGGGCGATACCAAAGAGAAACCTATTTAGTAGTTGTCGTCTTCGTTATTCAGTAGGGAAATATCTAGCATCAAGTTGGTCAAATCGTCAACACTCGCACGTTGGATCACACTCGAGTCACTCAAGCAGTTGCATAAGCCAATTTGAAAACCATATTTTTAGCAGGTAAGTTTGGGAAACCGACTGTTTAGTCATAAATGTCTATACTATATGGTAATAGAATACGTAATTAAAAATAATTATTGTTATTTTAAGTTGTGACTTTGGTTTGAGATGTTGCATCGCTTGTGACCCAAGGTCAGCTGACCTTGCATATGATTTTAGCACTCGCAATATTTGAAGCCTTTGAAGCCTTTCACAGCGGAGTGGTTGTGGTTTTTCATTTAAACAAAATAAAATGGCATGTAGTTTAAGCATTGCTGTTTTTCATTTGTGTTTGATTACATAAACATCGATTGTTTTATGTAATATATTAATTTGTATTTTTACAAACATGTCTGCACTTGTGCACAAACTGACTCCGCCTTCATGAGCTTTTTTCCAATGGTTTTAATAGTGCCCAAGTGCAGCAAACACCTATGGGATGAATGGCTCAATTATTATAATTGTATAATTATTATGGTCAATTTTAGCGTAACCATAGTGAGCACATTTTGACAATTTTTTAATGATTATAAAATACAACACATCTCCCAGGGAGCTTTGTTTATCAAAGAAATCAACTTAGTTGGTTCAACTCCAAAAGCCCCCAAAAATGGTTTATAAACTGCATTTCGTTAAACTAGAGCCCAGATAATGAAAATGTTGACCAGCCTGGCTGGAATTTGACTCTGTATCACAGGTTGCAAGACCATTGCATTGATGCAATGATGACTGCTCAAATGCTCTGATTCTCTAGGTCATAGGGGTGGGTCATTTAACTTTTGAGGTGGATAGGTGATTTGGTCTGTGCAAGCAGTTTTGTTCAGATAACCAACATGTCAGGCTTGCATCCAATTTTTTTCGGACCTATAAAAAAACATCCACACCTCCCTCATAAGTTAAATTGTAACCCCTGAACTAAGTTACCTCTTATATAGTCATTTCAGACTATCCAGCTCAAGTTCTAATAATACAAGAAAAGATATCAAACCAAACTGTGGAGATCCATGGGTTCAAAATTACCTTTCAAAATTATGTACAGATATCAAACAGGTGAGAACAAAAAGTGAAATCATTTGTCATACAGTAGTTCACATATTTGGACTCTCTCCTCAGGGGGGACTCCCTTGTAAAAGCATCATGTAAAAATGTCATCAAAAGACATACTTCATGCTTATTGCACAGTTTGCTTTAAATTTCAGGAACTCAATACCGAAATAACACCATTAAGAGATGTTTCTCATTACTATTTTGATGGTCAAGGCAAATATATTCGTCCTAAAATAGTTTTACTAACTGCAGCAGCCTGTAATAATCACACCAAAAATTCCAGGTGATAACAGTCTTGATTTTTATTGTTATTTGGTTGATAATTTTCTTTGTTCATGAGTGACATCTTGGTTTTGTTGTCATTATTACTGTCCATCATCACTATAAAACAAACATAGATGTCATAACTTCATTCCTGTACTATGGGAATTTTTTTTAATTCTTTTTTTGTAATAATCATTATAATTATGATCACAATTTTGGTAGAAGTCATTATCGATCTTTCCCTTTTTCCTATTAGGAATATCAGTTCTTCTCAAGAAACAGTAGCAATGATCAGTGAAATGATACATACTGCAAGTCTAATACATGACGATGTTATTGATGGTGCCGAGACAAGACGGGGCAAAGTATCTGTTAATGTTTCATTTGGTGACAAGCATTGTGTCTTAGCTGGAGATTATATTCTTTCCTGTGCTTCACAAGCTCTTGCTAAACTAGGAAATCCTGATGTGGTGAAGTTACTTGCTGAGGTGGTAGAGGATTTAGTCAGAGGTGTGTGCAGTTTTATTTTTATAATTGCACATGTTTTTCTTTCAAATGTAATGTACCCTAAATATTACGTGTGCAACAACTTTCCGTTATTTACGTATCTACATTTACTGATTTTATATAGCAAAGACACTATTTTTTAAATTTCAGAAATTTTAGAATACTAGCAATCAACATGTTTTTCTTTAGGTGAATTTATGCAGTTAGGTTCTAAAGAAGATCCAGATGAGAGATTTGCACATTATCTCAAGAAAACATACAAGAAAACAGCCAGTCTTATTGCATGTTGTTGTAAAGCTGTAAGTGTCCATTGACAGGGATATTCCAGATCATTATATAATGATAAAATAATAATTATAGTCTTTATTGATATGATAAATAACAGATCATATTTACAATATGATATACAATGAAAATATACAAACATATATACAATAAAATTTAAGGTAAAAATGGATACATAAATATAAATATATGTTAAAAAGGCACAACATAGCCAATCAGTTCACTGTCATTTAATATATGCAACCAACAGAATGATGCATTTAAATCTTATCACTCAATATTTGGTGTATTGTAGGTAGCTGTATTCTCTGAATCGTCACCCGATGTACAAGATGTAGCTTACCAGTATGGGAAAAACGTTGGGATGGCCTTTCAGGTAAAATCTCTAAAGTTTTGATTGGGTTTTAATAATTATCATCATCTTGATTGTCAATACTATTTATGTCATTCACATGATAGCTGAAAATAATCATGACATCATTGTCATCATCATCACAATCAGGTGAAGGTTACACAAAGTTTCAGTAAAGTTATCCAACCATCAGATAAAAGTTATCCACTGCAAAGAATTTGAATATTTAGAATTTATTCACTGGAGAGGAATTTATAGCATTATCCAAACTACATGCAACTGGTCCCAGAGCAAAATCAATCTCTCCATCATTAGTAACATTGTTTTGGTAGTCATAATTACTTCCATTACCTCGCTATTACTTTGATAGTGATTGGTATTGATGGATGCCGCAAACAGTATAACCAAAACACCTTTCCCTATCATCATCATCATCACAACCTCATCTTCATTATAGCTACTTACAGTTACTTCCATTCTAACTATTGTCTATGTTCATGTTATTCTTCTAGCTAGTAGACGATCTTCTGGATTTTGTTTCAAGTGATAGAGAGATGGGTAAACCCACTGCTGCTGATCTTAAACTGGGTCTTGCTACTGCACCTGTATTGTTTGCTTGTGAAAAGGTTGGTAAATCAGGGACAAAAAATGTATGTCATGACAATACTCAGGTACTATACCGCCTAAACCTAAGCTTGCAAGTCCAACTTTTTAGAAAACTTGGTTTTAGTTGGGGTTTTTGAGCTGTTTTTATTTGGATTTGAAAGAAAAGAACAAACATAGATAAATTGCATTATATCCAGACTTGTTTTTTTTTTTTTTTTGTATGTGGATTTCAGATAAAAAAACAACTAATAAACTAATATCATTTGTCTGATTTTCAGCTATTTTTTTCCTGTGAAAGAAATCAATATGTTACCATGATGTGTCCCAAAATGAGTAACTTTACTTTATTATTAAAAATAAATTGCAAGTTTAATTATTATGATATTGAAATTGTTTTATTTATTTGCTGTTTATGTACAGTTCTTACATGCATGTGCTGTTGAGATCATCCTTGATTGGCAGCAAATCTTAGTTGTTAACATAATGAAAATGTATTTATTCCATCAGTCTCCAGATCTTAATGCTATGATAATGAGAAGATTTAAACAAGCAGGAGATGTAGAATTCGCTAGAAATGCAGTCTATCAGGTATGAGTAGACATTGAAAAAGGGGGAGTCATATCAAAAGAATTTGCTGAGTGAGGAACTCGGAAATATGAAGTGTGAGCACATTCATAATTCCATTGATTCAATTAATCGAAAATTGAATTCCTGCTGATTCAATTAATTCTCAGTAATCAAGTTTATGAAATTCAAAATAACATGTTTTTTTAAGCAGACAGTTTTTGAGCTTAATAGCTTTCAATTCAAGATCTTCAATTTTGTTCTGTCTCAAACTGCAACTTTTTGTTTTGAATGTATTAGATGTTGATTTCAACAATGAAGGTTATTACAGTGGCTGCGCCACATATTTGGGATTGGGATGGCCAAAGCCAGAAGTTATATCTACCCCAGAAAATTTTGAAAATATAACTTGCGGCATTGTGATTTCCGGCGTTTTAAGAAGCATTGAGAACACAAAAAGCATCAAATATTTACATTTTTAATAATTTCACTATGAGAAAAGGTATTCCTCATGGTTTACAATGATATTTGATGAAATAATGTCGGAAGAATTATTGGGGTGGCTATAGCCCCTCAGCCGCCCTCTCACATGGCCCCTGTATTATTCAAATCGAATGATCAAATCAATTTTCCAAAAAATCAAATCAACAATAAGCTGTATGTGTTTACCATTCTGGTTGACTGTCAGCAAATCATTACAATCATTAATCTTGTAAAACTGCCAACTTCCAGATTGATAAGAATAGCCCCTGACTAAATCTTCAGTTAATTGTGCAAGCTTTCCATCTTTTATCTCTTTCAGAGTGACAGTATATCACGGACGTATGACTTAGCAAATCACTATTCTAAAGAAGCCATTAAACAGATCAACAAACTGAAGCCCTCACCAGAACGAGAAGCATTGATTTACATCACTAAAAAAGTTATTAATCGACGTAAATAATTATGATTATGTAGTTGTACTATGTACTTCTAGTGTTTTATCATACCAGTGTATTTAGGTAACAGTTTGATGATTGGAAATTGGGGATTTAGTGAAATTCCATATTGTAATTATTAATTTTTGAAAATAATATCTTTTTTTTTTTTAAATCTGTATTGCAACCTTTTAAAATAAATGTTAAATTAATTTATGATTTTTAGGATTTGTTCTGTATTTTCTTTGTCAAATATAATTAATGTACAGCCAAATTGATTGTATCTACCACCATTTGTTAGCTTTGTTTTGATCATCTTTTCCTGACTGTTTATAAATCTATGGGATGGGGCTCTGCTGCTCAAAGCTGACAGTGAAAAGTGCTCTAAATGGTATCAAACTCAAGTAAGTAAGTAAAGACCCAACAAGCTATTAAGCTAAGTCATTTTTATTCCTATAGATTAATGCTATATTCAGGGCTGTCAACCCAAGGTGTTTCTGATCTTGAGATTGTCCCGATGTTTGCCATTTTACTATTTGTTTTCCCTTTGAAATTTCCGAACGGAAAAAAATGCTGGAAAACTGAAACTTTAGTTATGCAAAATGGTACAATTTTTCTATTGCAATGACCTCTTCGAGGTTCTATTGTTAGATCTCTACGTTTTGCCTTTAAGTAATCTTGCAATGTAGCAAGTGAAAAGGAAGGGAGCAAAAACAATATTGCTAAAAAAAATTCTACTGCACTGGGATCCCTGTGTAGTTGTATTGACGCTATCCCCAGTTTCACCCAAACGTGATGTACCGTCACTTGTCGACGAGTTTGACACGTGGAGTGGTTCGTTTGACGGGTTTTTCTCTACACAAGAGGCCCAACACCACTCCAAACAGTCCTATAGTACTCATACTATCTCGAGGCATGGCTAAAATCATTGAATGTGTTCCTAACTTCTCGGAAGGACGAAATAAAGAGGTTATCGATGCGATATCTGCTGCCATAAGATCGACTCCTGGTGTCAGCTTACTGGACGTCGACCCTGGCTCGTCCACAAACAGAACTGTTTATACTTTTGTTGGCTCGCCTGATGATGTGGTACAAGGAGCATTAAATGCAGCAAAAACTGCTGCACAACACATTGATATGACCACACATAAAGGTAAAAACAAATGTTTAGCGTTCTTTGAGAATAATGAGCATAATATTTCATGCGTGTCAAATTGAATTTAAAACGAAAGGGAGTAGAGTTAAACTTCAGCTTTAAAAAAAAAGTTTATTTGACATCAAGCTTAAACAACAATTTTAAGCTTAAAAGCTCCTTTTGAACTGTCTTGATATACATATTCAAAGGAAAATTGTTGCCAATTGATTTTAGATGTTTTATAATTAGTTTTTGTTTAGTGTATTGTTTTGGAACAAAATAAGTTATTCTATATTCACGCCCTGTGTGCAACGATCGTTTGTTTTATGTTGACGCTTGATCTTAATTATTTATTGTAACAGTCACCATTTCAATTTCATGATCATTAGCTTGATCACATTATACTAAGCAATAATTATACTCTGGTATATTATTTTCAAAATAGTGGTTTTCTTGTAAAAAAAAGAAGGTATTACCCATGGACATAAAAAAGAGCTTTACTGCATAGTCCATAGTAGGTAATGTACCAAACCAGACAAATGTACACCATTTCTGAAATAAATCGCTCAGAACGTTTGCTATGAGTGCTATACAAATTTAACTATAACAATTATTATCAATAAACATGGTGCATAATGATCTAGCTTCAATAATATAAAAATTAGGTAAACCTAATAGCGGAGCTCCGATTTAATGAAATGAACTTTTTATTCAATCATTCATTCTTTCATTTGTTCATTCACTACGAATTATCAAATTCTTGATCATTTTTTTTTTTTTTTTTGATATTTTCTTTTCATGATCAAATAATCATATAATCAATTGAAATGTACAAAGCTTTATGCATGCGACAACAATTTATTATACGCAAAAATGCGAAAAATATGTTGTTATGCATGGTAAAAATAGCACTTGTCAATTAAAATTGATTGTCCAATGAGAAGTTAGAAAAGCACTAAGATGGCTTCTTTGAGTTGTAAGCAAATCTCCGCGCACTTCTCGCTTTACGCTCTTTCGTTTGAAAAAAAATGTTATAACAATATCGACAAAATTTCACTTTTCTGGTGAAATTTGAAATGAATTACTTATTGGTAATCTAGCTATCTAAAACGGTTGTGAATTTTTAATTATCAAATGTGAATACTGCGTAATTAAAAAATAGCTAGTATGAAGTTTTGAAATTTTAACTTGCAGATGAGTACACTGACGAATTCATACAAGCGTTTTATTTTCAATAACAAATCAAAGAATTACAAAAATCAAATTAAAAAAAAACACACACATAAAGATATCAACGATGGATAAATATCTTACAAAACAAGTGAATATAATTATTGCAAACTGCTTTCATGTGGATGGTGAAAAAAAATTCATAAAAGATCGTCAAAAAATATAAACATACCAGCGCCACGTTTGTTGTCCTGTACTGTCACTTTTCCACTGAACTCAGTTCTGATTACAATAAGCTTGTTTTTAGAATTTTAAAAGTAGCAAAAACCATTTTCACCGCCTCTAAAAAGTTTACACAGTTCAACTGAACGGCGATGGCAAGCTCGTGTTGCTCGATCACACATTGTACTAAATTTGCATTTCCATCCACTCCATGAATTGACAGTCCTACTTTGTTGACAAACATCTTGTGTGAAAAGTTTTTTTGTCGTGAATAGTTGATAAATCTGCATTGATCCTACAGCTCTTCGTGGTATGAATATTCCGTAAAAATTGATGAATGAACAGAGTGAAATTATATATCTTCGTGAGTCGTTTTCGTCTTGCTGTTCACCTCTTTTGAATTGCTGCAAATGCAGCGCATATTTGTTTTGTTTTTGTTTTTATGAAAATTTGTCGCCGTCGATTTTACTTTTAAAAGTAGATCAGTCGACAAGTAATGACTGAAAAACGCCACGAAGAATCCATGAAGAATACGGCCTTTTTCACCATCTGACAAAGTTGTCAAATAAACTCTTCCAGAAAATCTCCAGCTTTGAATGACTATTGAATGAATTTGACAGCTCTGCATGACTGCACATTTGGATGGTTAAAACAGCTCCATGAGCGACTTTTACTTATTTTGTCATTGAAAATATTTTGAAGTAGCTTTTCATCGTTGAACCGTAGAACTTTATCTTTCTTTTTCACGCCGCGGTCTTTGTTTTTCTTTCTCAGTCAAATCTCTTTAAGCTGTCAGCTTAGCTTTACCATTTTCATGCTCTTTTTAATTGTCAAGTGTAGAAATACATTTTGTAGAAAAATTTTAGTGAACTGCATCAAACTGCAAAAATAATGATTGTTTTGGCGCCCACTAAAACTGGTCAGCAAATTTTGCGTGAATGTACACGGACGGACGTATGTATGTATGTATGGACGGACGTTGTACGTATTTTCGAAATCCGGGCTTCCTGTGGTCGATTTCAAATGAGCTCGATGGTTTACCATATTTTCTTAATTATGGTGCTCCGCTTGCGCGGGCCTTTGGCCCGCGCGGAGCTCCGCTACAAACGTCTTTTGTTCATTATGCCATATATGGTGTTGTTTGTACTGAAGATAAACCATAATACATCTTTTTTATCAAACTCAGAAAAGGCCTATTAAATCTGGTACACAGATCTGGATGTCTAAGTGCCCCAAGAAACGTAGTGGCAAGGCTTCCATATAATTTTTGCTTACTTGAACATCCAGGGTAATTCATCTTCATTTTCATCGTAACAACTATAGTGACATTGTTGAATTTTTAATGTCTTTTTTTCTGTAGGAGAACATCCAAGACTTGGTGCACTAGATGTCTGCCCTTTTATTCCCGTCAGCAATGCAACTATGGATGACTGTGTGCAGTGTGCAAACAACTTTGCAAGAAAAGCAGCTGAAGAAATGGGGATTCCTGGTAATTAGAATGTTTTGTATTCCATCTCAATCATATGTGCACCACTATGTTCATTAGTCATATAATGAACAATCCTTTAATTTTTTCATTCATTCAGCCATTTAACCAGTTATCTGTCCCATATGTCCACTCATTTTGCGTTCATCTTTCATTCAATTATTTTTCAGCCATAATTCCTTCATTTGTTGATGCATTCATTTACTGATTAGTTCATCTATCCATGTATTTGTTTATATTGTTCATTTATCCAGCTGTTTATTTGGATTATTTCATTAATGCAATTGACTTTCTTAGTTAATTAAGTGTTAACATCAATAATTAGATCCCTTTCTCTTCATTCAGCAGATAAGTAGGAGCATGAATTAATCTCTTATCTGATTTGTTTTCCCATTCATCACCCATTCAGTCGAGATTAATTGTTTACCTAAGTACTCATTTACTGAGGAACATCTTATTACCATGTTCTTTAATTCATTCATCCTTTTATCCATCCATTTATAATTCAATTGTTTAATCTGTTTACATGTCTTTGTTTGAGTGCATATTTAATTCAGTAATTGACTGTTATGATGTTATTTGCAGTGTATCTTTATGGTTATGCTTCACAGCAAGATTATAGAAAGACAGTTCCTCAGATAAGATCTGGTGAATATGAAGGCCTTGCTAAAAGAGTGAGTTGATTTAATATTATACTTGTATATTGTGTTGGTAGATGGTCATACAGTTTCACAACCGTTTCTTATAATTTGAAAAAGCTTACTCGTTTGCCTTTTTTAATGTTATGTTATTATATTTTATTTTATTATTCAATTTACATTTTACTGTGAGGGATATGTTGCAGACATAGAATTATACAAATACCTTAACACTTGTTGTTTTGATACATCACACTGTAGCATACTATGGATGGCATTCAAAGTTGTGAGACTGAAAACACATTGTGAGATATGTCTGGATTCACTCAGTAGACAAGTCTGTAGATTTAATCTTATTTTGATCTGCTCAAAACCAATGTAATGAACTCACAAGTACATCTGCATCTATACCCCCGGGGGGGGGGACTCCGGGGATAAACGATCAGGGATGCTCGTCGGAATTTTTCAAAAATACCCCTAAAAGATACCTGACATTTTTCGAAAGGGCGTGGCTTCGCAAATTTTTCATCTCTAAAAGATACCAAAATCATGAGTTTCAGTGCTATTCAACCCCTAAAAGATACCAAAAAGTGAGAATTTGGCAAATTTTTATATTTTAAAACCTAAGAGATACCAAATCGCTGATTTTTACCCCTAAAAGATACGACGAGCATCCCCGATGGTTCACCATCAGAGTCCCCCCCCCCCTGGGGTCTATACCTATCAATAATATTGAGCTGTTGGAGAACATTGTGATGATTTGCTGAAATGTAGATGGATAAGAACCTTTATGCAGACTTGTTGTTTCACTCACAGTAGCATGATTGTGTATTAGTGGTAGTCTTTATTTTATTTATTAGCCCTGAAGAGTTATCTGACTAACATACGGCCCTAGGGACCTACAGTTTAATGTCTTAATCAGAGAAGACTTGAAATTCGAATTACAAGATGTAATTACAAAGGCAATTGTTTGATCTGATTCGTCACAACACCTGTCAAATCATTGTTCTTTACCTCTTTGTTTAGATTGTTACCCCTGAATGGAAGCCTGACTATGGGCCAGCAGAGTTCAATCCTGCCTGGGGCGCAACTATTGCTGGGGCTAGAAAGTTTTTGATAGCTTATAACATCAATATACTTGGTACCAAAGAGCAGGCACATAGGATTGCCTTGAATCTCAGAGAGGCCGGTAGAGGTGCTGATAAGGTACTTGAAGTAATGCTTTAAAAATTGAGTAACTTCCTTTATATAGATGCAAGTATATTTACCCTAGAGCCATACTAGACATACAAGACTTTGTCTCACACTCACATACCTATACAGTAAGTATTTTACATTCCATCATTACACACATGTTGATATTTTTGCTCACTTGTATTAGAAAGGTGTAACCAAGATGATACCATGGAGATTATATTGCAGCCATTCTCAGCGATAGGCCTTCTTATAAGCACACTCAAAACACTAAGCATTTGGTATTCACATCCAATTTTTTAGACTGAATACTCTGTGGACAATAATTCATCTTTTATAGAGTCGTTTCCATACATTGTATCTTTAAAAAAACTAGACCTGCCCTGCAGGATTCACTCGTGCCTTGTTCATGCGTCCAGAAAAGTGTTAGCAACACACTGATAGTCTACTGATGGTGATGAGGATAGTTAAATGTACTGGTGTGTTTATTTGCATGGGGTTGCTTTGTGGACTATTTAGCATCAAACTGCAAATCTGTAGGATGGTCATATATCTAGTTTCTGCTCGTCATGATAGAAATACCTGGACCTGATAATTTATCAGGAAATAGCTGGAAAATACGATTTTTTGTATAATACCTCGTGGAGTTTGACGGCTAGCAAAAAACTCTGGGAAGTACACAGGAAGCCCATAACTATTATTCGTTGTTTGCTCTTTGTTATGTTTTTCTCAATTTCGCAAAGTTCAGGCAAAAAAGAGATCCTTTAGACTTGAAAAGTGACCAAATAGTTTCCTTTGGGTAAGATATACCAAAAGATCCTTTTGAAATATTTGTCTTTTTTCGCTTTTGTTAAAACACATCGCTAAACAATCGTTGTTCAATTCGAGTGAGCAAACTTCGTAATGTCACTTCTACAAGCTCGAAAATTCTCACTTTCGCAATGGATTTTTTGCTACTTTTTGATCTTGTTCACTTCTAATGATTCTTCTCAACAATTCCACGAATTGTTTTTCCTTCAATTAAGTTTTATTTAGCTGTTTTGATGCGACATGGAAGCATTCGTTTTAATTATTTGTTTAGCTGTTTTGATGCGACATGGAAGCATTCGTTTTAATTATTAAACAAAATTGTTTATTAAAAAATAACTGATAAAATTGCAAAAGAAAGATTACTTAAGAATAAAAAAAAAGGATATAAAAAAAAAGAACCAAAAAAGAGATCGGCCGTTCGGAGACTTGAACTCGTTTTACGTATATTTAGCTTAATGGATCTCTCTAACAACGAGTTTGGCGCGATGGCAAGTCGGGTAAGGCGCAGCCTGACAATCCAAAGGTCGCAGGTTCGAGCCCGTGGTCCGTACATAGAACTTTCTTTCTTTGTTAGTTAATTTAATCAGACCTGATGGGACGTGTCTGAACTTGTCTAAACTTCTAACAGCGAAAAAAAAGGAAAAAAAAAACAACAAGAAACTCGCTGCAGACTAATACTCGTGCCAGAGGCCTGGGCACGAGTAATAATTAAATTTACTGCTGTGTTGTAGTAGTATTGCCTCTGTTGCATTTCCCACTAATGAGAAAATGATGACTTATCTATGAAAAGAATCCAAAACATAAAGGTTAGTGATTTATGAATAAACATTTCTTTTCTCTTTTGTTGTTTTCAGCCAGGAAGACTCAAGCAGGTACAAGGTATGGGCTGGTGGCTTGATGAAGAAAACATTGCACAGTTATCATTGAACTTGCTAGATCATGAAATCACTCCAATGCATGTTGCTTATGAAGAAACAGCCAAAGATGCTAAGGTATCAACACTTTCTTGTCGATTGCTTTCCTTCATCTCTAGGTTTACTCTGTATCTTCTATGATCTCTCTTCTTTTAAATACTTCCATTCCATACTTCCTACCCATTCCCTTCCTAGATGTACTATTTTGTTCTTAATCTTTCCTTCAGTGCTATCTCCTGTCCTTCATTTTATGTTTCCATTTCATTGCTTTCACTCCTTTTTTTCTTCCTACCATTATTCTGTTATGTATTCAATACTTCACTACAGTCCAACCTTGACTATCTGGACCTAGATTATCCTGATTTTTTTCTTTTGGTCCCAAAAATTTGACGGTGTCAATGAGTGAACTTGTCCCAGACTTTGTTCCTGCCATCATTTTGTCATTTATTTATTCCTAACTAATGTGCAACATCGATTATAGAGACTTAAATTGTATTGGTCTGGAAAAGTCCAGATAATCATGGTTTAACTGCATTAAGTATATGAGTCGTGACTACTTAAATAGGGTCTAAGGGTTTCTGAACTGAGAAACATCGACTTCAAAAGAAAGAAAAGTGAAATACGCGCTATAACAACTTTCTAAAACACAGTATTGTAGCTGAATCCCTGTTTTAGGTGTCTATAAAAAAGATAATTCGAAAGAACATACGCAGAGGGAGGAAAAACGATTTAAAATAGCTTATTTTTGCAATCGAGAGTTTCTGTAGCTCAAATTTTCGGTCCCACGCCTTGCTTAATACGCGCTATAATAACAACTTTCTAAAACACAGTATTGTAGCTGAATCCCTGTTCTGGATGACTATAAACAAGATAATTCGAACAGACATTCGCCGAGGCAAAAAAAAAAAAAAACAGAGTTAAACTAGCTGGGTTTTGCTTTATTTTCACATGAAATGAGTGTTACAAGCGAGAATTTTCGATTTCTCGGTTCTATGATTTGCTTAGTATTTCATATGATGAGTCGTGACTACTTAAATAGGGTCTAAGGGTTTCTGAACTGAGAAACATCGACTTCGAAAGAAAGAAAAGTGAAAAACGAAAAAAATGTGCATCAAAGGGGTCTTCGCCAGCTAGACCCAATTTAAGTTTTCACGACTCATATATTTATTTTCCTTTTTTATGTTTGTTTTTGGATGTTTGTTTGCATCTGTCTGTCTATCTATAAGTCAGTCTGTTTGTTTGTCTTTCTGTCTCTCAGGAATTAAAAGTTGGTGTTTGTGGTTCACAAGTTGTTGGTCTTGTACCTTTGGAAGCCATGCTGAAAGCAGCACAGTATTATATCGAAAAAGAAAATTTATTTATTTTAGAAGAAGACCAAAAAATCAGACTTGTAAGTTTATGTTCCATAATATTATAAATTGCTAGTAGTACTTACAGAAATGACCTAAAATCTAATTTGAAGAACAATGAATTAAATTCTCAGTACATAAAGTGATATTGATCATTCTTTACTGCTGCTTTCATGAACATTGATCTCATTTCTATTCTAGGCAATTGAAAGAATGGGTCTGTCCTCAATTGGACATTTTGATCCCAAAACAAGAATTATAGAGTAAGTTATTTTAAATTAAATTATAGAGTAAGTTACTTTCATTTCCTTGTTTTCATTCATGAATATCATGAAATCACTAATTGTCTTGCAAGCAAAGGAATGATGATGAAAAAGGCCGAGTTTTAATACCATAGACATTTTGTTCTTATTGCAATATTTCTTGGTATAATGGAATGAATGCCTGAAGCGAATACCTGACCTTTGCTGAACAAGACTTTCTTCTTTCAACACTGTCACAGTGGAACTAATATCATATTGTATCCTGTTTGATTTATCGTTGCAGGAGGGGGCGTTAGGGTCTAAAAAAACACAAAACCATATAAAAAAAATCAAAACTTGGAAACAGTAAATAATATTGTGATAAGAATTGCGAAATATACTAAAATTAATTGAAAAATCATACTTTTTGAAGTCAAAAAACAAAAACTGCTTGAAAAGTAAGACAATACCACATAACTGCAAAACCCTACTGTTTCCCTCTCATGTGAAACAACTTGAGTGCAGTTTGTGACACGTTTCTTTGTGGTTATATTTTTTATATCAGGTATATGATAGGCAAAACTGATGGCCCTCTTGTGTCCAAGACATTAAAGGACTTTATTCTGAGTATTGGAGCAAGAACATCAGCTCCTGGTGGTGGTTCTGCTGCAGCTGCTATTGGAGCCATTGTAAGTACTTCACTACTGTATCTTCTTCCCTGCTTGTATATTAACAACCTTGAACAATACCTAATGTTGTAATCACTTGAATCATTGCTAATTCCAGCTGAAGCATATCACTGCTTGCCAAGCTAAAACTAAACTCCTTTAAAACTAGTACTTGTGTACATGTTTATGAGTGAATGGTTAGAACTCTGGCATAAATAATGATGAATTAGTTTGATCATGTATCATCTAAGTGGAGTGGTTTGAAGTAAGATAACCAGTACAGGTCTGATGTTTGACAACAAGTGGTGAAAAAAATCATTGGTCTCTTCCCCTCAGGGTTTTGAAAATTCAGATCACACACACAGTCTTTCTCAAAAACATTTTCACTTGAATGATCAGTCTAATTCACAAACAACCTTTTTCTAATTATTCCAACGAAGGACTAACATCCAAAATGTCAGTTTTCTTGACCATCATTTTAAGGTGTCCAACTTATCATTACATTTACTACTGTTTCTCTAGAAACACCGACGCAGTCCTGGCTAGTATTTTTTACTAGTTTTTACCTCTACATTTTTCAAAAATGTTGTCTGAAAGAATTATGAATTAAAGTTGTCAATTATTGAATTTTTGAACTTGAAACAGAAAGTGAGACCTTAATACATGGTGATTTAACTATTTAAAAATAAAGAGTTATAAAAAGTGGTATTAGACAAGTGAATATTTTGCATTTACCAAGACATCTTTAGTAAAACAGTTCACCTACAGCATCTGTCGTTCTCCAAGACAACCTTTCTTAAATGATTCTATATTTGTTTGTGATAATATAACTAACTATATTGTGCTATTTTTGCAGGGTTCTGGTCTAGGTACAATGGTCGGTTTGATGTCATATGGTAATAAAAAATATGAACCACTAGATCCATTAATGAGGACACTGATACCGCCATTACAACAAACAATGTTAGAACTAATTGACATGGTTGACAAGGATACATCGGCTTTCAATGATTACATGGTATGTAATGAATGCAATTGCTTTTTATACAAAAAATTGCATTTTTACACTTACACTTCAAGGAACAAAGATGATGCAGTTTGTTAAGTGCATGGACGTTTGTGCAAGTTCAATTCCAATAATGACTTCACATCCTTGTTTGGATTTGCAGTAGTGTTAAATACCCATAAAGGGAACCATTAATGGAAAAAGGGGAAAAGTGTGCACTTTAGGCCTTGTGTGAAGGACATACAGGCTTAAGTTACTTGTCAAAATATTTTGTCTGGGAAAATTGTTGTCTAATACTGATCAATAATTGAACAACTAAAAGGCATTGGTAATGTGAAAACATTGTCACAATGCAATTCAAAATGTTAAAACACATGTTAACCCTTTCGCTCCTGGAGATTTTCGGCATTGTTAGGCGTTTTTTGACACATACAAACTTTTAGCTCGTCCAGAGCAGTTTGTTTTTTACTTCAATCAAGATTCCTGTGTTTTTGTGTTACCGGGGAGGCATGAAGCAGGTAAACAGGTTTAACGCGTTTGAAACAGGTTTTCAGTCTAATCAGAACTTTGACGAATTTGCATCATTCGTGATTTCGTCATTGTTTTTTGCTATTAATTTGCCTCTAAACGATTCTGGAACAGCATCATTAAGCTTTCTAGTTGTGATGAGTCTACTGTTTGAAAGAAATCAAGCTGGTGAGATGATTTCGAGTAAAAATTAGTGTTTTTTTCGCACTCGTGAATCTTGGCGACCGTTGAAGAAATCATCACTTAAAGACTGTTTTAGAGGCAAATTCTCGGACTGCCGTGGCTATTTTTGCAAGTTGTGGTGATAGAAGAACACAACAAGCCTGAAATTTCGGCAGAATTCCTAGGTAGCGTTAGACTTATAAAAAAAACTTGAAATGGGGGGAGGCTATGACGGCTGCCGAAAATTTGGTTGATTTCCCAGAATGCATTGCAGTGGTGATTTTGTCTAAACACGTGTAGTTCGAAATAGGCATGTTCGTAGGGATTTAGCGCTGTAAGTAGAATGAAATAAAACTTGAAAAACTTGCATACGCTTAGTAGAAGGACTGAATTTTCATAGGATATGAAAGTTTTTGCTTGAAGACAAGGTTTTTTGCCAAAAAACTCGACCTGCAAAATGTGTGATTTCAACATCTGAAAATAGCGAAAAAACGTGATTTTCCTGCTTTTGAAAGTTTGAACTGTATGTTTTTGCCCAAATTGCTAGTTTCTTCAACCTGAATGATACTTAAAAGTTAGCCACATTTCTAGTTTTTGCTTTGAATGGTGATTCATGGCATGAATGACTCAATTCAGGAAGATATTATTTTTTAAAGCAAGGTAGTTGTCTATGGCCGGCTGAGGCTGGTACAGGAGCGAAAGGGTTAATATAACTTAGTATATATGTTTACCTCATTCTGGTGTTGTTTTTGATTAACATTTGAACAGTACAGTTGCACAATTTATAACAATTTAATATTAGCATTCAGCAACCAGCATTGATTGTCTATTAGTCTGTTCATTCATTACAATCTATCGTTGATTAATATATTCTTGTATCAACAGAAAGCCAGAAAGCTTCCTCAGAAGACACCAGAGGAGAAGGAAAAGTAAGAACAATATAGTAAATACATTTGAGAAATAGCTTTATTTAATGTGATGCCAAAATTGAAAGTGAAGCTAGTGGAGTATTTGGGCCAACACAATACAAGGTGCTTTATTAGCATTTTGCTTTGAATTTGCTGACATTTGATTGTTTTTGCTTCGTTGTGATGGAACAAAAAGAGCAAAATCATACTCGTCAACTCTAACACAATTTCATGCAAAAGCAGTCATTGCAATATTACTAAGGCAGATTATCTGCCTCCATTGTTTTACTTGTAAATGTGAGAAAAAACACCTTCCTGCATGATATGTTGTTTGTGCATAAATTACAAGTAAAAGTCTTGCAACACTTTCAATTTATCATAATATTTACATTGTAAAAACATTTTTTATTTAAACATTTTTATGATTTCTAAATTTTGATATTTTTAGTTAGTTATTTTTAGTTAGTTAGATGATTACATTATTGTAAAGCACTATTGAAGCTTGTTAAATAGCGCTATATAAATGTATTTATTATTATTATTTATTATTGTATTCTTTGGCAGTGTATAGACTGTATATCTGCCAGATTTATGTTTTTTGCTATATATCTGTCATTTTGACTTTGATGATTTGTTGATAAATTTTTCAGACGTGACAAGGCCACGGAGGATGGTCTTAAGAAAGCTGTGCAAGTACCAATGTCTGTCATCTTGACTGCTAACAAAACATGGGATCATCTTGTAGAATTGTCTAAAGTGAGCAACATTACTACCAAGTCTGACCTGCAGGTATGTAATTATATAGGAAAATTCAATGGATGACGGGGAAATTCCACATTGAATTTCACAAGAAAAATGATATTCATTTTGAGTGTGATCTCGTTTTTTCGAGTGAAATTCAATGTGGAATTAACGAGTTAGGAATTGAATTTTTCTTGAATCTCATATCTCAAAACATTTTTTTCTTGGTTTGAAAGGAAAAGCGTACAGGCTACCTGTGTAACGTTGAATTACAATCAGCCCACAATTTTCTTTTGAGATATGGGATTCTATAGTAATACTGATAATTATTAATTATTCGATATTTAGCATTACATTGTCTTATTTCAAATGTTGGAGAGAGTGCTGAATTCTGATAATTGGCTCAGTTGGTTGAGTGCCAGTCTATGTGCGGGAGGCTACAGGTTCAATCCCTGTGGCAGGACCAACACTCAGGGTCAAAAAATAATTCAGGAAAAATTGTTGCTTTTGTAATCACATGTTCAAATGGTTAGAATTACAAGTCTTATCGGATAGAACAATAAACTGGTCTCATGGCCCACAGCAATTGCAAGCTTATTTTGTAGTGTCCTTGCCTTTCTTTGAAGGAAAAATCTAAAAAACTAAACTCAACTGATTGACAGAAATAACCATATGCCCATAGAGTATAAGCAACATCATCAACAAATTGGTGAAGTTGACAATGTTATTCTTGGCTACTCTTCTAAAATGACAACAGTTTAAGTCACTTGCACAAGATGCATCCTGTTTCTTGTTCATGAATATATTATGATCCTTTGGTACTCTGCTTTGTGGTGCTTCAGTTAGTAATGTTTGCACACTAGTCATATCCCATTTAATCAAAGTTTGTACTGTCAAGATAGTGATACTGAAGGGAGCAAAGGTTTTCTGTAAAGATATTTAATTGATGTCTGCTCATCTAAGGTTGGTGCGCGGAGCCTTGAGACTAGCGTGTGGGGTGCATTTTATAATGTCAAAATCAACCTGCCTGACATCAAAGATGAAGACTTCAAAGTAAAGGTGAGACAAGTTTAAGTTAAAGATAGTATTTAGGACTGTATGATAGGGTATGCAGTTGTTGCAATCCAAAGTCAAATAAATCCACATCAATTTGTTCAATGTGATTCACAATAAAGGTCTATTCAATCCACATTCATATTAAGCAAAGTACCATGTTTGAGTGTATTTGCAAAGACTTCAATATAAATGTGGATCAAATTGATCTATGATTTGGATCAAATTGACTTATTGACGGATGAAATTGATGTGGATCGATTTGACACTGGTTTAGAATGACCGGCTTCCCTTGATAAAACAATGATGAAATTAAATTGGTATTTTGAAATAGAAAATTAAAGGAAGTTTGGTATTGAACGGTGTGTTGTTACTTGCAAAGGAATGATGACGAAAAAGGCCGAGTTTTAATACCATGGTCATTTTGTGTTTATTACAATGTGTCCTTGTATAATGGAATGAATGCCTGAAGCGAATACCTGACCTTTGCTGTAGCATGGTATTTAATATTTAATAATGATAATAATAATAATAAATATCTTGGGTTGCAGATAAAGCAAAATGCTTCAAAGATAAAAAATATATGTAATGAAAAATATTTTAAGTTTAAATAGTTTGGGAAGGTTACAAATGATGAAACTCACCTCATATTTCTCACAATATTTTAAATTGCACAGTGTGTTAATCTGGCCAGTTTCCACATTTTACTATTTCACACTTAAGGTAGTTCGGGATCCACACTTCCCGCCAATAGAATTTTCTAAAACTTTTTCTGAATAAGGACTGGCACATATAAAAAACAGAAATGAAATAAAAAATAGGGGTCACCATGCTCGTTTTGGAACTGTCGGCGGTGGTAATAGGCCCATATTTGCCTTATTTCAACTAAAAGAAGTAACATCAAATTTGTTGAAAATAATATTCTTGCGAACAAATTTGAAAGTTTTTCACAAATCTGCTATAAGAGTCTGACAAAATGCTCCCTTCGCTATAGTTCTCATGAATTTACTCGTTGGAAAAGACATCGACTGAGATATTTTACGGAGATTTAAATGAAGAGCTTCATTAATTTTTTGTACACTTTACTACAAAAAGTCAAAATTACCATGTTTTAGTCTCGAAGACCATATATTTTTTATTTCAAAATTTTAAAGCTGGGTTTATGCCAAATATAAAAATTGAAAAATAATTGGGTGTCACCGTGCTAATTTTGGAGCTATAAGCAAAAAACGCGCGGAAAATAAGATGATTTAAATGTTTTGGACGCGCGGGAATGGACACTAGTTGCTTTTGAGGCCCGTATGCAATGCTATGATATTATTTTTGGCAAAAAGTTCAAGAATGATCATATTTTGGCTCTAACAAAAAAATTCTTTTTAATCACACGAGAAATTTTATTTAATTTCACATGCGCGAGCAGGATGCGCAGTAGCAAGGGTCCCGAACTACCTTAAAGCATTACTAAAATAACTGACTTCTGTCTTCACAGGTTATGGAAGAAGCATTGGAGGCTGTATCATTTGCTGAACAAAAGTGCAAAGAGGTTTTAGAAATATTGGAGAGTAGGAACTCTTAAATTATTGACATCAAGTTCACTTTTATCAAATATGCATGTAATTTAATTATAATTGTCAAAAACAACATTTGTATTGTCAACATTGTCATTTGTATGGCAACTAAATTAAGGTAAATAGATATAGATATTTGGATACAGTTTTAACTTGTCATTATGGTAAAGTTTTCAGTAATGTAAACAAATGAGTAATTAAATAAGAATTTTTATAACAAGGAAAGAAAAGGCCAACATAAGGGAGTCTTGGTCACACTCCTGGAACATGCTCTCCCAAACTATTTCAAAATATATTTGTGATACATAAATTCTTGTCGTCACTGTGAAATAGAGTGAAGTAATCATTAGGGCAAGTACATTGCAAACAGTTGAAAACGCTTACATTGATTCTTATTCTTATGTTTGAGTTTGCTTACAAGTGAGGACCAGGGGCCGGTTGTACTAAGCTTAGATAAAGATATCCACTCCAAAGGATTTCTTTAAAATTTATCTCTGGTGGATAGCGCTATTCAGGCTTCTTGCAACCAGCCCCAGGGTTAAAATAGCAATCAGATGACACTGTCTAAGCAAACAATCTCTAATACTAACAAACAAGAGAATCATTGTAGTTTGTTTCATCAACCTACAAGGCTGTTTGAAAGGAGAGGATGTTTCGGGATCAAACTCAAGGAAAATAAAAACTCCCTCATAATGACTGACTATTTCTAACCCTAGTGGCAAGAATAGACTCTGCCTGCATTCACTAGACGGGCCATGGAACAATAGATTTACATTGAGGCTGGAGTGCATAAAATAGTGAAAATGTATGGATTGATACATCAAGCCTCAATGTGAATCTTTTGTTTTGTGGCCAGTCAAACAAATACGGGGAAGGTTAGTTAGGAAAAAAAACTATTTTAAGGTAATTTAAATGGTGAAGGTTAACAACCCATGAAGCATTTTAAGATGATGTGTATTTTAATAATAAAGATGTAATAATTCATAATGTAAAATATAACTATTCAAAATAGGCTTGTGTTTTAAGAATGGGTTTTGAATATATTGTAAGTGAAAGTTTGACATTAAAAATCAAACTCTAATAAAAATTGCAGTACCATCTGTTAGAAAACATCTGATGTTGAAGCTTTGGTGAAATCATAGAGTGCAAACAATAAATCCGTGAAACAGTAGTTACTAGATAGTACAAAATAGAATTTGCACAAAATTGCACTATTTAGCATTACTCAAATTTCATGGATTAATTGTATGCACTCCAGTATAAACAATATACATAACTAAATCTGTTACAATACAGAGTAAACAATATAACCATGAAACTTCAGTCTTACTAAACACCTATAGTGCCATTTTTTATTTCCACATGTTGTATTCTTCACATTTGCTCCGAGAACTCAGTGCATCCTCATTTAGGGAGATTGTAAGCTCAATTGTAGACAAATTCTATTGGTTTCTATTGTTTAACTAGCATGACTTGTTCTAAATTGTTACTGTTTGTCTGATTTATTGTTTGCTCTCTTGTGCAGCACTAATAACCTCATCTCACAAGCAACAACTTAAAAACACAGCAGTGCTAGGAACATCAACAGTAGCATAGATAGTAACAGGAATACAACATAACTAATTTTTATCGTAAGCATGTGAGTATCGTTGATATTATGTAGATCATAAATAATATGAACAATTAGTTTATTTGAACTCATTATTTTTGAAAAAAGCCAACGCACCTTCATTTGAGAAAAACTTGATGCTTTTATAAATTTGGTTTTTCAACTTCCTTCCCAATTTGAGATAGTATGAATGCATCAAACTTATCAGGATTTCATATTTTAACTTGTAAAAATAGTTATAACTTTTGAAAAATCCTTTGTATGTATAAATTTGAAACGTTTCACATATTTTTTTCATTTCAAATTATTCCGATATAAAGTATAAAATGATTTCTGAATTGCAAGACATCTAAGTTTCTTCTCTGTTATAAGGTATTTCCTTGCTTTCGTTCTTCGTCAGGATAGGAACTAAATCTCCATTGCTGTGCTCTGTTGCCATTGCATGGTCTGACCAGTACCCTATCTCGTATTGCTTCTAGACACACTTCGTGTAGAACATGGAATATAGGACCATCCTGGTATGACAAAAATGCATAACATTAATGGCCAATTTGATATGTCAAAGTTCAGAATGGTTGCAGTCATTGCTATTTTGAGTTGACTTGAGCGCAAACGTGCTTACTGCAAGCTTTACTAATTCAAGTACCCATATATATGAGAACACTGTAGATTTACATATATTACTTACTGCCGTCCTTGGTGCAGTTGTACAAAACCTGCATATCTATGTTATCTAACTGATTGGGCAATTGGTGGATACTGCTACCCATCTGTTCGATTATGACACAATTAAGAACCGCAGAGACTTGTAAGGTTGTCAATCTCAACTTCTCTTGATCTGATTTCATTACTTCCTAATGACCTTTTCCATGACACTTGCTTGGATCTTTCCTACTTATTTTCCCTGTTTTTTCCTAAATTCCTTACATCCTTCCCACTCCCTTCTTAAATTTCATGTTTTTCTTCTGAGTTCAAAACTGTGCAGATGAAAAAGCAACATTGAAAGTCATCAGATGACGTTTGCTTCCTTCTATTACATTAATTTTTTTTCGAAGGAGTAGAATTATGGCTGTGCATGTTGTCATTACCTTGGTATGTCTCCATTGTTGGTTGCCTTTCATTGCATGACATGTGTAAACCTTTACTTTAGCATTACTACTGCCACTCTCCAGGTCAAGACACACATCGTCATGCCATATCTCTTCATTCTTTGTATACATGAAAAACTAACGAACAAAACACAAAAGATTAATAGAGTGCAAACACTAAATGTGCGCAGCAATTGTCACTATTTAGTAGTAAATAGCACTAATTAAACAAAAGAAAACAATAGAATTAGCATTTATGTTGCACACATTTAGTGTGTGTGCTGCATCTATAAAGCGTACTTTATCCTCTTAAGTTGAAATGTGAGGGCGTGGTTATTGGAACGAACCAAGTAAACTCCATGTCACAATCACTGGTATAGAGGGATCTCTCCTTTCAGTATACTGCAAAGATGTTTAAGCAGGTGTGTATTTGTATTTTTATTTATCTCCAGTAAATAAAGTTGAAGCGGATCACAACAGGAGAACAGATGATGATGATGATGATAGATATGATCAATATATATCAATGGAAATTGATCTGACACATCGTTACAAGACTTATTTATGACGTTCACCAGACAAAAAAGAACCATTCTGTATTGATGGTTAAAATCAGTGGCAGATCAAAGGGTGTGCACCCACACCATGAAAGGATTTCAAGTTTTTGTTTTATCAAATATTTTCCAAATATACCCCCACTATTTCATGTTTACTAGGTAATGCAGCCCCCCCTGAAGATGATAACTATTTCATGTTTACTGGGTAGTGCACCCCCTCCTGAAGATGATGCACCCCCTCCTGGAAACAATCCTAGATCCTCCCTGAAAATATTGAGTTTACCTGATTGTTTCCCATCCCATGACACATGTACATGCCTGGTTCACCACCAGGGTCATTCTTAGCCATAGTATCCAAACACTGACCGGTCTTGACATTCTTTATCTGAAATTACAAGAAAGTAAAGAAAAACTTAGTTTGTGGAGATCTGCGCCTGAATTCCTATAAATCAATTACTGTATGGTAGCAATTATCTGATATGTATTGAAAAAGAAATAATGAAAATTACAAAAATACTGCATGGTAGCAAAAAAAGGCCCCAAAGCCACATTGCCAAAACTACCTGCTTATTTCATGCACCCATTTCTGTAACTGAAGTATTCGACTTTCAAACTTACCTCTCCCCTCCCTGGAGGATACAAATCTGGTACAGCTAATTCAGGGATAATGTTCTTTAGATACCAGTCGAAATCTTTACACTTTAAACGTTTTCTAATAGCCAGTCGTTCTGATATATCACCATAATTTTTGCCTTTAAGTTGTGGCTTCATGGCGTAAAATATCTTCTTGTATTCATCCATCCAAACCTAGAATGGAATAAAAGTCCTGCTATATTTCACACCTGTATGTAGTGTACGAAATGTGTTCTATGGAGTAGTTCAACTAATGATTACTCCGACGAAAGACTAACGTCCGAAACGTCAGTATCGACATCATCGCTTTACGGTATCAAAATTACTCTTATCTTTTACAACTGATTCTATGGAACCACCGACACAGCCCACACTTGTGTTTACTAGTTTTTAACTCATAGTTTTACAACAAGCGCAACAAGTTTCAAATTGTATGTGACAAATTGCACCATGTAAATGGGCATTCAATGTTACCTAAGTACTAACTAACATAGAGTAATACAAAATCATGTAGTCAGTTACGGATGCTACGCATCTAGGTACTGTACTAATGTCCCTATGGATACATACCTCAGCCAGTCTCATGTTGTTGATGTCAATTGCACCATCTCCTATCTTATACGGCTGACTCTCACGAAACACATGACCTACTTTAGAACATGGAATAATCTCCAGTGAGCCACCGCACATCCAGATCTACAAAGAAAGTCAGTCTTTATTAAACATTTCCGACAGCGCGCATGATCTAAAAAAACCTACGAAATAGTTGGCTGCGCTCGTACTGTGCAGATATATTTTCCTTTACGGCATTCGCCTTCTTTCGCACTTTTGGCGCGATCGTCGTAACGTGCATCTGGAGCCACTTAATGTGATGTACAGTGTGTAAATGTGGCGCTTTTAACAAAGATCGTCGTGCGATTGTACTTACTCTGAATGATATTTCGACATTTTCTCCGCCCCAGTACGACATGGCCGTATCATAGGCTCCAAGCTCGTAGAAGTATGACTTATCAATACCAAATAGACCTCCAGCCATAGTGGGAGATCTGTAAGACGAATAGAATTGGTATTACAGGATGAACACTATTAACCATTGTATACATGTCCTCTTCTCTCAGTCTCTAATCTCCTATCGATCTTTTCTTCTCTTGACTCCATATTTCCTCTCCACCCTTCCTGGTTTATATTATTTATTTTTAGTGCTTTTTTAGCTTGCGAAGAAGAGGTTTTGAGAAGAGGAGGAGTCTCGAGGAGGGTAAGGAGGATGAGGAAGGAAAAAGAAAGAAGATCCTCCCTTTCCTCACCCCACCAGCCCCCATTGCTTAAAAAGGCTGTTTTGTAGGCTAGCATTTCCCTCCCTCTTATAGACAACTTTTGATTATCATAATTAGTGTCCAATTACCTTATAGGATCGGCATCAGATTTTCTTCTCTGTTTTTCATAATCAGGTAGAGCTCTCCATTTAAACGTTAATTCCCAGTTGAAAACACCCCTGTTATCACCACCTTGACCTTTAGCATACCCAAACGTCTTGAAGTCAATCACTTCTATATCAGGAGCAACCACAATAGTCCTATCTGCTGCGATTCTTGCGAGCAGCGGTTCTAACCATCCATAGTTAGCCTCGCAGTGAGAATCTAAAAAGACCAGCACTTCTCCGCGCGCTTTCTTGGCACCAAAGAGACGTGCTCTTATCAGACCCTCTCGTTTAGAAGCACGGAGTAAGTGAACTTTTTCTAACTCATCAACGGATGATGCTAGCTTTTCGCCCAGATGACCTATTTATAATAAAAGGAAAATATTTGTATTTTTTTCATTTACTTTTGTTTGTGTCGAATTTTGTCTGTTTTATCCGATCATTCATTCATATATTCTCGCCTTTCATCCGTCCATTATTTTCATCATTCATTCTTTCTTTCTTTTTTCTTTCTTTCTTTCAACGTGAGTGAATCAATTTGAAATAGATACAATATGAGTTCAATTTATTGTGATAAGTGCACTTCAAGTTTTTTCCTGTTTAATCTTTTTCCTGGTGTAATATTCGTTATATGTAATATTTGTTATTCTTAAAAGGAATAATTACATATTTCTATGACACGATAAAAAAATAAATTTTTGACACGAAGAAAAACAAACAAAACAGCAACCCGTAAGCGAATTACTTGTGGATTCATTTCTAAATATATCTGAAATTTTTTTTTAAATTTAGTCAAAACAAACGGAAATTATGCAATATAAACTGAACAAAAAGTCAAGGGCAATTTTTAAAAAATGGTTTAGAAAGAGTCAACCATCCTATTCTAATTTCTTAAGAAAAGAAGAAAATAAATTAAATTGTGAAAAAGCTTTGTATGACAAATTCAATAATAAATAAATCAGTTAGCAGATTATTTTATCCCCAAAAAAATGTTTTCTGTAATTTTGTTAGATATCAGTAATTAATTTGTGTGTCCGTGTATCTAATTATTAAGGCTTGGATCATTTTCATGGTCCCTAGCTGTGATGAAACTAAGATGGAAATGGTTGGCTTCTCAGTAATAGAAAATGCCAACTGAAATTATTCTTCCCTTGCATTTTCAATTTGATGGGTCTTTTCAATACGGTGTTTTCTATTTCCAATAAGTGGAAACGTTTGACACTGAAAGCCCATAAAGTTGCTCTTGAATATTACAAAGATTTTAATTCTTGGACTTGGTTTTATCTTTTATAATTATGCCATTAATGATGAATGAAAGCTTTTACCAGGATTCAAAAGATAACATAAAGCTCGCATGGTAATCCGTAAACATATCTTTATGCATGCTTCAAAACTGAAAGTTAGAAAACTGAATAAAGAATAACAACTTTTTACCCTAGGAGGGAAATGTGATCTTTAGAAGAAGACGGAAATATCAGTTTTTGAAAAGATTTAAAAAGAATTGTTGAGTTTGATTGTGGGACCGCAACGTTTCAATTATGACAATTGAATTTTTTATTAGTTTCAAAAATTACATAATATTACACGTCTAGTTTGAATAAAGATTTGCGAAAACCAAGAAACCCACAAATATCCAGCCATTAAAACTCAAATCAAATAGAAAAATTAATCATTATAACACTTGAAGTTTTTCTCTGATTTGAAGTGCTCCGCGCAGGCGTCGAATTTTTTTTTCGCGCCATTTTCCCGACCCGGTATGAAGTCAAAATTGAGAAATCTTACCTTTTAAAATAAACTTATCTTTTTTTAATTTGAATTAATCGACATTCAAAATCACGCGTTTTATTTCGTTTTGCAACTGAAAATCAAAACTTCCTTGCTTACTATGAAACTTTGCGGTATTCGACGTGCTTTTTGGATATAACATTATCTATTTATGCTGTTATTTTGCTCTCCTGCTGCTTGAACGGCCTAAAAAACAATCCATCGGCTCTGTCGTTCTAAGATTGCAACAATTTCGTTTGGCTCTGGTTTTGAAAAGTCATATTTCGAAATAAATGGAGAAAAGGGAGAAAATACTAATGCAAAATAAAGTTAAAACAACGAACGTCAATGAGAGAATCGGTATTGTTTTCTGTTTAGCTAATTAAGCAGTTATGTTTTATATATATTGGAAAAATTTAGCTAATTTTTGGCTGACATATATTAGAAATTAGATGAATAAAACATTTTGAACTAAAATATATTTTTCTTTTCTTATTATATATATGTTTCAAGCCCTGAATTTTTATCGAAACCCTTGTTTTGAAATATTGAATGAAGTAACTTTTTGCGGAATGCCGGTGAAATCAAACTTATCCATTCGCCTCCTTTCATTTATTTAATTCCCAACCTATTTATTTCCGCTTTCATAAATGACAACAACATCTTTGGGTACTTAGACATATAGGACACAAGTTATGAGATTAATATTACATTTGGACAGAAACTTTCAAGTGTTGAAAGGAAATATTTGCGGAGCATTTTCGCTTCCATAGCAACAATGTCCAGAAGATATAGTAAAGTCATATCTACCACACTATATTTTTAATTTTTTACTTTCTCAATACAGTATGAAATTTTATTGGTGTGAATAATGAACTTTTGCCTAAAAAGAAATTGAATACACTGACCGACAAAAAGCTGTTGGACAGATGTGCAAACAAGCTGATTTAAAAGTTTTCGTTGTATATTACGGTTTAACACATCACAAACTTTATCTCGTAAAGAGAGAAATTTTGTGATGAGACTAAGAATTCCTGTGTTGGAGGCTACAAACAAGTCGACGATGATTTTTTTCAGTAGTTTGTTATTATTATGAATTAATCTGACCTTAACCCTAATCCTTGGCTTCGGTTTGAGCCGGCCACAAAAATGTTATGTTAGCCCATTCTCCATCCGCTTGTTATTTCATATTCATTTTGTTATTTTTGACTCATGGTATACTTTGGTTTGTTTCTGTTCCTTTCCGCTTTCCTCTCTCTCTCTCTCTTATTCTTATTCTAATTTTGTTGGCCATTTTATTTTTTTCATTTTTGTTGCAATTGTATCTTTGACTTACTGTATTTTTGTTTGTCGCTGAAGTCGTCTACAAGGATCACTTCACGTAGAAATTGTGGAGGTGATCGAGCCAGAACAGTATGCACGGTTCGCATTAGTGTGCTCCATGCCTCGTTGTGGAATATTATAATAACACTCGCTGTAGGCAATGTTGATGCTGGATATTTTACACTGAAACACCTGAAAATTCAAACAAAAAAAATACTGATTTGAAATAAATAAAAAACAAACAAAACAAAGGAAGCGATGATTAAATTGCTTTCAAAAACTGAATTGGATGCAAGAAGATAAAAAAATATTGCCAATATTGATTATATGCCTATCAACAAATTGTCTTAACACCTCAAAATTAAAACAAAATTATTTCTTTTGTACAAAAAATAAGAATGAAACAAAAGAAAAAAGATATCAGCAATTTTAATCTAAGTTTATCAACAAATTTCTTGAAAGAATGTATTTAAAATATACCTAAAAATAAAAAATAAAAACGATTTTGTTATTTTTAAAAAAAATTATCAATAACTTTGATCTTAAATTTATCAAGGAATTGTTTGAAAGAATGGCACGAACAAAACACTTTTTATACCGAATAATAAACAATAATTTCTGAAAAATAAAATAAAAAAGGGTTATATTATTGCAATTTTGGTGACAATTGTTTTGCTGTTTTAAATTTATTTATCTTGCCGGAAAATGATTGATGTAAACTAATATCTCCTGCAAAATCCCGCCAAATCTCGGTGACCTTTTCGCATAATACAAATGTTGAAAAGTAAGATAAAAAAGAAATGTCGATTTGCAAGCGGGTGCAAGATTGAAAAAAAGAAAAACAAAAAAGAAGAAAAATGAAAATGGTTTGTGATTTTCCTGGTACCGGACGTAAATTAACTTTTTTTTTTCAGTGTTCTGGGATATAAAGCTGAAAACTCATACACCCAAACATACAACGACTCCATAAATTGCGAGCAAATTATGAGATTCATTTTAAAGCATGAGAATTTTTTAATTTGATTTAAAACCGCACTACAATAAACCAATTCCGGTCCCGCATTTAAAAACAATGACAGCACTCAAGCGAACGAAAATTCTACTGTATGTTTACTTAGTTCCTCTAAACCCAAATCAAATCATTTTATCCTTCCTTAAAATGTCCATAAACTGAATTTTAAGGTCTTTAGTGTTTTCCTAACAATAAAATATTCATAAGCCCATCACACCGGCTAAAGGAGGCAACAAAATTAGCCTTATATTTATGTGAATTTCGTCTTTGAAGATCTCGTTGCTAATAGGCAAAGTAAATATTTTGAAAGAAGGCATAAATATGGAGAAATGTCGGCTTTAGTTCACGGTAGATTTGTTGTGACTATATAAGCAGAAAACACAATAAATGTTAGTCTAAATTTACGGGTAGCTGCTAGTATTACTTACGATTTGGGACGATTGTCGGGAATTTCTCTGAGTAAAGATATCTTGGAGCTTGATAGTTCATTGAATTGATACAAACGAAATTGTTGTTGTTCGAATTCTTTTTCACTAGGACTATTATGCACTTTCATGCCATTTTCTCCTTGCTTGGAAGTAAAATGTATGGAATTTGGATACAAAGTTTTAAATTCCTCAATTGTTATTAATTTGGTGTTGGTGTCATTGAGACTCCAACTGTGCCTTCTTGCAATTCTTGATCCACCTTGAAGATTTTCGCCATTTCCAAGACGTTTTGTGTAATGAAGAAGCACTAGTTCTAAACCTAACCAGAATGCAGACGTAAGGATTACAGTGGAAATAATGTAGCGTTTTCTTGAGCAAAACATAACGACATAACTCTGTGAACTCTATGAACGCTGCTTCAAATGTCATCTTGACGCTTTGAACTGTGTGAAATCCACGTCGATGTTAGTCATCTTTGATACGATGTGGTCTAAAGATGTTTTAAATTACTGTCAAAAATAGCTACCAGCATATCAGGATTATAGTCAGACCCAGCTGGTAAATCACTTGTGACCAATTGATTTTTTTTGTGACTGGTTCCGTGTGCGTACTGCATCTACACTAAATCTGTTAAACATTGACTCGGTTATATTTCGACACGTTGACAATGACGGTCACTTCCGGCTAGCCTCGTTTTTACGCTGAAGTATCCTTTAAATGGGAATCCCCTTCCGGCCCTCTTGACTCGGAACCTTGTTACAGAATGCTTTTCTTTCTTGGCATAAAAAGTTTATAGAACGTTATCAATAAATTATTTTTTTTAATATATATGTAAATCAAGAAAAAAACAGCTTAATAGAGTAAGATGTCTCATTCTATTAAATAGCCCTGCGGTGCTTTATCATCAATGCTATACATCATAGAGTAATGATGGCAAAACAACTTTAAATACTAATATGATTCAAAATGTATGTTTCAATAAAACTGTTAGGTAAATCTTGTAAGTTTAAAGGATCGACTTGAGTTCAGAAACAGACGGTTAGAAGACATAGTTAGAGTTTCGGTGCTGCGAAAGTGACCTGAAGGATCAACCACTATTAATAGAGATGACCATCGTGCAATGGCCATCAACTATTGATTATGTAGACATTATGTATAGACATCATTATCAACCCTTTTCTTGTCTAAAATTGGTTGGTACGTTGACATAGTTATATCATCAATTTTGTTTTAATTTTCGCCCTGCAGATGGACGAATAGCGCGAAAGCTTGGCTTTTTAAAATTAAAACGTGTAAGAACCAAAATTGATAATATTCCATTTCTTATTCCCATCCAAACGATTTACCACATAATTTTACTACATATTCTCATACAATACGATAATGAAAAGGTTCTGCATTTTAAATACGATCGGTCTAAATTTGAGGGTTTTAACCTCACATGTTCGATCTTTTAAGATCTTCGGGTGAGAGTTTTTTGTTGTCTTTTATTATAACCTTCAGCCAAGAAACTACTATACTCCGCGTCGTATTTTCACAGTAATTAAAACAGAGATATCGCGATGGTATCAGCATTAATAATAGATATCACCATCCTAATATCAAACCGGCTAATACCAAGCTGTTCGCATGGACGTTAGTACAAACTAACATTGAATAGAACCATGGGAACAATATTCAAATGCATTCATATCTTCATTTTGTTCTAATTAAGTACCAAATTCTTTTAATCATTAATACAGGCATATTGATACTGCATCAGATACTGCAGATAATGTTATTATTTGTAACAAGGCAAGGGTCTTCAACGATGCCGAGGCTTTTAACTAAAAACAATTAACTAAATAGCAGAAATAGAAACTTGTCCATCCGCCTCTTTTTATTCAAACCCCTCCTTATTATAGTGGAATTTTCTAAAGGAGAGCAAATTAAACTATTCTATGAATTAAACTCTTGTATTAAGTCAATGCATACTAATTCAGTTCAAGTAGCTACTATTGAATTGTTCTTTGCATGATTTTTTCCTTGCATGATTTTTTTTATAGCCTAGTATGATCGTTAACTGACTGTATTGATTATATGACTTATCTCCTAACCATACAACCTAAATACAACATCAACTTTTCCTGCTAGCAGGGTCTCTCACGTTTGTGATTCTCTTTTTATCGTCAGAAATCACAAACGTGAGGGACTGCTAGCAGGGAACATCAACCTACAATGGTCGCCATCGATTTTTTTTTTTTTTTTTTTTTTTGAGAAAACATGCTTAGCTTTTAAAGCAAAAGGAAACTGCCCGCTCCGCCCCCTAAATAAATGTTGAATACTCCTGCTTGTGGTTATCCTCAATCAAATAATAACAACATTGAATTGGATAGAGGGGATGTTGTTGTTCCAGCTCCTGTTTGATAGGTTTAAGTCGCATGAGTGGGAGACGGTGCGGTTACGATACCGCTACAACGCGGCATAAAGAGCGATACGATACAATACTGTTTCCCACTCATACGAAAACAACTCTATCACAACACGCAAAATTCTATAAATTATCAACCCTTTTTGTGACGTCTGGGTCTGGCTGCCGGTCTATAAATGCTGCAATCTCGTACCCCGAGTCCTCGTTACTTCGGCCAGCGGCTCGAAACAAGGACTCTGGCATAATCCACTGAAAAGTCCAAGGTTTCTTGGACTTCCGGCTGCGCATGCCCCTTTACGGCCAATGTACAAACCGACCAATGGGAAATCGAGATGATATTTAAAACTAAAATCCGTTGTAATTCTGATGGATCGATATCCAGCATCGATCGGCGCATCGATCAACAGACGGCGATATTGCAATGAAAACGGATTTTTCCTAGCGATATTGTGGAAGTTTTGGAACAAAATTCATAGATTGTAATGATTATTTATTGAGTAAACATAATCCCAAGGGATTTTAGGTTAATTTGTGATTTTCGCCAAGCTAGAAGAGAAAGTTCTGTCGGCCGTTGGCAGCCGTGTGTGACGAAGGGCGAAACATTAAATAATTTCCTAACTATTGCTTCAAATTGCCTGAAATTCGTTAGGAAGGTAAAGAAAATAGCGAATCACAAGTACAGACTTAATTTTTTATAATATTTTATATATTTTCTACTACTAAAAACGGTCACAAACATCTAGCTTGAGTTTAATTGTGTTTCCGGTTTTTTGCGCTTGCGTGGTTGTCAAAATTGAATGACCAATCAAATTTTAACAAAATTCGGATTATGTCAGAGCCCTTGTTATCCGCTGCTGGCGAGGAAAAACGCGGGCTCTGAGTATGAGATTGTAAATGCTGTCAAACACCGCTGCCAAACGTCTGCGCATGCCCGAAAAAAATTATAAGAAATGCCGATCAAACGATCTCGTACCCAGTGCTTTCTGCGTAGGGATTTCTAAAGAAAGCTACGAAAGAGAAAACTTTCACCGTTTTTTCTCAAAATGTAAACAGAATTGAAAAAGTGTGAATTTAGGGTACAAAGATATTTTAACAAAGAGTTAATGTAGAAAAAATAAGCCTAAATATTCACGCAATTTCTTATTAATCGACTTAAAAGTCAAACTCAAAACGAACTGATTGTTTACAAGTCAATCTCATACTCAGAGCCCGCGTTTTTCCTCGCCAGCAGCGGATAACAAGGGCTCTGACATAATCCGATTTTTGTTAAAATTTAATTGGTCATTCAATTTTGACAACCACGCAAGCGCAAACAACCGGAAACACAAATAAACTCAAGCTAGATGTTTGTGACCGTTTTTAGCAGTAGAAAATAAATAAAATATGATAAAAAAATTAAGTCTGGACTTGTGAATCGCTATTTTCTTTACCTTCCCAAAGAATTTCAGCCAATTTAAAGCAATAGTTAGGAAGTTATTTAATGTTTCGCCCTTCGTCACACACGGCTGCCAACGGCCGTCTCTTCTAGCTCGTCGAAAATCACAAATTAACCTAAAATCCCTTCGGATTATGTTTACTCAATAAATAATCATTACAATCTATGAATTTTGTTCCAAAACTTCCACAATATCACTAGGAAAAATCCATTTTCATTGACGATATCGCCGTATGTTGATCGATGCGCCGATTGATGCTGTATATCGATTCCATCAGAATTACAACGGATTTTACTTTTAAATATCAGCTCTGACATAATCTCGATTCCCCATTGGTCGGTTTGTACATTGGCCGTAAAGGCGCATGCGCAGCCGGAAGTCCAAGAAACCTTGGACTTTTCAGTGGATTATGCCAGAGTCCTTGTTTCGAGCCGCTGGCCGAAGTAACGAGGACTCGGGGTACGAGATTGTTTACAAATGCAAATGTCACGCATGCGCTGACGTTTGACCGCGGTGATATGCTGTCATATATCACAGGTAGACTCCCTCGCAGTCGTTTTTAGTTTCGGGTCCATTACCCCACGGTCCATTCATGAGCTTCCATACTACTACAAAAAAAGTTGTTCGGTTAAAAGAGAATTCGGTATGTTGAGGAATTGATAGAGAGGGGTTCCACTAGAGAGGATAATGTTTTATGCGTCACATGCTTACGTAATGATAAGATTGTTCACTTAGTTTGAACTTGAGCATTTACTATAATAATTAGAGCTACATCCGAGTGATACCTAATTTTCGTGATTCCTGAACGAACGAAGAAGAAAAGAAGCTTATTACTCGTGTCCAGGCCTCTAGTCGGCACGAGTCTTAAAATGCAGAGAGTTTCTTTTTTTTATTTTTTATTGAAAGCCAATGAATCCTTTAACCTGGAATTAGGCTCAGGTTCGTTTTAGTATTGTCACGTGCATGCAGTGCTAATGCCCAAGGTTTGGCAGTACTAAACTTCACTGTTAGGTAGTCAAAGATTTGCCCAGAACCAAAAACCTTTCCCGACACTTTACAAACATTTATTTCCGGCTGTATATTTTCAAAACAAATTAAAAATTGTACATAATACTTTTATATCAAATAGAAAAATTTTGATATCTACACTGCATCTGTCTGCGAATGTTTTGAAAACGTGTCTGTGTTTTTAGTGGCAGATGAGTAAAAAAAGTGTACAAATTTTCTCAGGTTTATTTGCATGCAGTCATCAATTTTTGTGGAAACACGTAAAGGAAGGATATTAGAATGGAATCAGTGGACCGAACAACAAAGTGTTGACGAGAATTAACTGTTAACGCCCAATTATCAAACAATTAAGTAAAGCGTTACAAAAGAGCTCGTTAACTAATGAATGTCATTAGAAGGATAAATCAAAAGCAAAATAAACAAACTTTTTGAGACCAATATCTTTCAAACAAAGTAAACTCATGCACTCTGAAGTGACTAAAATGTTTTACTTTTTTGTGATGAATAGCTGCAAAATATTCGTTACACATGCAATAATCACAAAGAAAAATACACAAAAAATTACAGGAAACGTTTTAGTGTTAGCTTACGTTTTTTTTTTCGAATGAAAGTTTAGCAACTTCTTTGGTATGTTTGTAGTATTGATACTGGCCTTCTCCTTAATAGTTATCCTATGACGAAGTAGGGTTTTTCCTAATTTGCTAAGTACTCCCTTATTTATTGCGTTATTTGTTTGCACACCTAATGACTTCTTCAGAATACACATAACTCAGACGACTCCGAAATAGCTCCATCGTAAAACTGAACGACAAAACTAGAGTTTAAAAAAACGCATCTGAAGTTTCTTCGAAGCTGAAAATCTTTGATGTGGGGTTCTTTGAAATAATTCTTGTTGGTTAAGATGATTTTGTCGTTCATTTTGATTATTTGTTGTTTCTTTGAAACAGGTAAGGGAAGGTTTTTTATGATTGATGATTTTAAGTTTTAGTTTTATTTTATGTAAATACTTCGTCTTTCTTAGATTATCTTAAAATCTTTTGTCGTTTTATATCTGTTGACGGTTTTTGTTAATTTTCCTAAATACCATATTCTATAAATTTTAGGTTTTTCATTGTTGCGATTTTTTCTGTTTTGTTTTTAGGGGGCTGTTAAATTCATCTCCCAATAGAAATTGAACCGGGACGAATTCCTTACTCTGAACACAACTCATTATGTTTTTGCCGATTTTATTGCCACATTACGATGTGGAAGTTTTGATAGCAAGAAACTTGTAAAACAACTGATGTGCATATGTGTTGACTGCTTTTTCGACTCGATGAAATGAAAATTGCATTTTCAGAAGTTGTTTTTACCACCGCACACGTTTTGACAAATAATGACTCTTATACAAGTTTTTGCGCAAAAATAAAGTCAAAGTTATTCGTCTCGTCGTCGCCCCGAGATCATGCTCGAGAAAAGGTATTCCCACAAATTCAACCCACTGACCACTCGGCAAATACGCATTAGATTTTACTTTTGTCTAATTTTCCTTCTACTGTTTGCAGAGGCGTTGTCATGGAAAACAATTCCATCCGGTCCCAAGAGCATTCTACTGGGGTCCAATCTTACACTGGTATGGGATTATAAACTTGACCCAGGGGAGACCACACAGGGTTTTTTTCAGGTTATCTGGGCCCGTAAAGAACCATCGGGCTGGAACAACTTAGCTGTTAAGTCCTCAATGTCTGGAATTAGTATCCTGAGGGAAACGGACCGAGTATTTGTCGATCCTGACGCCAATGCGACATTTATTCTTATCAATGTGAAAGAATCTGACCATACGACTTTTAGATGCTCCATTGAAAGCAAGATGAGTTTGACTCCAACTACTATCTCTCTTAACGTCCTTGGTGAGTATTCGCTGATTAGTTGATTCAGGATTTTTATGATCCACGAAACGAGGGGCCCGCCCCGGGACGAGGGGCAATGTGACCGAGGTCAAGTCACCAAGACCCGCCAATTCCCTTGAAGAACCCTTTCTTATAAAACTTCAGTATATGATAAATATACTGAAGTTATATATATATATATATATATATATATATATATATATATATATATATATATATAAATAACTTGATATAGTATTGTTGCGTTTTCAAAGCTTTTCAGTTTTCCAAGGCCTAGTGGCTTGTAGCCTGCTTTGCATCTACCCAGCGAGCAGAGGAAAAGTTAAGAAATTCCTCTGCTCGCAGGGTACTTTGCATCCGGTATTTTCTCACAATTTTTTTCCGGATTTTTTATCTCATTTTTTCTGCAGTTCCTGGTAAAGTCCTCCATATATCAGAAAACGAGTCGTTCATCGAAGGGAACAGTGTTACACTATCTTGTCAAGTAAAGGGCAATCCTTCACCTAGCGTAGCATGGCTATCACCTAATGGAACTGTCTTACAAAACAAGACCAATAATGTCAATAACAGTTACACCATACCACATATGTACGCATGGCATGTAGGACGTTACCGCTGTGTAGCCACAAATATCTATGGATCGGATGAAAAAGTCACCTATATCTATTGTAAGTACATTGTGTTCTATCACTATTGACACTCTCCATCCAGAAGCAAGTATAAATGAGTTGCCAGTAAAATGCTGGCGTAAAAGCTAAGCTGGTCAGGTGTAGTGTCCAAAGTGAGAAGCCTTATGGTTAATCTACCTCGCTAACGAGCTTAGCTCCGTCACGCAACGCTACCTATTTTACCTAGTTGTCAGTAATGCTGCATAATCATTGACCAATCAAAATAGCTCAGTTGCGCGCAAGAGGATACATTCTGAATGTTTGCGAGTGCGGTCAACTTCACTTAACTTTTATCTATGACATTGACAGGACACTTTCATTTTAATGTTTCTACAAGTGGATTCTAATCGTTTAAACCCAAATTAGCTCAAGCCAATAAAAAGTGAAATAAACTATTTTCGACCGAAAGATGATTAGCGTGTATTTAAACTCACATTACGTTACTCTCACTGTATTTCGCTGATCATAAGATTGGGTAAAGATTACGCAAACGTTAACTGATTCCTTCGTTTTTCAGTGCCTCCAAAGATCAGCACTATCCATCCCACTGCAATCACAGTCAATGAATCAGGTACGATCAGCTTGTTTTGTAACGCAACTGGTTTACCAAAGCCTTTCATAACCTGGAAACGACTAAATGGTAAAGTGATTGGTTCGGGAGAACTACTGGCCGTCGCTAATATTAACCGCACCGATAGTGGCTTGTACATATGTACTGCAAGTAATGGAGTGCTTGAGTCTGCTGCTGCCAATTCGTCTGTTAATGTTCAATGTAAGTATCAACTGATGTCTTCAGCATGTCATCCTCCTTTGGGATTGAATGAATGAATGAATGAATGAATGAATGAATGAATGAATGAATGAATGAATGAATGAATTTATGTATGTATGAATGTATGAACGAACGAACGAACGAACGAATGAATGTTTGAATGAATGTTTGAATGAAGGAATGAATGTGTGACTGAGTGAGTGAATGAATGGATGGATGAGTGCATGAATGTAGAAGTGAGTGTAGAAAAATCTTTGCAAATCTAACCTTTCGTCAAAATTTGCTTTAAGTTACACCAAGCATTATCTATCGCTCAAAAAGCCAATCGATCACTGAAAACCAAACATTGACGCTGTACTGTAATGCGACCGGGAACCCTGTGCCAACCATCCAATGGACCAAAGTTGGTGGTTCATCAATGTTTCCTAAAGGGAATATATTAAATATATCAGCCATCCAGGAGAGCGATGGAGGGTCGTACAAGTGTACTGCTGACAATGGCATTCTTAAAGTAGCGGAAGCTGTTGTTTCGATCAACGTTTTGGGTAAGAATGTGTTATCTGTAAGGCTCTTTATTGTTCGTATTTATAACCGGCTTATTGTAACCATGAACTTAATTTTACAACTTTTATTGATTAGAAATAGATTTTATTTTTCTTCGCAAATGATACAAATTAAAAACACAGATCACTTCGCGTCCAACGTTGAATCACAAACCAAGGCTCTTCCTTACTAATGAATGTTATAACGTAACGTCCACGAGGACAGATGTTGAGATACAGAGATTAGTTCAAACTTAGAGAAATAATGAATCGCGACTGTTAGTTGAACACTCGTATCGAGTCATGAATAAATCTAGGCCAGCCCTTATCTGCTGTTTTAGACCTTAATTCATACGACAATGCTGTTTCACTTGCAGTGTCTCCTAAAATCGACGTACTGATTCCCTCGACTCAGGTCTCTCATGAGGGTAAAGCGGCAACATTTTTCTGCAACGCCACGGGAAACCCAACACCTAATGTTACATGGACAAGGCTGGGGGACCAGAGCAACCACGTTTATTCTACTGACAATCACTTTACAATACCAAAAACCAATAGGAGTGACTCTGGGATATACGTATGTACAGCGAGCAATGGAGTAATTGGACCAGCAAATGGAAAGGTTGCTTTAGATGTTCACTGTAAGTAGTGCTAGTCAATCAATTAAAGTGAGGACACTGGAACCAGTAACAGTTGCTCCGAATCCTCTAATCATTCCATTAAAGGGATACTGATGTTAGAGGAGTATTCATGGTTAGAGTGTCCTCACTGCAACAGTGGTGGATCTAAGGGAGGGGTATAGGGGGTGCCAACCACCTCTTGGAAGGAGTCCTTGTTTTATCGAATATTTTTTTCTCAAAATAACCCGTCAGAATTTCATGTTTATTGGATAGTGCACCCCCTCCTGAATATGACGCCCCCCCCCCCCTCCTGGAAACAATGCTGGACCTGCCCCTATGTAACTTGTCTACTAATATTATGGGATATTTTTATCTACAATGAGGTGGTACTAAATGATACTTTATAAATGTGGGACCGATTATAAATTGGACTCGCAATCTTTCTCTGTCTGGTATGTTCACAAGGAAGTATTCAATGAGCCTGTTCTTGACTTGTAAATTACGGTCGCACTATACTCAGTGCTAATACCGCAAGTATATAATGGCCTTGATCGATATTTTTGGGATGAAGTCTATATTTTAACCTTGCCACGCCCGTTTTTAAAATGGTTGTTTATTTTAAACAATCTCGTTGGCTTTACATTCTTCTTTAAGGAACAACACTAGTTGTGTTTATGAATAGAAAAACGCAAATGAATGGTATTTCACTCTCTTCCGGTAAACAATTTAAAAAATCTGAAAATCCAAATAGGCATGAGCAAATTTGAAGTACATTTTAAATCACATTCTTACGTTTTTTCAATTTTCAATTTTAAGATCAGGCAGAGGAGATGCAATTATCTTTTAATTGTCATACCATTTCAATCTATGTAAAAAAAAAAGGTTTATTTACATATAATGTTATTTGTTATCACCAAATATGCGTTTCTATATGCCATATCTTTGTTTATTTGATGATTTATGGTTAATATCTGTTGTCTGGCGGCTTCTTCTTCTTATATTCACTGCTTGCTTGATAGAATCGCCAAATCCCATAGAAAATTCAACAAAATTTGCCCCTAGCGAAACAGGTTAATCTAAAATGTCCTGTTTTTCAGATATAATGTGTTAATATGTGCTAAATAGTATTCAGGGCGTTTTTGGGACTATGCTACTTCGTTTCCAAGTTTAAGATTAATACGGGCTTCAGAACAATTTTTGATGACTGTCATTGATCAGACCGCATTCGACGACGACGTTTAAATTTCAAACGAATAAGGTTCTGGTAAAGCTTAGCAGAACAGCAAAGTGCTATATACTTTGTACCAAACAGCATGATTTTGAAACTGAACGTTATCGAGTTCAAATCATCTATTGACTCGCTTGTACATTCATTTTTGTAATGATTTCTAAATTCGTTTCATTTCATGTCCTTGCAATTCACTCATTCAATTCTTCACAGCATTTCACTTGTGATATTTAGCCCTTGTATTTCAGATTCACCTGCTATTGTAACTGCTCCTTCTTCACAAACACTCAACGAGACGAACCCCCTTAAGTTGTACTGCAATTCCACAGGAAACCCATCACCCAACATCACATGGGTAAAGGATGATAGGGGTGTTATTAACACAGGGGAGGCTTTATATATCAAGCACGTAAAGAAGTCGGACGAGGGTACATATGTGTGTGTAGCAAGTAATAAAGTTGGAAAAAACACAACGGCTTCAGCAATGATTACTGTGATTGGTAAGCTATCAGAGTGTATTATCATAATCATATTATCATTAAATAGAAACACATAAAACTGCGAATTTGTTATGTTCCTTTTCAGTTTATTACGCTCCAATAATGAACTTCACACAAAGTAACATCACCATCAACGAAACAGGTTCAACCAGCCTTCATTGTAACGCCACAGGAAACCCAACACCAACTATACAATGGTGGAGAATACGAAATGGGTCAGCACAGCATGTACTCGACGGAGAGACACTGGAACTACGACACGTGCGTCGTAATGAGAGTGGTGATTACCGCTGTACTGCAAGTAATGGAGTGGGTAATCCAGCGGTGTCACGCGTAAATCTTAACGTACAATGTAAGTTCTGTAAGTTCTACAACAGCAATGTGCTGAGGATTATGATTGGTGGTCAACGCGTGCTGATTGGATCACTGTCATTCTTCTGAAGTTGTTTTTTTTTCGACTGCATTCCGCAAACCGTTGCTTTGATTTAGCATGCAGCTAATCAATAGCTTGGCAAAACTAGTGCGCATGAACAGGCATAACACACGTGGCACATTTGACTGCAATTAAATCATTTGTTAATTCATATGACATTGTTGTCTTTATTGTCAAGCGAACGAGAGGGAAGACCTGACTTTTGTAAAGATATTACTTTGATCCGCGCCTGAAATGATATTTCATTTAATCATTATTTGTTATGTTATTCAAATAGATAAACCAATGGCTGAAGTACCATCGCCTGACGTCACCGTCAACGAGACTAATGATCTATCAATACAATGCCAAACCACAGGAAACCCAACACCAGTCGTTACATGGATCAAGAATGGGACAATATCAACGTTTGCTCATGGCAGTACGCTAACCTTAACTAATGTAACTAGACACCGGGCTGGGACATATCATTGTCGCGCGGTTAATATTCTAGGCACAGTGACCGCTTCAGTTCATCTAACAGTACAATGTAAGTAATGCTGCCATTTTTGTTTTCATCCTCACATTATAATACACAAGCGTGTCACGTTACTCAAAACTCAATAATTTTACACTAAAATCTGAATAAAAATTACCACGTCAAAATGAATGCTTGCATTGAGTAAAGGTCAAGGACTGTCCATTTCAAAATTTTTTTAAATTACTTTTTTGCAGATAAGCCAATAAATACAGTGTTATACAATAATGGTACAAACGATACCATCGCTTTTGGAAAAACACTTCATTTACGATGCCAAACGAACTCAGTGCCCATTACAAAGAGTTTTTCGTTCTATCAAAATGGTATGCTACTAAACAAGACCAGTACTGGAGTGTTGGACATACCTAACGTACAGCGGTCTCACGCAGGATTGATAACTTGTCATCCACGCAATCTCATTGGTGTTGGTGAAACTGCGCATGTCAATTTGACCGTCGTCTACGAAGGTATCTCTTTTCTTTTCCAGGATTTTAGGAAATTGCAATCTAGTATTTTGAAAAAGAAGAGTTTGTATGTTTATTTGATAAAGTGAAACAATCTGTAACAAACATTGTTACCTTGACTCGGTGCATTGCTATAAAACAATGTAAAATTTAAAATGTTGAAATTGTAACTAGTCAGTATTGATTCAATCAGAAATTGTATACAACGTACAGAGTAAATAAAAGTTGTCGTCGTTGTCGTTGTTGTTCTTGATTTATTACAATTCTTTGAAGAAACGACATTTCAGTTTGATTCGCAAGAATGACTCATCTCCTTTAAAAAGAGATACGGTGCAGACAGATGTTGTAATTCACTTGGTAAATAAAGCGGGGAGATCAAAAATGAATAAGCAATTGATCCACTTGTAAGAACGAACAATGATAAAATAGAACATCCCTGAAAAGTCTGTATGTTACTGTAGTTTATTTTATTCACCTATAATTTTCTTTTTTTACAGTTCCTCCTCGAATACTTTACCACACGCCAAATCAGACTCTACAAGAAACGAAGTCCTTGTTACTTCATTGTAACGCAAGTGGGTTTCCAACACCAAAGATAACTTGGTTGTTCACGAATAACGAGGGTATTAGTACAATTCGATCAAATCAAAAGACGGTTTATGTCGCTGCTGTTACAAGAAATGACGATGGTATATATGTTTGTCATGCTGAAAATGGCATTGGCGAGACAGCAACTGCTGCAGTTGACGTCGTTGTACAATGTAAGTGTCAGATAATAACATATAACCCTTATCCTAATCAACTCTTATAAAAAGCTTTTACAGATCTGGGGTCGGTTGTACGGTAAGCATGGATAACGTTATCCGCCCTATAGACTTTCTTTAGAATTTATCCGCTGGATAGGGATGTATGAGTAGCGCTATCCAGGCATCGTGCATTATTCGGCCCCTGCTCTTTTCAGACTTCTAACCAAAACCGTTGAGGAGTAACATCGCCGATTAGAAATTGAAATATATATGCCGACTATTAGAAACTATGTAGTCATTCATGAGAAAACTACACAACAACTTACTAAACTCTATGACAAATCATGATGCCTTGGAGAACCCATGTTGTATCTGAACGAACAACAGAATCCTTTTGAAAATCTTGGAAAGATAAATGAAATATAAACCAATGTTCTCTTCGATACGGGGGCAGCGTGTAATATATAAGACCGTAGTGGTAAATCTTCGTTTATATTTGAACGATTGTATGGTGAGGTCAACATTCCTTTTTGCTACTGAGGGTCTCGATGGAATTCCCATTTACAAATCATGATTACATTTTGCGTTTTTCCACGCCTCAAGGTTGGGGATTCACCATTAGGAAAGTGAAAGGAAAGTTTTTTATTGGGGGTATAGGAAATAAGAAAAAGATCGTCGAAGGAAAAAAAAAACGAAAGGCAGAATAATTTGGGTTTTAATAAATTCAAGATGTAACATAGTATCAACATTCTGTTCTTATTCTGTAGACAAACCTACCCAGCCAATAATAAGTCGTGTGGAGCCCTACGAGAACTCAATACAGCTAACATGGACCAAACCTAAAGATGAAGGAAGATCACCAATCAGTTTATATACAGCAAGAGTCAAGACAAACAGAAATATAACGCACTGGTCAAACTGTATGACGAATGAATTATCTTGTGTCATATCCAATGTACAAATCGATACTGGGTACACTGTAGTGGTGCAGGCTCAAAACCAAGCAGGCAAAGGAACCACAGACAAAGGTAGTGTAATAAAAACTTAACATCTATAAGTTCGTTGGCAGTGCGTGAACTGAGTTCTAAAATGATTGTTACGCGAAGAGTTGGCCCCGTGTAACAGGTCGGGAAAAAATCGACACAACGAAGGCGCAATAGCGTTGTGCGAAAAATCGGCGTTGCAAGTTATCCCGTAACACCACGTAAAAAGGATAAATTCAAGATAAAATAAGTAAAATTTTCAAATTCGTTGATGTGTGCGAGTGCGCGCGCGAAAAAATTAAGAAAAACAACTGCATTTGAAAGAACGCGCTTCAAAAGCGCGCGCAATTTATTGTAACAGCTAAACCTTTTCGGCTCGTGCTTTCTAACTTACTTTAGAAGACATTCTAAGAACAATTGGAATGAAGAGAGTGACAAATAGAATGTGACGTCCATGTGACGTAATACTGCATCACGCGACACCTCATTCTGTCAAGTGCGCGTCCTGTGTTAATTGTGCGCGCAGCTACATAAACCGTCCCATGTTCGCATGCTTTTGATTGGTAGTCACAACGAGAGAAAAGCGTGCGACGTGCGCGCGTGCAGTGGTGTACGGGCTAATTTTTCTTTTTTTTTTTGTTATTTTATTTGTGCGAAAAGACCTTTGGATGGCCGTGATTGTGTTGCTTACGTGTTTTTGAAATATGTCAGCATCAACATGTTGAAGCCAGTACTAGCTTTTCATACTGTGACCCAAGTTCGATCCTGAAGTGCTCTTCTCTGTCAGGTTACAAGGGTTTTCCCCGGGTTCTTGCCCTCAGGTTTCCCCCTTAGCAAAAATCAAAGAACTGCTCTTGCGTGGAGCTACTCGAAAAATCAGAGAAAAAAGTGATAGTTCATTCTTTTTGACTTTATTTTGTTTTGTCAGTTGAAGTCGTGGTGACAGAACATGAGATACGTCTTCTTGATAAGAAATGGTCAGATGGTCTAGCAAATCAAGCAACTACCGAGTACAACTCTCTAACGACTAAACTTATCACTAAAGTAAGGCTTTTTTTCCTTAGAATACTTTAGGAAGAATTTTTTTTATAGGTTAAAACCTGGGTCTGACGCCCTATTGATTCTAAGGACAATTCGAAAGCAATAGTTTTGGAACGGCTATTTTTTAATTGAAAACGATTCATCGACCTGCCAATAGGTTTATTTGTTTATTATTTATCTGCAATATTATTCATCTGCAATATTATTCATCTGCAAAAAGTCTGGCACGAAAACCCATCCGCGCACCCACCATTTATAAAATTATGGGGTACATGGCACACAAAATAAATATACTAATGACAAATACTTTTTCTGCAGTTGTGGGCAGCTTACACTTCAGTAAACTACATCAAAGGCATTGGTATCGTCAACTTAAGGTAAAACTCAGAAAACGTTTTTGTTTTGTCGACTTAGGTGCTTGAATTGATCAACTATTACTAACAAGAGATTTAGAAAGAGAATCGCTGTAGCAAGCAACCATTTGTTTTAATTTTGCCAGAGTTATTGGATAGGGCTAACACCTCAATATTACTGACGAATGATTTCAGATAGCCCTCAGTAATGGCGGCATATTCATCGCCAGTTACGCGCCTTCATGATTTTTTGAACGTTTAGATAGCAAACAACACCAACAAACAAAAATACCTAAAAATCTAGCCAATCACACGAGTTTTTAACTTGCCATTTGATTGCACAACCAATAACACAAGTCACACTAGGCGAAGTTTCACAAAAAATCACAAGCAACACAAGGAAGCTAGAGCGTCACAAAATCACAGGTTTTACATGACCTAAAGTTATGGAAACGTTTCTTGGCAAAATATCTTAGATTCGACCAAAGAAAGAAAAGAGTTCTTATATTTCATGAATCTCTCTGCTTTTGCAACTAGATAGCTTTGTAGCTAGCTTCGTGTAATACTGCAATAAAGGTCCTGAATGATTAATGATTTGATATTTTTTGGTTTGTAGGTCTGGAAGTGTTATAGCCAACATACGCGTGACTCGATTGGTAAATACCTCTGACCACCTGGAACCTCTTAAATATGAACTGAAAGATGGTTATCTTGGAGATATGAGAGCTGAATTTTTTTTCCCTTCAAAGGGTAAGATTATCCATTTTATCCGAGAAGACAAGAAATTCTAAGCATTTGTAGCCACTCAGGTTTGCACTTTAGAATAAAAGACATAGAACTTGTGTCCTTATCGGCCAAAAAATGCAAAGGTGTCAGTAGGCCGCATTCGCTTGACTGACAACAAACAATAGATTTACATAAAGGCTAGAGTATACATTAAAACCCATACATTCTCTGTATTTTATGTACTCCATCCTCGATGGAAATATATTGTTTTGTGGCCAGTCAAGCGAATGTGGGGAGGGTCTATTGTCTTATAAACAATAAACAAGACGTGGTCAAAGTTGAATTGGCAGGACTGCAAGACACTACAAGGACGTGGTCCTGGTTGAAGTAGCAGGACTGTAAGACACTACAAGGACGTGGTCCTGGTTGAATGAGCAGGACTGTAAGAGACTACAAGGACGTGGTCCTGGTTGAATTAGCAGGACCGTGTAAATCTTCCGTAAGGACCGTGTAAATCTTCCGTAAGGACCGTGTAAATCTTCCGTAAGGACCGTGTGCTTGGGGCTGGCGGCGTTTTCCTTGCTATACATGAACGTTATGCATCTACAGACATTCCTGAATTAGCCTCTGATTGTGAAGCAGCATGGGCAAAGCTAAAAATTCACAATTCCAATCCACTGTATTTATGCTCTTTCTATCGACCTCCTGATAATGACATTGACCCATTGATTGCCTTAGATGAAATGTTGCAGAAACTTTATACTTTAACTAATGGATCAGCTAATATTCTTCTCAGTGGAGACTTCAATTTACCTGATATTGACTGGTCTCAAGGCTGTCTGAAACAAAGTTGTAACTATACCCCTGCTATCAATTATAAAATGCTTGATATTGCTAGAGATAATTATATCTCTCAGGTCAATCGTCATCCAACTAGGGAAGCCAACATGCTGGATCTATTATTTGTTACCAATCCTGATCTAGTCACCAATATTCGTACTGGCCCAGGTATGAGTGACCACGATATTGTGTTGGCCAATGTTGACTTCAAAGCCGAAATAAACAAGAAACCACCACGATATGTCAATGTATACAGCAAAGCAAATTGGTCTGACCTGAAATCAGATCTTAACAACTACCAACATACCTTCTTTACTACTAATCCTCATGAAAAATCAATCGAGGAAAATTGGAAATCCCTGAAGGATGCTGTATCAAAAGCTACCATAGCCTATATTCCTCAAAAGAAAATTAGTAGTCGGTGGAATCTACCCTACTTAACAAACGAACTTAAACGTAAGATCAGAAAGAAACATCGAAGATACAAAAAAGCCAAACTATCAGGTAGAGCTGAAGACTGGAGAAATTTTAAGAACTTGCGTGCATCAATTAAAAAAGAACTCAAACTAGCTCATGACAACTATGTTAAAGAAATTATCAACACTTCCACGTTACACGAGAAACCTAAACGCTTCTGGTCCTATATTAAAGGATTGAGGAAAGATAAAACTGGAGTTTCCCAATTGAAATTCAATGACCAAATAGCATCTGATGCAAAGTCCAAAGCAGAAGTATTAAGCAAGCAGTTTCAAGGGGTATTTACAAAAGAAGATCTTGCCTCATTTCCAAGTCTGCCTCCCTGTAATGTACCTATTATGGATGACATCATCATAACCTCAGAGGGTGTACAGAAGTTACTTAACAACTTGAATGCTAAGAAAGCAAATGGCCCTGATATGATCCCAACAAGAGTTCTCAAAGAGGCAGCAATCGAATTAGCCCCCGTTATTGCATTTATATTTAATCAATCATACCAATGTGCAACTCTACCTGCTGACTGGTTGTCTGCTAATATTGCGCCTGTATTCAAAAAAGGATCTCGATCAATTCCAGCAAATTATCGTCCTATCTCCTTAACAAGTATTTCTTGTAAAATTATGGAACATGTGGTTTACAGCCAAGTTATGGGCCATCTTGATAACAATAATATTCTTGTCAATTATCAACATGGGTTTCGTTCTGGCCATTCTTGTGAATCCCAATTAATCAATGCTATTGACATCATCGTACGATCTATGAAAGATAAAACACAGGTAGATCTTTTAATACTGGACTTCCAGAAAGCTTTCGACTCAGTACCACACGAACGACTGTTGATGAAACTTGCCTTCTATGGTCTACCAATGCAACTTCTACAATGGTTAAGATCATGGTTAACCTTGCGCTACCAGAAGGTAATTGTTGATGGCGAAAACTCTGAATCTGTACATGTAGACTCTGGAGTGCCTCAGGGAACCGTATTAGGACCTCTCATGTTTCTTTTATATGTTAACGATATTGGCAATGGTGTAACTTCCAATATTAAGTTGTTTGCTGACGATTGTCTACTCTTTCGACCTATCTCCTCAATACATGACTCATGTGCATTGCAGGATGATCTGGATCGTCTGGTGAGTTGGTCAAAAGACTGGCATATGTCTTTCAACCCTACAAAATGCTATGTCCTACGGGTCTCAAGGTTGCGCTCAAACCAAGAATTCTACTATAATATCTCAGGATCAATTCTGAAACAAGTATCTGATCACCCATACCTTGGCGTTCACTTATCTCACGACATGCGATGGAACAAACATATCGACATTATTACAACTAAAGCAACTAATCAACTTAACTTTATTAAGCGTAATCTAAGCAAGTGTTCTACTGATGTCAAGTCTATGGCATATACTACAATTGTTCGTCCTCATCTTGAATTTGCTTCTGCTGCATGGGATCCCTACACTAAATCAAATATCATGCAGATTGAAGCTGTCCAACGGAGAGCTGCTCGTTTTGTTTATAACTGTTATGATAGATATAACACCAGTGTATCTGGTCTAATTAAGCAACTTGGCTGGGACAGTTTGGAATCCAGAAGAACTGCAAATAGACTTAATGTGTTCTATAATGTAGTTAACAACAAGATCGCCATAAATCTACCTGAAGACTTGAAGCAACCAATAAGATCTACAAGAAACCACCATTCACAATCCTTTATTCAGTTATCAACTGGTCCTAATTATTATAACAATAGTTTTTTCCCAAGATCAGTTCGTGAGTGGAACTCTTTAAATGACCAAATTGTTCTGGCTCCATCCTCAAACGCATTTAAATGCAAATTATTAGAATCTTTAAGATCAAATTAATTTTAATATGTTTATATATATATATTTACAAATATCTTTTTATCAAATTATTTGTATATCATTATACTATATATATTTTATAATATTCTTTTTATTTCTTATTTATGTATTATTTATAATTACTTTCAATTTCATGTATTATTTATATTCTTATATTATTTTATATCCTTATTATCTGTATATCATTATACTATATATATTTTATAATTTTCTTTTTATTTATTATTTATGCATTATTTATAATTACTTTCAATTTGATGTATTATTTTATATCCTTGTGATACGTAAGTTTTAAGGATTAATAAAGTAGATGTAGATGTAGAGACTGTAAGACACTACAAGGACGTGGTCCTGGTTGAATTGGTAGGACTGTAAGACACTACAAGGACGTGGTCCTGGTTGAAGTAGCAGGACTGTAAGACACTACAAGGACGTGGTCCTGGTTGAAGTAGCAGGACTGTAAAATACTAAGTCTACGCATTGTTTTTATCAACAGGAGAAACTGGGGCAAGTACATCAAGCAATGATGGTCTTGTGGGTGGCGTAATATCTTTTATAATAATATTCATCATCGTGCTGATTGTGTTTGCTCTGTGGTATCGAAGAAAGAAAACTAAGAAAGGTAACAATGCGCAATATCAACATTATACAGTGCAAACACTCCAACCGGTACCACTTGGCATTATTTATATCTTTATTTTCTGCGCTTAATTTCTACTGCTTCAATCCTTCTGATAAAGTAGGATTCAATTCAAATACATTGAGTGATAAAAATAATATTTCTATTAAATTCACTTAAAGGTTTCAAGTTTTAAAATTATCGAAAAAAACACAACGTGGTCCCGGTTGGAGTATCCTCACTGTAATATCATGTTATTTAAAGGAGACGTCTCAACCATGATGCTTTGCGTGCCCTTTAAAAATCAATCAATAACCACTAAGGAACTTGTATGGCGTGAGTGAGACAATGTGGAGAATTCGAAAAGATTTTATTTCTCTAGCGACCATTTTTGGTCCCCTCGAAAATGACCGCTCTAAGCATATGATAGACCACAGGGCTGCAAAGCTTCCTGGCTGAGACGGCTGTTGAGGGTGCCTTTGTCAACTATTTAATGACTCAGAACAGGCAGCGTGTGACCACAGGAATACTATACAGTCATTTTCTTCATACAAGAAGGACTCTGATACTATAAACTGTTTTATGTGTGTTCCATCAAAATATTTTTGATAACGCAATTCATCTTTTATCGTTTCCAGTGAAACTAGTCGAGTCTAAAGCCAACACTGATGGGTAAGCACATTGTAGTACAGAAAAATAAATCCCGGGTTAAAATATGAGATTTTTTGAAAACTTTTTTGAAAATTGTGAAGCCACTCCCTTTTGAAAAACGTCCGGTATCTTTTAGGGGTATTTTTGAAAAATTCTGACGAGCATCACCGATCGTTCATCCCCGGAGTCCCCCCCCCCCCCCGGGAAATAAATACTATTATTGATGAAGAATTCTTTACATCGTCAAAACCTACATACACGAGCCAATGCTTCGCGGGAGAAAGGAGCAATCTCTCACCACTTTTTAAAGTTAGTTGCTTTACCTTAACTATATTCTTTTATTTCCTCAGCTGTGAGAACGAGGAAGGGAATATCTCGCCAAGCAAAATCAACGAAAGTTTTTATACTGAGGTATGTTGAGCTATCGGGAATTGCTTTCTTTGGACCCTCGTGTATCATATATCAGGGTATGTGATAATCAAAACACCTCCTGTGATATCCGTGCCTTCTCAGGACAAACTAAGTAAATCAACAAATTAATGAATTTCAACGTATGTGTTTCAGGATGAGGGTATTGAAATGGATACATTATCAGATATCAGGGAAGGAGGAAGCTCTCGTTTGTCTGTAAATATAAACTCGCCACGAACATCAAGACCGTCCACGCCAATCATCAAGAACCGTGTTCATCCTGCGACAGACATGCAGCAGGAAAATAGAGTTCACACCGAAGGTGATATTCGAACCACGCAAAATGACTTGGGAATTCCGACAGAGTACGCCCATGTCTTGGAGAAAAGTGGCACACGTGATCGGCTGTATGCTGAACTAGCCTGGCTTGAAAAGAAAGGCAGACCAAAGCGGCGACAGCGCTTGCCAAGCATTAGTGGCAGTGCGTCAGTGCAGCATCGAAAATACAGCATACTAGAAATTCTACAAAGTCAACAACAACAAGAACAGAGTGCAGGGCGAGAAAGAAGTTCCACAAATACATCAGAAGTTAGTGGAATTGAAGAACAAGAGTAAACAGGATCTCGGTACAACTACACAGATAATGAATCATGTCAAATATTCCAATTTAAAACGGTAATCGTCTTTGCGTGTTGACCAGCATTCAAAATCTGTAATGTCGTCATCTGTAAATAGATAATGAATAGATGCTGTAGGGGGGCAAGATGTAAAGTCTGGAAGAGAAACAGCAACTTGCTAAACAATTTTATTTTCTTTATTTCGCACTACTAGAATCCGTCTCTCGCAGTTAAATTTTGACGATTCAGAGCGAGATGGATAGTGGTAGCAGGCATTTTTTTTATTGTTGTTGTTGTTGTTTTTTTTTTTTATTTTTTATTTTTTTTTTTTTTTTTTTATTTATTTATTATTATTATTATTATTATTATTATTATTATTATTATTATTATTATTATTATTATTATTATTATTATTATTATTATTATTATTTATTTATTTATTTATTATTATTATTTTTTTTTTGCTTTTTCGATTATTTTCGATCGTGTAGATGTTTTGGCAGATTCTCATTATTGCCACATTGAAATCCATCACAGATCCGAGACCGCAGGGAATTCTGGTTGTAAGCCTGTTACATTGAATTTACATTGCGTGCATGGATTGCATCAAACTATTTAATGCAGAACTTATTAAGCAAAAGGCAAACGATTGATGCATTTATGTTATTAAACAGCGTCGCTCTCCACAGCTAGCCCATATATATACAAGCCGTCATTTGAAATAGCTGTACGTCCACTGAAAAGGGTCACGTGAGTTACTTACAGCAAACAAGGCTATCAACTCGGGTTACGTCCACACACGGATAAATTTAAAAACGCAACATAATTGCCAAAGTTGCCTTTTCAAATTTATCCGGCATAGTGTAGATACGGTCTCGGCATTTTAAACTTGTTATTATTGATGAAGGTTTCTGATTTTAGGGTCTTGGATAATAAAGTAAACTAAGTGGGGGTTTGAGAAGAAAACGGCTTAACTATCATCTTCAACAATAGCAGGAGAGTATGAGATAAGAGAGCTTATCCCCCGTATTGGGCTCTACGCTCATCAGGATATCTTTTCAGTCTGTTTTTAAACTGAAGTTATTTCGGGAACGGAACGTGATTGGCCAGGTTTGCAGGAGGCGCGGTCGCATCGTCAAAACATATCAAGACAAATTTCTAAAAATAGCACGACTTGTAGAGCCCCTGATGGGGTCCGGGGATAAACTCTCTTATCTCATACTCTTGACAATAGGCAAAAACTACAGCAATTACTGTAAAAATCTGATGATTAAAAATAGCTATTCAACATAAATTAACATAAAATGACCTTCATTTGCACACAAACAATATAAGTACCTAATAAAGTAAGAATCCTTATTAACAAAGTATTTTTATTTACTGTCGCTTAAAGACAGCCCAAATGACCAATGAAACATTTTTTTGAACACATCGTACGAAATATAGCCTCCCAAAATAATCAACAAAAGTACCAGTTTTCTGAAATTCACCCATTGACAAAAAATAACCAAAAAACGCTTTTTTTCTACCAAAATGCATGGTCTACAGCCCACCAAAATATTAAAAAAAAAAACACACACACAAAAAAACACTTTTTTAAACCTAAGCGCACCAACTAAAGCTCATCAAAATAAACAACTGAAAAACGAGTGCGTTTCTCAGCAAAAATTCATGATCATGGACTATCAAGAAACTTTTTTCAACATGGATTATAGCCTACCAAAATCACCAAAAACACTTATTTCAACCAAAATGCATGGACTATAGTCTTCCAGAGTGACGACAATTGCAGTGGATTTTCGGATAAAAATGCCGACGGTAGCCCATGAAGTGCCTGAAAAAGATACGATAAAAATGCATGCACTATAGCCCACCAAGGTGATGGACAATTGAGAAATCAATGTAGAGTCGTCTGCGTACTTAAATATAGATGATTCGTTGTTATAGTTAATATCTTTGTCATTAAGAAAAATGATAAATAGATAAGTTCCGCTGACACTCCCTTGCACTGTTCCTTGTTGCCTTTCCTTCACAAATTACAAGTACCAGCATGCCACAGTGTAGCTGAAATTTTCTGAATAATACATCGTAGTTCAATAAACCGTCTATGTTATCATGGATATGGAACACGAAAGCCTCATGACTACTGAAATTAATTTAAGTCAATCATCAAAGCAGTTTTTTTACCTCTTTTTATTTCATAACAAAAAAATTTGCTGCGTTTTGGCCGCGCCGACAACGACGCATTTTTCACTGATTCGACTGAATGTGTAGGTTGACCAAATTCACAAACCTTCGAGTTGGTCAATTTTCATTAACTCAATGGATACATTCGAAATATTTGTACTCTATGAAATTTTTGAAAGTTAAAAATTCAGGACAACTCTGAAAGCGATTAAAAAAGGAATTTTCAAAAAACACCCGACAACCACCCGAAGGTAAGTACTTCATGTATCACCGTATTATAATGTCCTGAGCTTGTTATACTGTCTAAGCATATAGTGTCCTGCATGAGCATGCTATGATCATATGTCCCAAGCAATGATCACCTGTCCCTAGCTGTGACTAACTGTTTATACCTATGATCAACTGTCCCTAGCCATGATCAACTGTCCCAAGCAATGATTAACTGTCCCTATCTATGATCAACTGTCCCTAGCTGTGATCAACTGTCCCTAGCACTGATCAACTGTCCCTAGCACTGATCAACTGTCCCTAGCTATGATCAACTGTCCCTAGCTATGATCAACTGTCCCTAGCACTGATCAACTGTCCCTAGCACTGATCAACTGTCCCTAGCTGTGATCAACTGTCCCTAGCTATGATCAACTGTCCCTAGCACTGATCAACTGTCCCTAGCTGTGATCAACTGTCCCTAGCATTGATCAACTGTCCCTAGCTGTGATCAAGTGTCCCTAGCACTGATCAACTGTCCCTAGCACTGATCAACTGTCCCTAGCACTGATCAACTGTCCCTAGCACTGATCAACTGTCCCTAGCACTGATCGACTGTCCCTAACACTGATTAACTGTCCCGAGCTCTGATCAACAGTCCCTATTTAAACTGACATTTATTAATGAGACGTGTCTTTCAAAGCAAGCCAATACCAGCTGTGACTAGTTCTTTAACTATTTACTGTTAATGGAGATTTAACCTAATTTGCATGACAAATTGTCAACTATTGCTGTTTTTACAGAGTACTAAGCCAGAAAAAGCCTGAACAAGCATTAATTATGATCTAGGGGGTTAATTAGCTAGAAATTAAGAAATGATATTAAATGTTTGTAGTAATGCTCTATTTTATAATGCTAATTCTACTATCTAATTAATTAATACTAAATATAAATTAAAGTGCTCATAACTACTAAATAGTACTGCAGTAGTTTAGAATTATAAGTTGCACTTACTGAAATATGGAAGTTATGAAATAAAACAAGGATATAAATAAATAAAAGTTACTTATCATTTGTCTCAGTCTTGTAAAAAAGGAAACGTTTCGACTGCATTCAGCTAGTCATCATCTGGTGAAAATTGCATAGAAAGGGATGACGCAACTCTTTATACTCGTCTATTCCCATGGGAGTGCATTTTGATGGCGTGAATGTATGCTTCTGGGATTTCAAAGCCGCTATCTCTTTTAAAGTTGGTGGGGTGGAGTCTAAACTGTATGGCTTTCTTGACGCGACGTATATATATTATTGCTAAAATTGTTAGTTACCTTATTTGTTATACAATAAATGATATTGTATTTGACAGGACAACTGTTATGATTTGATCAAAAATTTTATTTTTCATTTATTTATTTATCTGCACATATTTTCTATTTAATGCTGATTTATTCACTTCATAACCAAAAATCTTCTATTTGTGACTGTGTATTTGAAAACAGAAAGAACTATTATTCATAATCAAGCACTGTAGAACATTAACATTGAACATAATCAACTAGTTGTGATTTTGAAGGCGTAAACAGTTATTAACTTAAAATACCTATATATGGCGCTTGTTTTTTCAGTTGACAGTTGATCAGTTCTAGGGGGGGGGTTATCAGTGCTAGGGACAGTTGATCAGTGATAGGGACAGTTGATCAGTGATAGGGACAGTTGATCACAGATAGCGACAGTTGATCACAGCTAGCGACAGTTGATCACAGCTAGGGACAGTTGATCAGTGCTAGGGACAGTTGATCACAGCTAGGGACAGTTGATCACAGCTAGGGACAGTTGATCACAGCTAGGGACAGTTGATCACAGCTAGGGACAGTTGATCAGTGCTAGGGACAGATGATCACAGCTAGGGACAGTTGATCACAGCTAGGGACAGTTGATCAGTGCTAGGGACAGTTGATCACAGCTAGGGACAGTTGATCACAGCTAGGGACAGTTGATCAGTGCTAGGGGCGGTTGGTCAGTGCTAGGAACAGTTGATCACAGCTAGGGACAGTTGATCACAGCTAGGGACAGTTGATCACAGCTAGGAACAGTTAATCAGTGCTAGGGACAGTCGATCAGTGCTAGGGACAGTTGATCACAGCTAGGGAGAGTTGATCAAACCTAGGGACAGTTGATCAGTGCTAGGGACAGTTGATCACAGCTAGGGACAGTTGATCACAGCTTGGGACAGTTGATCACAGCTAGGGACAGTCGATCAGTGCTAGGGACAGTTGATCACAGCTAGGGAGAGTTGATCAAACCTAGGGACAGTTTATCAGTGATAGGGACAGTTGATCACAGCTAGGGACAGTTGATCACAGCTAGGACAGTTGATCAGTGCTAGGGACAGATGATCACAGCTAGGGACAGTTGATCACAGCTAGGGACAGTTGATCAGTGCTAGGGACAGTTGATCACAGCTAGGGACAGTTGATCACAGCTAGGGACAGCTGATCAGTGCTAGGGGCGGTTGGTCAGTGCTAGGAACAGTTGATCACAGCTAGGGACAGTTGATCAGTGCTAGGGGCGTTTGGTCAGTGCTAGGAACAGTTGATCACAGCTAGGGACAGTTGATCACAGCTAGGGACAGTTGATCACAGCTAGGAACAGTTAATCAGTGCTAGGGACAGTCGATCAGTGCTAGGGACAGTTGATCACAGCTAGGGAGAGTTGATCAAACCTAGGGACAGTTTATCAGTGATAGGGACAGTTGATCACAGCTAGGGACAGTTGATCACAGCTAGGGACAGTTGATCAGTGCTAGGGACAGATGATCACAGCTAGGGACAGTTGATCACAGCTAGGGACAGTTGATCAGTGCTAGGGACAGTTGATCACAGCTAGGGACAGTTGATCACAGCTAGGGACAGTTGATCACAGCTAGGGACAGTTGATCCGTGCTAGGGACAGTTGATCACAGCTAGGGACAGTTGATCAGTGCTAGGGACAGTTGATCACAGCTAGGGACAGTTGATCAGTGCTAGGGACAGTTGATTAGTCCTGGGGACAGTTGATCACAGCTAGGGACAGTTGATCACAGCTAGGGACAGTTAATCAGTGCTAGGGACAGTTGATCAGTGCTAGGGACAGTTGATCACATCTAGGGACAGTTGATCACAGCTAGGGACAGTTGATCAGTGCTAGGGGCAGTTGGTCAGTGCTAGGGACAGTTGATCACAGCTAGGGACAGTTGATCACAGCTAGGGACAGTTGATCACAGCTAGGAACAGTTAATCAGTGCTAGGGACAGTCGATCAGTGCTAGGGACAGTTGATCACAGCTAGGGAGAGTTGATCAAACCTAGGGACAGTTTATTATTGATAGGGACAGTTGATCACAGCTAGGGACAGTTGATCACAGCTAGGGACAGTTGATCACTGCTAGGGACAGTTGATCACAGCTAGGGACAGTTGACCACAGCTAGGGACAGTTGATCACAGCTAGGGACAGTTGATCAGTGCTAGGGACAGTTGATCATTGATTGGGACAGTTGATCATGGCTAGGGACAGTTGATCATAGCTAGGGACAGGTAATCATTGCTTGGGACATATGATCATAGCATGCTCATGCATGACACTATATGCTTAGACAGTATAAGAGGCTCAGGACATTATAATACGGTCATACATGAAGTACTTACCCACCCGATCGTTTTGCTTTCTGGAAACGGTGGTCTTCCTGTGTTGCAATACATCCTGGGTGGACTAATGCACAAATTCAAAATGTCGTCCTCGTGGTTGAGAAAGTTTTCTACCAAAAGTGTACAATTCTTCCTTGTAAAAAACAACTATGCGTCTTTTATTGCTGTAGACAATTTTCTAAAGGCCTCTTTTTGTACTGCTGCTAAACCATATGCTTTTCATCCTAAAACGAGAACTCTAGAAAGCAAAGACCAAGTGTTGTTTTTGACAAAATGTGTCGTCGAGGGTGAAATGCCAAGTTGTGTACAAAATAACTCCTTAGCTGACGATGTTAGGCAGGATTTGATGGACAGCTACAAAAGAAGCATTATACAAACACGACTTTTTAATTACCACGGGGAAAGATCTACAAAAACTACGTGTGCTCTGCCATTAATGTTGAACATGCTCAAAGGTGTTTGGACGAAATCACAAACTTCAAGGTAAGGAGACAGTAGTTTTTTTTTTTTTTTTTTTTTTATTCTATCAGCACTGAAAAATATTGCTACTGTTTTATTTATAATTTAAATGCAGGGAACTATTAAATAAAAACAAAGTAAATACTAACAAAGAGTAGCTATTTAGTAACTATTTGTCATTAGCACTCAACCAGGGGCTGGTTGTACGAAGCTTGGATAAAGTTATCCACTGGATAAAACTTATCCACTCCAAAGGATTTCTTTAGAATTTATCCGCTGGATAGCGATTTATCCTGTGGATAACGCTATTCAGGCTTCGTACAACCGGCCCCAGAACATTGTATTTCGTTTGCCTGGGTAGAGATAGCCTGGGTACCAGAGGCCGCGAGGGGCTGAGAAAGAGAGGAAGAAGAGAGGCAGCCTCTGGTCTAACGAGTAACGAATCTCACTTCCATGTCTGGCCGATGTTATCTGAGATACCACTTTCCTGTCAAACTGGTTTTATTTGTTTTCACTGCTGAAACTGTCTCATGTATTGCAAAATCTATACAGAAAAACGTCCTAAATGTTTCTTTGTGAATTTCAATATGCACATATATTATTTAGAATGTCAAATTGCTATTTTATTAGCCGATATCAATACTCACAGTCAGCCTGGGTCCGAAACGCGCTGCAAAGCACACATGGATTGTTTGGCTGGACACCATTGAATCAAGTCTTCAAGTTCAACTATAAGTTCAAGTAATGCCTCATCATTTTAACTGCTGTGTGCCTGGTTGCACAAATAATTTTAGAAATAATCCAAAGCTCCACTACTACAGGATCCCTTCGTGTCAAAAATTGAGAAAAACATACAAAGTTATTCTACGAAATGAGAGTTTGAAGCTCGAATCTTGTCAGACACGAATCTGTTCGGTACACTTCGAAGGTGGTGAAAAACTTAGTAGAAATCATCTTCCTACTATATTTCCATGGAGTAAACAGTCAAAAGAGCGCCGAACAATAACTAAACATGAATTTGAACTCACAAAGAAACAAAAAGAGACTGAATCAGGCTTAGAAATTATGGAAATTGAGCAGCCATCAGAGTGTGTTTCTAATACAGTTGAAACACAAACGGACACAATAATTGCTAACTCTCTGGAAGAATTGATGAAAGAATTGACCTTTCTTCGACAAGAAAACAAAAGATTTGGAGTTAAAATGCAAGGAGTCAGAGAAGCAAATCAAACAGCTCAATGATTTATTGAAACAGAAAACTGTGTTTGACATCGAAATCTACAAGGATAGTCCAGATGATATTGCTTTTTACACAGAATTTCCTGATTATGAACTGTTTTTAATGTGCTATGATCTAGTAAAAGACACAGCAAAGAACATCAGCAATACACAGCAGAGGATTTATAGTGATCTTGACTCTGAAAATCAACCAAGTAGACCAAGAGCATTAACCAAATTTCAGGAGTTTACTCTAGTCATGGTTAGACTCAGGTTGGGTCTTTTTGTTAGAGATCTAGCACATCGGTTCAATGTCTCAATGATGACTGTGTCAAGAATAACACGAGTTTGGATAAGGTTTTTGAGATTAGAGTTTGAATCACTGATTACAATTCCACCTAAAGATGTTCTAAAGTTCCACATGCCAAAGATTTTCAAGAATATCTGCCCTAACACTGTTGTTATTGTTGACTGTACTGAATTTCATATGGAAAGGCCATCATCACTGGATCAACAATCTGCCTGCTATTCACAGTATAAAAGCAATCACACTATGAAAGCCTTGATTGGCATAACACCAAGTGGTGTTATTTCATTTGTAAGCGAACTATTCCCTGGTAGTGCAAGCGACAAGGAAATTACAGTTCAAAGTGGATTCCTACAGAAGCTTCAAAAGGGCGATGAGGTAATGGCAGACAAGGGGTTTAACTGTCAAGATGAGTTAGCTTCTGTTGGTGCAACATTAATCACACCACATTATCTTCAAGCTAAACAGCAATTTTCAACAAGTGAGACAGAACACAACAAAACAATTGCAAGTTTACGTGTTCATGTTGAGCGAATGATGGAAAGAATTAAGAACTGGCACATTTTTGATCACAAAATACCAATTTCTCTTGCCCCCATAGCATCTGATGTGTTGATTGTAGTAGCAGCATTATCAAACTTCCACCCACCCCTGATAACTTAATTTTTTTGTTTGTACATTGATTCAGTCAATTATTTGCAACCATATTAAAAGATAAGGAAGTCATGAAAATTTTTAATATTATAGCATACACTTATTTTATTGTGTACATTACCTCTATATATGTACATATCTTAAATTGCAATATAATATATTAAAAAAAACACATGCTTATTTATGTAAATGTTGTCATTAACTTTGATTAGTGAAAGCTTCTGAAAAACCCTCCACTTATAACAATTACATTTTACAAATTATTGAACAAGTCCAATGAATGGTCTGTGTTATAATATTAATAATATGAGTCTTAGTGTAGTTACCACACAGAAACATGTATCAATTAAAGCTGTGGTAACTACACTAAGAATCATATTATATATATATATTATATAAATTATTATTTGTCTGTTTGTTGATTTGAGTTGATTTGTTTTGATTCATACAAATATTGATCATTATTACAAGTTATCTTGTAATCAATGAAAAAAGGGCATCTAGTTACATTTTATTCATATCTGTCAAACCTTGGTAGGTTATACCTCACTCTTGGATATGAAAGTTCTGATAACATATGTCTATCAAAAAAGCTACATAGCTTGGGCATCACCTTATTCCAAAATTCAGGATCAAAATATACTCTTTCGATGTGGATGTCTTCACCATTTGATCCTGTGACAACAAAATCTGTCCATTTTCTTTGAACAACAAACATCTGTTGTTGAAGCTGGTAATAGTATTTGTCATTGCCGTTGATAATAGGAGATTTTGTTTCAAGATTGCTTATGCAAATGTGCTTTCTAATTTAACCATCATCAAGACTTTTACCATTATTAAGTTGAATATATTTCATTTCAATGAGACCATTCGGCGGTGTTGCATATGGATCATAACCAAGCCATCGTAAGTTGCAGCCAAAAAACCATGGGTTTTGCTTATGAAAAGTCCATTGGGGTCAACCATGAGGTTATGTCCTGCCTTTCTCATTGTTTCTAAATAATGTTCTCTTGTTCTGTCTTCTTGCTCTACGTAGATCATCCTTCATTTCTTTACTTTGATAGCTTTTATTGTAGTGCAACACTTGTAAGCGCCGGGGATGTCATTTTCAGTTAAAATTTCACTATCTTTTAAAGGACTTGATTTCAGTTCGCTTGTTTCTATAGACGCCATCTTATTTCTGTCCAGCTAAACAATCCATGCATGCTTTGTGCCGCGATTCGGACCCAGGTTGTCCGTGAGTATTGATATCGGCTAATTGGCAATTAGAAATCTACCTACAGTCAGCAATGAATTATTGTTTACATTCGTGTTGATCAGTGGTGTCATGTTCATGTCCTGAAACTTTCAGACTTCAAGTCGAGTATTTGGAAGATATATTAAGCTTTAAAGAGTGGGAAAAAAGTCTAAAATAAAAGAAAGTGCTGTAACGTTTGACATATAAAATATTTCACGATACGGCTTGAATTTCTCTGATCAAAATCAAGGTACGATATTGTAAGTAATTCGAGACCATTGTTGTTGGTAAACATGAATACATTGATGCCCTCAGAGGTCAAAACCAGTTAGTGTAAGGAGCCAATGAAAACACATTTTGACTGAGATTATTTCAAGAGCCAATCACAATCCGACTTCAATATCTGAACTCATGGAAGTGAGATTCGTTACTCGTTAGACCAGAGGCTGCCTCTCTTCTTCCTCTCTTTCTCAGCCCCTCGCGGCCTCTGGTACCCAGGGTAGGGTAGAGACAGTAGTACTTACAATTTCTAATATTACCAGTGCCACTATTAACAGATTATAAAAAACGATTTTAGCAAGAGGCCAGTTGCAGCGTGTGCTATAGTTTTTATTTTTGAGATATCAATAATGTACTTGATTTTCACAGAAAAAAAAAATTGAATTCTCAAGTCTTCAAAAATGGGAATTGCATGGAAAATGTTCCCATTTAATGGAAAAAATATGGGTAAATTTGAACCCAATATTGGGTTTTGCAGTATTTTCCCAATGATAACCCAAAATAAACTCATTATGGGAATCTCAAATTTTTTCCTGTGTTTACAGTTTCCTGTACGCACATTTATATTTATACAGCATAGTATCAACTTCAGCCTCAACAACATATAATATATTCTATAGAATCCCACATCTCAATCGAAAATCGTGTGCTGATTGGCTATATAGGAGATAAATTTAGCGTGGAATTCAATGTTACAGCACACTGGTAGCCCGTACGCTTTTCATTTCACACTTAGAAAAAAAACATTTCGATTGAGATATAGGGATTCAAGAAAAATTCAATTCCTTACTCATGAATTCCACATTGAATTTCACTCGAAAAAGCGATATCCCACTCATCGCTTTGCGATTCGTGAGATATTGTTTATAATGAAATTCAATGTGGAATTCCCTCGTCATCCATTGAATTTTCCTATAGAATTTGACCAAAAATTTGTATCAAAGAGTGCAGTTCGAAGACTGCAGTTCAAAGCTGGAGTTGATAAACCAAACTGTAGAATACTCTATTGTGAAATTCTATAGCATGTAATAGTTGTAAAAATATATCCATCAGTCAATTATAATCTGATTTTTCAGATATTCACAATGACTCGTTATCAATATATATGCTGTATTATTTTTGTTAGGTTTTCTGGTCTTCGTGATATGTCATTATGTTACAAGCCTCATGTATCAGCTGTGTGGAAACGTCATGAAGATCTAGTGCAAGTATCTGGTAACCTTGGATTTTTATTGTCATCAAAAAAGCCTTTACTTCCCTTTGCATCTCAGGTTGATGTACAAAATACAGAACAACAGGCCTTGAATGGCCTTGATCTTATAGCTCCTGTTTTTGATATGCAACAAGTAGCATCCAATACAATAACTGATACTGGTTTTTATGATGGATCGCCTTATCCACATGCCCATACTCTTGTTATTGTCAACACAGAGAAGAATTGGTCTGTTGAGGAAAGATGTGCTCAAGGTAACTAGGGTAATATTTTTTCTCTCTCAAATGGTGACTTCATTCAAATATTTTAGATACGGATTTCAAAATTTGATATTCAAATCGAATAATGAATTCAGTTTTCAAATAACAAATCATTAATGATTTCTATGCGTTAACAATTCAAGTATTTTGACTGTAAGCCATACATGCTTTTGTAACAGTTGTGCGCACCCTCAGAAAACCTTGAAGAACAAAAATTAATAATCTTATATTGAACTATGTGCACTTTCTATTTATTAACTCGTGGAAATTTGCGAAGCAAACTCCACGAGTTTTTCGTGTGATATGGGCTTTGACATCGGCAAGTACTTCATGTATGCCGATTACAAAAATATGCATAGAAACAAAGTACAAAAGGAAATATTAAAAGAGGAGAACGCGAATAATATCATGCACAAATAAAGTAATTTAATAAAGTTTATAAAATGAATGGCTTCATGACAACAACTTTGAATAACAATATAACATATATATGGGGACATTATAATCACGAACTACATGAAGTACTTAGGTAAATTGATCATGCTGCTTATTCGATCACATTCCTGTGTAAACTTCTGGTAAACCGCTGACTCAAGTCAACATGTGGCTCAGCAGCAGTGGTCCAATGAACTTTTTTATTCGTTGAATATTACTTTCTTCTTTCTTTCTACTTGACTATTCCATGAAACTGGTATCAATGATCATGGAAATACGTGTGCTTGAACTAGACTTATCGCATTTATTGGAATATTATGGCGAAGTTTAGCGATGTTATCAACTTATCGTATTAAGGGGAAAACGAGCTTGTTCACTCTTGCTGTGAGCAGTCTTCAAAATGAATCGATTACAAAAGTACATGGATTGAGATGAAAGAAGAATGACAAAAACAAAAGTAGAAAGAAGATAAACAACTTTTCAGCAATTCTTTGGATTCTTTGGACATCAACTTTCCAGGTAAGAAATATGTGCATAGACAATACAACCTTGATGATCAAAATGGGAGACTTAAATGTCAATATTAATAAGAGCTCATCTGATAAAAAGAAATTGCAGGAATACATGGTCACTACAAAGAAATATACACAGATAATAAAAACGTAAACCACAGACTATAAAGAAATATACACAGATAATAACAAAGTAAACCACAGACTATAAAGAAATATACACAGATAATGACAAAGTAAACCACAGACTATAAATCTTTAATAGGCCATATCTATATACACAAATATTTCACAGCAGGCTATTGTACTTACTAGTATATATCACATGTGTGTGTGCGGGGGAGAGGAAGAGGGTGTTGGAATTATGAAAGTTTATCTTTCATGAACACTTCACATCATTATCCATTTTGATAAGTATACTTTTCATTAAATGATTTTGTAGTGATATTATTTGCAGTCATAGAAATATGCACACATTACAGTTATCATATTATATAATATCTTTTTAATTCATTTAATTCTCTTTTTTTTCTAGATCAGAAAAATATACGGGAGGTTCCATGCGAGAAGAACAAAATATATGATTTTTAAAAACCACAATTTAATAGTTCAATGATACAAAACATGTTTATTAGTTGTTACTGTTTGTAGAAAAACAATTATCAGCTCCACATAATGATTGCTTTCTGTCAGGGGGGTCTCAAAAGTATATGCAATATTTTACATTACATTGATGAAATATATACTGCTTATCTTATGACAGGAAAAATCAAAGTTTTTTGTTCTCAAGAACACCAAACACTTTTGTAACATAATGCATCATACTTGGTGTAAATATTTATGACATAAAAATTGGTGTCCAAGGTTTCTAAAAATAGATTACATAGATTGTATAGAATACATAGATTGTATAGAACGCATAGATTGCATAGAATACATAGATTGTATATAGAACACATAGATTGTATAGGTTGCATAGATTGTATAGAACGCATAGATTGCATAGAATACATAGATTGTATAGAACGCATAGATTGTATAGAACACATAGATTGTATAGGTTACATAGATTGTATAGAACGCATAGATTGCATAGAATACATAGATTGTATAGAACGCATAGATTGCATAGAATACATAGATTGTATATAGAACACATAGATTGTATAGGTTACATAGATTGTATAGAACGCATAGATTGCATAGAATACATAGATTGTATAGAACGCATAGATTGCATAGAATACATAGATTGTATATATAACGCATAGATTGTATAGGTTACATAGATTGTATAGAACACATAGATTGTATAGAATACATAGATTGTATAGAACGCAGATTGCATAGAATACATAGATTGTATAGAACGCATAGATTGTATAGGTTACATAGATTGTATAGAACACATAGATTGTATAGAATACATAGATTGTATAGAACGCATAGATTGCATAGAATACATAGATTGTATAGAACGCATAGATTGCATAGAATACATAGATTGTACAGAACACACAGATTGTATAGGTTACATAGATTGTATAGGTTACATAGATTGTATAGAATCCATAGATTGTATAGAACGCATAGATTGCATAGAATACATAGATTGTATACAATACATCGATTGTATAGTTTACATAGATTGTATAGAACACATAGATTGTATAGAATACATAGATTGTATAGAACACATGTAGATTGCATAGAATACATAGATTGTATAGAATACATCGATTGTATAGGTTACATAGATTGTATAGAACACATAGATTGTATAGAATACATCATTAGATTGTATAGAAGACATAGATTGTATAGGTTACATAGCTTGCATAGAATACATAGATTGTATAGGTTTCATAGATTGTATAGGTTACATAGATTGTATAGAACTTAATGAGTTTAAACAGTTATCATTTTACGGTATCTTTTAGTACAAATCTACAGACTATCAAATAAAGTTCATTTTGAACTGTTAAAATCAGACTAACTGTGATATTGCAAAACAATAGCAACACAATAGCTGTAATCTTACACCCGATAGTCTTCCTGTTAGCCTAAACCAATTATCCGTATAACAATAGCGCGTCAGTGTACCGTCACAGACCTATTGTCAAAAATCGGATCAAAAATCCGGCTACCTGATTGGTTCTTTTAATCATCCAATAAAATTTCATTGCATTTCAATCCGCACTACCACATAAAAAGGCTGCAGTGTCGACTAACCATTCACTTGCTCTTCTGACTTTGAGCAAACACAAGCTAAAAACAACTGACGAAGAATACTGAGGAGTATTCGAAACCGGTCTTGTACCTATAGCTTACCAAAACTGTTCTCTCAGTAAGAGCAACATGACAACTAGCCGAGACTATATACTCGTAGCCCTACTAGCAGAACTAGTTAACAGCCACTGACTCTCTTACCAATAGCAATAAAAACAAACGTAGTTTTTTCAACTACTAAGCACTAAACGAATTGCTAAAATACAAGAGTCGTATATTAGAGATACCACTGATCTTTGCTTTAAAAAAACCTAAAACGGTATTTTAACAATCACTGACTCTCATACCAATAGCAATATAAACAAACTAAACGTAGTTTTTTAACTACTAATCTTTTAACCTATTGCCAAAATACAAGAGTCGTACTATACCAAAAATACCACTGATCCTTGCATTGAAAACCCAAAAAGTCTCTAAACTAAATACTGTGGCGCAGCTAATTTCAAAATAACGAGTATTTATCGAGGATCTTCATTGACCATCCTACATATGTCTTACAGAACGTTAAAATCGCTTAAAGACTTTTTAGTCATAGCAAATTAAAAACGTTACTAAACACAAGACACTTAAACACAACAGGTCTAGATCTTTTATTGGATAAACCGTATAACATAACTTGATAACACTTTCCGATGAATTATAGTTTTTGTGGCTCCAAGTATATTTATAAATCTCTATATAATCTATGTATTCTATACAATCTATGTATTCTATGCAATCTATGTAACCTATACAATCTGTGTGTTCTATACAATCTATGTATTCTATACAATCTATGTAACCTATACAATCTATGTGTTCTATACAATCTATGTATTCTATGCAATCTATGCGTTCTATACAATCTATGTATTCTATGCAATCTATGTGTTCTATACAATCTATGTATTCTATACAATCTATGTATTCTATACAATCTATGTGTTCTATACAATCTATGTAACCTATACAATCTATGTATTCTATGCAATCTATGCGTTCTATACAATCTATGTATTCTATACAATCTATGTGTTCTATACAAACTATGTAACCTATACAATCTAAGTATGCGTTCTATACAATCTATGTATTCTATGCAATCTATGCGTTCTATACAATCTATGTATTCTATACAATCTATGTGTTCTATACAATCTATGTAACCTATACAATCTATGCGTTCTATATACAATCTATGTATTCTATGCAATCTATGCGTTCTATATACAATCTATGTATTCTATGCAATCTATGCGTTCTATACAATCTATGTATTCTATGCAATCTATGCGTTCTATACAATCTATGTATTCTATACAATCTATGTGTTCTATACAATCTATGTAACCTATACAATCTATGGATTCTATACAATCTATGTAACCTATACAATCTATGTATTCTATACAATCTATGTATTCTATACAATCTATGTAACCTATACAATCTATGTAACCTATACAATCTATGTGTTCTATACAATCTATGTATTCTATGCAATCTATGCGTTCTATACAATCTATGTATTCTATGCAATCTATGGGTTCTATACAATCTATGTATTCTATACAGTCAATCTATGTGTTCTATACAATCTATGTAACCTATACAATCTATGCGTTCTATACAATCTATGTATTCTATGCAATCTATGGGTTCTATACAATCTATGTATTCTATACAGTCAATCTATGCGTTCTATACAATCTATGTATTCTATGCAATCTATGCGTGCTATACAATCTATGTATTCTATGCAATCTATGCGTTCTATACAATCTATGTATTCTATACAGTCAATCTATGTGTTCTATACAATCTATGTAACCTATTAGTCCAGTCAATCTAGTGATTTTGCTCAAACAAATTGCAACAGAATTTCTTTAAGTGCCAAACTGCTAGTTACTACCCACTTAATAACATACTCAAAATCCCCCAAAATCCCTGTGGTGGAACATGCCGAAAATAAGTATAAACGTTTTTACCAAATTACACAGGAAGCCCGAATCAAAAATAAACATGAAAAATCATTTATTTTGATTTTTTTTTAATTTTTCTTTCCCTTTTTATGAGTTTATGTGTAAACAATTCTTAATCATTTATTTTAGTTTTGAAAAAAAATACGGTGTCAAAAAAACTCAAAAACGCAAGACACAGGAAGCCCATTTTGAAAAAAATTCTATTTGTAATGCATTCGTAACAATATACCTCCCGTCATGCCAAGCTATAAAAATGATTTTTTCTTTTTCTCAAGGATTTTGATTTCCAGCATGAAGCAAAGACAATTGACACACAATTGATTTGCAATTCAGCACTTCAGGAATAATATTAGAATGCACGCACTAAAAGTGTGCAACATAAATACCTTTAAATAGTGCTATTTTATTCTAATTCTATTGTTTTCTTTTGTTTATTTGGTGCTATTTAACACTAAATAGTGACAACTGTTACACACATTTAGTGTTTGCACGCTCCCTAGCTTGAGAACTACTGTTCATCAATGCGACCTGCATCCATGTCATGAAAAACAGCATTCTTAGAACTTTGGTCTGTACAAACACCACAAGCTGATGAACATTCGAGAGCTAAGAGAACATATCCTCGGACCCCATCAGGAACCACGCTCATGCTATTTTTAGAAAGCAGGCTATTTTAAGTCTGTTAACAATCCCACTAAAACCCTATTCTTAAGAGAAAGACGACTGGGGAACATGTTAACATATACAGCATATTCAGTTTTGTTTTGCAAATTAACGCCAGCACAAAATAAAATAGTGCTGTCCCAGTAGATGTCATGACAAAAAGTCCTGGTGCAAGAAGAAAATTAGGTGGAAAAAAAGAAATTCTCTAGAGGCGTGGTTAATTAAAAAAAAAAAAAAAAAGAAAGAGACCATGGACTTATTTTTCCTCAGAATTATGTAGCATTAATTAATAAGTAATAGTTTTATTTATGTATTTGAGAAAGAAAAAGAAAGAAACCATGGACTTATTTTTCCTCAGAATTATGTAGCATTAATTAATAAGTAATAGTTTTATTTATGTATTTGTTCAATAATATATCATATTTTTCCGTGTTGTTTCAATTATTATTTGTAAATCATTTATTCAATTACGCTTCAATTCGGCACGCATCTTGTACGCGCGCATATTTAACCGTTTTACTTTCAGTGTTGTTTTTTTATCTTAGTTACAGTGTCCTATAAGTTTTAATTTATCTCGCTCTCGACTTTATTATTTTCAAACCCTGATGATGGAAGATACTCTCCGAAAGCTTGTTTAATAATGTAATATATACGTAGTCGAACCAAAGATTGTATCATGAAGTGATATTTGTTGAAATAACAAAATTATCATGATCCGTTTCGGCCGGAAGTAGTGCCTAGAAGGACTGTTTGGTGTGACTGATGTTTCAACTGCCTGTGCGGTAGTCATCATCAGAGTCAGTAAACTTCTTTGTCAGAAAACAATCACTTCTTCGCACAACATGTAACCAGTCTTTAAAACTAGGAAACACATCAGGGTACTCACTGCGGACAAGGTCTTGCATCATTTGCAGGTAAATGTAAGCCAATTTCAGATACAAAATTTGCCCTGCACAGTCAAAGTAAGGTAACAGAAAGTAAGGTGGAGATTCTAGTTTCCTGTCCGCTCTGTTTTGATAAACTTCTTCAGGATGCCAGTCATTCTCAATGTGCTCTACTTATAAAACCCACTTGTCTATTTATTTGTTGTTTATATTATCAAACTGAACTAAATCTATTTGGATAGTCAACCGATCCAGAAACCGAACTCTCAAAACAAACGTTTTTCCGGCTAAAATGCCATCAGTGAATTACAGGCCCGTAACCAAGGGGGGTGCACAGGGTGCACGTGCACCCCCCAAGAAAGGCCAAAAGGTCCGCTCACCATCTCCATTTTTTTATATACAAAAAGTAAAGTCATTCAAAAGAACAGTAAATATGAGCAATAAATTTTAATACGGGTTTTTGAAAAGCACGCCGACTTCAGTGTGAAAAAAACGACAGCTTCTAATACAAAAAGGCTACCAAAAAAACATCAGTGGTCCAGGTTTTTATATGTGCACCCCCATGTAAAAGTTCTGTTTACGGCCCTGGAATTATATTATAATTTTTTACTGATTTCGTCAAATTTAATAAATATTACGTTCCCTTACCTTTGATAGCTACTATGTAATTTCAAATGTCATTTTCAACAAGGCAAAAATGAAAAATTGCAGAAAAACGCTACACTTACAGAACTTTTACAGGACTGCACGACGAAATCTGAAAGGCGTTCCTTCCTACATTTTGGTAACAGTTTCTGTTTATTACGTTTTCCTTAAAATTATTGGCAAAACAAACAAACAAACAATAAAACAGGCGCAAATTGGATATTTCTAAGTACAATTATTGTATCAACACAAAAATCATGAAATAAAACTGTTATTTTAGAGAAAGAAAATACTTTTTGTTTCATCGGGCTTCCTGTGGATTGGACGGGTTTCCTGTGTTATTAAATAGAAACTTCAACCCTCTATTTCGACATGTTCCACCACTGGGATTTTGGGGGATTTTTAGTATGTTAGTAAGTGGGCAGTACTGAGCAGTTTAGCTCTGAAAACAATTCTGTTGCAATTTGTTTGAGCAAACCCATCAAATATGCGTAGATTGACTGGACTATATACAATCTATGCGTTCTATACAATCTATGTATTCTATGCAATCTATGCGTTCTATATAATCTAAGTATTCTATACAATCTATGTATTCTATACAATCTATGTAACCTATACAATCTATGTGTTCTATACAATCTATGTATTCTATACAATCTATGTATTCTATACAATCTATGTAACCTATACAATCTATGTAACCTATACAATCTGTGTGTTCTGTACAATCTATGTATTCTATGCAATCTATGCGTTCTATACAATCTATGTATTCTATACAATCTATGTGTTCTATACAATCTATGTAACCTATACAATCTATGTGTTCTATACAATCTATGTAACCTATACAATCTATGCGTTCTATATACAATCTATGTAACCTATACAATCTATGCGTTCTATACAATCTATGTATTCTATGCAATCTATGCGTTCTATACAATCTATGTAACCTATACAATCTATGTGTTCTATACAATCTTTGTATTCTATACAATCTATGTAACCTATACAATCTATGTAACCTATACAATCTATGTATTCTATACAATCTATGTATTCTATACAGTCTATGTAACCTATACAATCTATGTATTCTATACAATCTATGTGTTCTATACAATCTATGTATTCTGTACAATCTATGGATTCTATTCAATCTATGTAACCTATACAATCTATGTGTTCTATACAATCTATGTATTCTATACAATCTATGGATTCTATACAATCTATGTAACCTATACAATCTGTGTATTCTATACAATCTATGTAACCTATACAATCTATGTAACCTATACAATCTATGCGTTCTATACAATCTATGTATTCTATACAATCTATGGATTCTATACAATCTATGTAACCTATACAATCTGTGTATTCTATACAATCTATGTAACCTATACAATCTATGTAACCTATACAATCTGTGTGTTCTGTACAATCTATGTATTCTATACAATCTATGTATAAGATATATGGTGTATAGATGTTTGAGATGGTGTATGTGGTATATAGATCATATAGATCATACCTACATATAGACATAGGTCATTGAATACGTTGATACATTGAGAAAGAGCCTAGTTTCTTTTAGGAAAGGAATTCAATTTGGTCAGCAGTCTTTTAACAGAGCATGCCCAGTAGCTCCCAGGCAGAGCATGCTCACAAGTGTGAAACTGCTGGAAGGCTTTTGATTTGATTGTAAAAAGTAATTTTTTTGAATGAAAATCAAATAATAAAACCAAATCTTTTATTATAGTTTGCATAATGTAACGTCCGTGACAATACATGTAACGTCCGTGACAGCATTTATTATGTCATAGCAAAACTTTAGCAGCAATTATGATTTTGAAATGAAGAGAATTAGAAAAGATAGTCTCTGTGCTTAAACATTAAGGGTAAATTGATTCAGAAAACTTTCACAATTCACAGGAAATTGACTTTAAAGGAACAACATCAAAGACTCTGGTTTAAAATAATGTAACGTCTGTGACGGCAATTTATTTTAAAATATGCAGAGTTGGTTAAATGAAAATTGAAATTTTAACTACCCTGTAAAACACTCTTTATGTGAATAGGTTTATGTATCAATAAAAGCTCATAAGCTGTTTTCAAACTATGTAAGAATGAGATTTGAAACTCATCTCAAATGTCTAAATGGTAACGTCCGTGACATGGAATTGCTCATACATTACATATACATATCTACTGCTTCATGCATGCAACAGCACAGAGAATTGAAATGGTATATTCTATCAACACCTATGACAACTTGACATTTACAAGCAAATACAATACTGACAAATTGGAACAAAAATGGTCACTGCCAAACTCCACAAGGACCAGTCTATAATTTCTACAAACAAACATCAGCTTACTCCACAAGTAACAATATGCATTAATATTTTCTACAAATGAATAGCAACTACACAAGGAACAATCTGCAATAATATTCTCTAAAATGGAATATCAACTACTCAAGAAACAATCTGCAATAATAATTTTCCTATAAATGCACATGAATTGTGCAAAGAACATTCTGTGACATGTTTATATTCTCCAGATGAATATCATGGAATTCTACAAGCACCACACTAACATAACCTATGTTTTGAGGTGCATTCCAATAATGCTCGAGATCTTATGAATTCCAGCAACATGTTACTACAACAGTCATCTTCATTTAAATGCAACATATGTACGTTAGCTAGGACAGCATATGAAAACCAGATACCTAGCATATTACCAGTACTGTATAGTCATAGTGTGGCATCAACCAATTGAGTGTAATTGAATATTGACATGGACTTCTATGTTATTTAAACAATCATATTACTATTGTTTAATTCCACATTTAGAAATATTGATATATCCAGTATACCAAGAAAACTATTTTATATCAATGAAGAAGACTTGATGACATTTTCACTGCTGTTGCATATGTACATGTATATGATACTTTACCAAAAGTGAATATATTTATAATATGGTAAAAGTTAAAATTGTTTTTATCCTGTGATGTACAAATTAAACCATGCTCAGTTCCTATCAAAATAAAAGCTTGTAGTCTCTGAAATGCAATTATTATGAAAATAGCCTAAGTTGGTGCAATCAACAATTTTGATGTAGGGGGGGACAAGCATTTTCTGTGAAGGAGCCTTAGTGGCTTGCTGATAAATCACTCATGTTTAGTAATTGATAGAGCTATAATATCAATCAAAACATTGCCTATTGTTTTACTGCTAGACTGTGCTGACATTCCTGTGACTCATATGTCAAATGCAGATCATCGTCATCTCTTGTTTCGACAAAATTCAATTTCCACGAGTTGTGTTGCCATTGGTAACTTGATTTTCTCTCTTGCACATACTAAAGTGGGTCATGTGCTAAAAATAATTCTTATTGACTGAGTTTGATTGTCAGGCTGGTCTGCAAAAGATTTGGCTCTTAGTAATCCATATAGACCCATACAATTATCTGTAATACGAAATAAGCTATAAATATAATTCCGAAAAACATTCCATTCACAAGTATGGCTTAGCTGTTAGACCTAATGAACAAGAAATGATTGTTATCTCTGAAAGTATTTGGGATCAAATCGAACGTCAAGACCTCTGTAAAGAAAATTATTTTTCTAAAGAAAGAGCTAAAGCTGCACTACGAGCCTTCGCGTATAGCTATATTGATATTGATAGCAAGAAAATCAAGCTAATAAGAGATTTACGAAAAGACTGCGTTTTGTTAAAGTCTGATAAAGGAAACGGTTTAGTGATACTAGATCGTGACAATTACATCTCTTCTGTGGAGTCGATCTTTACCGATGTAAGCAAATTCAAACGAATAAACAACGATCCTACGCTAGTACGCCTCTCCTCAATACAATCATTTCTCAATACCATCCAGAAACGCGGAGAAATCTCTGAAGAAGACAAGAAGCTTATGAGACCTAAAGCTGCTACATTGGCTACAGCCCATGGTTTGCCCAAGACACACAAACCCTATGAAACTTTACCTAAATTCCGCCCTATCATTGATACTACAAATACTACTCACTATGGTGTTGGTAAATTCTTGTCTAAATTACTGCAACCACTAACGTCTAATGAATTTACTATAAAAGACAGTTTTGATGCAGTGGACAAAATAAGAGCTGTACCAACAGATCTTTTCCAACAAGGCTACCGTTGGGTTTCTTTCGATGTAGAGTCTTTATTCACCAACGTACCACTCGAAAAGACTATCAACGTTATCTTACACTGTGTATTTGAGAAGAAATTAATCAACACCACTCTCCGTAAACGAACATTAAAAAAGCTCATCAAGGACTGTTGTCAAAAAACTGCTTTCTCGTTCAACAAGACCCTATATGAACAAGTGGACGGAGTGTCAATAGCATATAGTCAATATAATAATGACTGAGCTTGAATTAACAACAATACCATCCTTGTTTGACAACAACATTATTAAGTTCTATGGTCGCTTTGTAGACGACACTCTTGTCTTAACTAAACCCGGAAATGTGAAAAGAATTTTAGAGCAATTCAACAGTTTTCATCCTAATTTACGTTTCACCGTTGATGTTTTTGACAACAGTAATGTTCATTTCCTTGACCTAGCGATTGATAAGACGAAAACAGACATATACCGCAAGGATACAAATACTGGACAGTACGTTTCTTTTGATAGTTTCGAGCCTTGGTGGCGGAAAACAGCGTGGGTGAGAGCACTGTATCACCGAGCTTCCTGTATCTGCAGTACTTCGGAACAACTTCATAAACAAGTTAACAACATCAAGATGTTTATGTCTTGGAACGGTTTCCCCAAACATGTGGCGAACGCACTAATAAGATCATATCAAGCACCTAAAGAAAAGCATATGAGTAAGGAAAACAAGAGTAACAAGAAAACAGTATGGATAAACATCCCATATTGGAGAAACAATAGTTAAGAGACTAACCAACAAATTAAAAAACTGCGTTAAACCGGACGTCTACTTTAAGATTCTTTATAAGACGAAAAAGACACAACATTTCTGCTCTACGAAAGATCCTGTTCCTGACACGCTTAAATCACATGTCATCTATTGTTTTACGTGTCCTGGCTGCTCCTCAAAATATGTAGGCAAAACAGATCGCTGCCTAAAATTACGCATGGACGAACACGCGACAAACAAAAACTCAGCAATAAACCAACACTTATATCAATGTGAGAATTTTCAATTTACTTATAGTTTGTTTAAATTACCAGAAACAATTGTATGAAAGCTGTAACTGAAATCAATAACCACATCATCAACAATGTATATAGAAACCCCTCAGTACTGTCAATTAATTCAAATTTTGTTGAGCTTTGTCTTCTGGAATCACTGTACATAAAATCCATCAAACCAGAACTAAACACTGGCATAAAAGCAGCTAAAGAATTAAGTTTATTTTGATTCTTTTGTTTATCAACAATTGTCTTTGTTCTTGTTCATATATATATATATCAGCACTGTAGTTTACATATTTCTATCGTTTGAGAATGGTTTAAAATAAACCGAAATATTACAACTATTACAGCATTATTTACTTAAAATATTTAAGTGAATGAAATGTTTTTCGGAATTATATTTATAGCTTATATCTGTAATACATTATTAACATTATTATATTTTGGGTTTGGGTGGTGACAATGCTGGCCACTTGCAATATGTAATGTAGTCCTTGCATTTGACATCAAAGCAGCCCCATCTGGAGGACAAAACAAAATATTTTTGCTCCCTTGGGAGTTGAAATCCATTGTTTTGTCCTCCAGGTTGAGCTTCATTCCAATGAACTGAAAGGAATCTATACTTGCCTTTTAACTACCAGACTCTACTGGGACCAAATAAAACGTTTGGTTTAGAGGGTGTTCTGGTTTCTTGCAGCAAATACTGTTGTTCTCTTATAACAACTCTTCTGTTCCCTGGTTCTCACCTTTGTCACACTTATTTATCTTTTGTTTTGGGTAACTTTTTATCATGAAATGTGCTTTAACTAATACTCTGATTATTCTGAAGTGTTAACTTTACTTTTGTTTCCAATTAATTTAAATGTTTTTTTTTTAGAATAGCAGGGTTCATTATATTGTTGAATATCATTTTACGAAAAAAAGAAATTATCATGGAGGTTCCCAGAATAGAGGGATTCATACTCAAAATATCCAGACCAAAAACGTTGTCCAGTTTAGAACTCCTGTAAAGTTTGGGTTCGGCATAGAGGGATTACACTGTACATAGTTTTGAAGGAAAGTTTTAGGAAAGAATGTTGATTGTTGTACTGTTGTTCAAAGTGAAGAAAACACTAGATGATATTGTATTTGAGTATTTTTTTAAATAGGTATATCTGCTGTTTTTTAGGTCTGATGTTTATGTTTGGAAGACTTATAGCCCAAGCAGTGAATAACCATGGCAACAAGATTGGTGATGTATTGGAGCAGCCATTGTCTGCACAGTGTCTTATATCAGATGGATTTAGACTCTCTCTCATTTGTGCTCAGCTTAACACGTTGGAGTTTTCGACTGATGACGGGCTAAAGAACATGGCTTGGATTAAACCTGGAATCCAGATGTACAACAAAGTGTCTTATGATGAATCTAGTAGGCTATGTAATGTAGAAGATTTCAATGAAGACTGTTTTGAACTTTTCACCAAAATTATTACAAATGGAGCAGGTAACAGCAATAGGATGTAAGAACAGTCAAACTCATTAAACCTTGTTTATATGTTGCATTACACATGTACTAAACTTAATGCAAATGTGACAAACAAAAGATTGTCAGGGACTTTGTTATCTTTTTGATTAGGCATCTGAGTAATAATTATTGTAGTAGGCCTCTGTGTCCCAAATGGTTTCCAGAGGGGTCTGGGGGCATATTTATTAAGTAAGACACAAAATCACCAGCGGTAAGAGGTTAAATAGGTGGCGCTATACCACTGCCTATTACTGAAAACCCTGATTGGAATAACGTACATCAAAATGAACAAAGTTCAAATGCAGCTCATTACAAACTGCAGTAAAGATCATATTAAAGTGTTTTTTTGTTGCAAACATTTTATGTCTAGCTTATAGGTCTAATTACAATGTTTGGAAGAGTCACGCTACCTAGAGTATGTCTTATCCAGGGCAAGAGTTCATCAATAGCTTGAACAAGAACAAACTAAGGCTCCTGGTATCAGATGGACAGTATGGCAGATGGGAGGCTGGGCTTGAGTTTGTATTAGTGTATTTGAGAGGCTAGTGGAAACCATTTCTTGTTAATAATATTTTCAACTATCATTACAATCTACTCCACTTTAATACAGTCTATGGCTTTTTATTACACTCTATGATGCACTCTATTAAAATTTACAGTCAAAATGACCGCTATATAAGATTACAAAAACTTAAACGTGCAAAACAATAAAATATATTTGACCACTCTTAGTTGTTATCTTGCATCAGTTGTCTCTATAGTTTTGATAACTGATCATGAACAATTAATAGTTCACATATCTATTCTAATTGTTAATTTATAGTTTCTATGACTGTAAGCTACAATAATATATAAAAAGGTGAATATCCAAAGCAGCTCTCACTATATTCGACAAAATCATTAATGATGACGAAATAAATGGCAACAAGGCACAACAACTAACCCTCGATTAACCCTCAATACTGTCTTGGCTCACAAAATACATGATAATTAGAGAAATCAATCTGAGTACCAGGATGGGAATCGAACCCTCGACTTTCCGATTATCTAGTCGGATGCTCTACCACTGAGCTACTGGTGGAAACTCAGATGATTCATCTGTTATTGAGTCAAGTTTCACTTAAAACTTTAGTGGGTTATCATTTCTATGACCTCTTCAAAGGCTGTATGCTTTCTGACATGTTCCTCCTAACCAACAACCTGGGAAATTTACAGGCAGCAAACTCCACTCTGCAACCAGCTTGATGCAGCTGATGGCAATTGAAATTGATTTTGCAGATTAATGAAAGCTGCTCTATGAGTGGTTTAGTTGTAGGTGGTAGTATCATTATAGTAAGAAGCAAACACAACAACTCTCAATATCACGCCAAGTATCATCAGGACAATGCCACAACCAATTGCCATGTATGAGTACTTCCTTGCTGACTGACTGTGGGAACTTGCAGCTGCCAGATCACCACGGTTAATAGCATCACGGGCCTGGAAATAACAAATACCATTGGTATCATCATAACTCAATTAGATTAATAACAATATTAATTAATATTAATTGAAATCACAATCACATCTCCAAATAGAGGACTGCCAATAAGCAAATGACAGGACACTTTGAATATTTGGCAGTCCAGAATAATCATGAAAAGTCAATAAATTATATAAATATGTAAAATAACAGGTGAAAATTTGATATGTGTGTCAGTACCAAAACTTTGGCAGGCCAATAATTTTCACACATATTTTGAGGCCTGGAATGATCAATAAGTGTTTTATAATAATTATAATAGTAACAGTAGATTTATGTTGCGCCTGATCAAACAATCCATGTGCTTCATTTAGTCGGTAATTTGGCCATGATGTGGAAATTGTCCACATAAATGATATGATTATTATTATCATCCAGAGGTGGATCACTAACATCGACTTTTATCTGTTTGGTATCTTGATTCAGTTTTTGTAAGATTGAGTTCAGATATTTAAAACTTACATTGTTGGAGCTGATAATAGCACAGATACCAATAGGCCAACAACAACACAAACAAGCAAACCAAGCCAGTCCACAATAGTCTGGAGGAAACACGCCTACAGCAATTGGACCACCTGTTTGCTGTAATGGAACATAAAACAGATTGTTAGCAGGGGCTTCAATAATAGTGGCTACCGGCGGTATAGCAATACCTATTTTACGTCTCACTGCTGATTATTTTGTGTTTTACTTAATAAATATGCCCCCAGACCCCCCTAGAAAACATTTGGGACACAGACACCTACTTCAGTTACTCAGACACTTATTCAAAAAGATTGTGAAACCTTAACTCTAAATGTTAGACGCTATATCTATAGTAGTTTGTTAGTGTTTCAAGGTGTTTCAAACATGAAGGAGGAAATACTGTATTTGAATAGGTGATTTACATGATTGCATAGAATACAGCCAGCACCAGAATGCTTTGACGACTTCTCTTTTGTATCACAATTGGTGCAAATTGTTTTACTAATCTCTGCTTTAAATATGCAAGATAATTTGCAAAGGATGCTGGTATTGGGAGTAAAATGATACCATAATGCAAATGGCCTGTTAAGAAGGATTTTCGAGTGATTAAATGAATGCATACATGCACATAGCTGAGTGGATAATAGAATAAGTAAATCAACAGATGCAGAATAGGTAAGTGTGAAAGAGTGACAGTCACGCAATAGTTTCATACTTACCACAACAGTGACATTGGATGTATGTGTCATGGACCCAGGCTGCTGCATGTATCCCCCTGGGTAGCCAGGCTGACCTGTATTGGGGTATCCTTGTTGTGGGTATCCCTGCTGGGGGTATCCTTGTTGTGGGTATCCCTGCTGGGGGTATCCTTGTTGTGGGTATCCTTGCTGGGGGTACCCTGAGTTCACACTGTAACTAGGATTGTGTTGTCCTTCACCTTCAGGAGAAGGGTATGGTGGTGGGGCATCTTGGGGAACACCTAATTTAACATTACAAATAATCAGTAATGATAACAGTGCGTGAGCAGAGTCGTTCCCAAAAACCTGTGAAAGAGCTATTAAACTAATACACAGTTGTGTACTCATTGTTTTCATTTAGAAGTCAACTCGATTTATGCCAAATAAGTTTTTTACGACTGGTTTATGAGAACCAAGCTAGATCTACTACAAAATATCATACCTTGTTTCTCAGACATTTTGTTACTTGAACACTTGGAAATTCTGAAAATAGAGAGCATGAAATAAACATCAAAGCCTTAAGGTAGTACCGGACCCTTGCTACCGCTACCGCTCGCACATGTGGATCTGAATAAAATTCCTGCGCAGCTAAATTGAAACTGTAGGTTAAAGGCAAAGTTTGGCTATTTGCAGACTTTTCACTCAAAATTAACTTTGCAACGCATTATATGACCCTTAACAGAAGTTAGTGCTCATGCCAAAACATCGAATTTTCAGCTTAAAGCTAAAAAAAGAACGCGAGCCCCCAATTTTTTTTCCATTCGATTACATATTTTTATTCTTTGGATAAAGAGAGGAAAAAAAAGTTCATTCACCAATTTTCTCAAATTTCAACATTTTTGTACCTGCACAAACAAATAATTTGGCCAAATGCTTTCTAAAATTTATTTTTTACGCTACTTATAAAATATTGGTTGTTTTTTTTTATCTTGATATGTTTTCTGAACTCAATAGCTATAGTTTGAAACATTTTTTTTTGGGGGGGGGCGAGGGGGGGGCTTTTAATTCTTCTTTCAAAAACTCAATAATTCACGAACATCTAGTCCAATCCGTGGTCCAATTTTGGACACATGCATGAGGTTTTATACCCATAAAATACTCTCATTTGTATTCAATGAATCTTTATGTTGATTTTTATATTTATCCTTATCGATTTCAAACGCTCTTTTCAATTCAGACTCTTGCAAATAAAATCACAAGTATGCTAATAAATTGTTGCGTTTTGGATTATTAATTGATTTCAAACAGTTTGAGTTTTTTTTTCATCGGAATTCAAAACATAAAACTGATCACACGGCCCCCTCTGTTTTAGCTGTACATTTCAAGAATGTCTTTTCGTTTCTTAATAGTTTTACGGCCATATTACTCTAAAGAAGACCCTATATAAAAACAAATTCAGCCTCGAGGGATGAAAAGCTAAAAATGCTAATTTTTACCACATTTAGAGTAGATTGTCGCACGTACATATTGCTATTTGCAGTATTTTGTTTTATTTTCTATTTCCGGTCGACATTAACAAAAGTATTATTAATAATTCACTGAAAACAGTTTTATAACGACAGGAATTTATTGAGGCAAAAAACTGTGATGTTTTCGAGTCACAAATTATAACAAGAAAACGTGCACTCCTGACAAAAGGCAGAATGAGGAAGACAGTACCTCGTGGCAATCGTACCGCGACGTCTCCTCTGCACACCATTACGACTTAATTTTACATGCTCACTTGTTCCACGAAGCTTCATAAACGTGTTGCTACAAAGATCGGTAAGCGTAACCAATATTATTTTGATGTTTTTTTTCTGCGACATTGGCATTCAAATCAAATGGTGCGGCAATGGCAGACCGCAGTGAAACGAACCAAGGCAAAAACGAAAAGACTACATAAAAACAGCATTTGCTTTCTTAGAAAGATAGAAGTACAGAACATTCAATAAGATTGACTTGTTCTTATGGTGAACAGTTCTGACGCCAGCACATGATGGATCCGGTTACAACAGAGGTATCTGCATGTATTAGACGGGTTTCAGTTGGCGAAATACATTGCCTGTGTTCTGATATTATACTTCTTCCGCAAACACAAGGTGACTGCTACATTTTACAACAAGTGAAGCCTATAGTTAATTGATGAGCATAAAGCCGAAACGTTCGGGGAGGATTTTATAAAATTATAAACAAGTGGCCTTGGCGAGCAGCAAAACAGAAAGGAAAATAAGAATTCGTGTAAGATTTTCTGCAGGCATACACTATAGATATATCAGGTCACTCGAATTAATGGAGTTCACCTAAACAAAACGTTTATTCACACCTTCAATCGAGGCGAAAGCTTTCAATTTCTGTGATAACACACTGAAACAGTTTCATCAATAATAAACGGCACATTCTTTCGCTACAAGAGTAATCGATCTTTAACTGCGGTACATACAACATAAAGCTTCTTACCTTATATAAAACTGAAAGAGTTAGGAGTAGTTTGTTTGGAAATAATCAAGCACCACAAACTGATATGCGATCACTGAAATGCTCTGCTGCCTTAGTTAATATTCGATAGCACTTGTGACGTCATTGACATCGGTTGCTTGATCTCAAAGAGGATATTTATTTACGCCTACGAAAGCGGAACTCGCAAAGTTTGCACAGACAGATCAAAATTAAAGAATTCAGTGAAAAAAAGGAGAGAAGGAAGTAAAACTAGACGGTTAGCTTCAGCGTATACCCGTGCCCAAGTGCACACGGGCTGAAGTACTGAGCTACCTACCTGATATTTCAGTCAAAAATAATCCAGCCCGAGAAAAGTGGATAAGGTGCTCTAGTAACGGTTTTGAAAATAAATAGTCTGAAGGAACGGCCACATTGAATATACTGTTATCATCGTGATGAATTAATTAGTTAATTAATTAATTACTGTTAATATCGTAACGATAAATCCAACGGAATCATAAGGTACTCTTGACTAGTACTAGGGTTTCGTTTTCGAACTATTAATCGGTTATGTGTCTTTAACGGTCTGCAATAGTGAAAGTATAGATTCCCCTCGCGTCATGAAGAAGCTCCAAAACAGATGTATTAGGGTCATTATGCGTTCAGGCGATGTCTCGGAATGAGACCGGTCACTCCGAGATAGCAATGCGTGCACTCGGTTAGAAATCGTGTGTAAAGTTTTAAATATTAAACTATGCACCAGATAGGCTAGTAAAAATATAAGAGGAATCGTATACAACTAAGTGTACTTATAATTTTCCTGATTCTTCGAATAAATTCGCTATGCCTCTATCAAAAACTGAGTTTTTAAAGTGGAATTTTCTACCCAGTGTCATATATACGCAATTGCAAATGCCCGGCTACTTTTACTGGAAAACGTGCGCGTGCGTGTTGCCACATTTTTTCATTAGATTATTTCGATCGAAACATTTTGTACTGTGCATTCTAAAGGCCCGTCCAATAAGAAAATTTTCAGAAGTTTACTCATACCTATTTATCCTGAATTGTAAACGAGATCTTGCGATTTCCTATACAAATATTTAGCTATTTGTCGGTTGACTGTCAAGCTGAAATTAAACCACAGTTCATTCGTTTCATTTTTTTTTTTTTTGTGTGTGCATTTTCCTTAAAACAGGGGCGGATTTAGGGACGTGTCCACCGGACACCCCCTTTCCTTCGTTTTTATAATGTAACGGTGCACCGGACACACCCTAAAAAAATGAAAATAAAAACATAAATATAACCCAAATCTTGGGTTTCATTTGATAATTCTCGGTTGACGGTGGCATATTTCTGCATACATGGTTTTTAAAGTTTTCGATTTTTTTTGTGACCCCCTCCCCTCCCCCCGAACCATTTCTTGATCCGGCCCTGTTAAAGTCATCAAAACAGAAGAAAGTAAATGTCTATTAGGAGTTAAATTTTTCGTCATTCGTCAGCTAAAATTTAGGGCCTTTCTGTCAGTTGTTAGTAAACCCCATGAACCGACAACGCTTTTTGAGGTTTCACAAACTCATTAATTATTCATGAGGTATTCATCCAATCTTATCAGCTATGAATTGCATCACGAGTACAGTCTACTTTGAAATCCCGGTAAGTTCGCTCTGGTCTCTCCTGTATTTCAAGTCAATCCTGAGTACTTAGAACTCATTTTCACTGACTTTGAATCTATCTTATCGAAATACCTATTTGTAAATTATCGTTACGAAATTAAAGCAAATCAAGTAATCGCGGAGAAAAGAAGCGAAAAAACGCCCGACTTCAATTGACTTCAACCGCAGTGCCCTTCGGCCTGGAATGAATTACGCGGACTTTGAAATCCCGTTGACTGCAGCGTACCATGCAACTAGTGTAGCTAGCAATATCGAAGTGCATCAGCCTAGCATTTGATTAAAACAGTAACTTTGTCGCTTCTTTTTGCCAAACCAAGTAAACAAATCAAATGTGTGATACAATCAGAAGATGTACAAGTGTTTTATGTATTTCATTAAACCTTTTTCAGAACCAAGCGTTAAGACCTGATTTATATTCACGCAACTTTAAATATCTTCACGCAATGTACGTTCCAAAGCCTGGAATTTAAAGCTGTTTCAGCACCCCCTTTTCTATGGGCAGGAGGTGGGAATTAACATTAAATTAACTTGAAAGTGATCGCCAACGAGTTCAGTTTTTCGCCGAGGGCCTGGGAAAAGCGGTCACTTTTACACTGGTGAAATGTTTTTTCCCCACTATTCCACAGGAAGCAGGGAGCCGGGGTTTCAATTCACTAGTGTATTAGACTCATGTGAAATCACACTTATAAATACGCCTTAAGCAAATCGTCAATATGGAATATTTTATTTTAAAAATTTGACTGAAAATACACATTTTTTTCCTCTTTTTTTACCATTGATATCGCAACAACGCGAACTGACGACTACAAATTAAGTTGCCATAGCGACATTCATAATAATTAGCCGTTGAAAAATAATGTTTACTTGTAAAAAATGTTTTAAATTCCGTAACTGTATTGAAAAAATCCTACTTCGGCGAGCGAGACAGTGTGCGTGCGCATTGTCACATTTTTTACCAGCTTTTTTCGATCGAGAAATTATTTACTACTTTACACCTACCTATTAATCCTGAATTGTACTCGAGATTATTCTATACGTATAGAATAGTCCAGTTTCATGTTCTTCACTGCTCAGGCTAAGCCTCAATTGTAGGTAAATCAGTTAACAAAAGAGTCGGGACAAAACCATTGGTATTTGTATTGTTTTTGGATTGGTTCATTCCCACGGGATGTACCTCGTACAAAAGAATATATCACATACTATCGAGGCTTAGCCTGAGCAATGAAGAACATGAAACTGGACTATTAACAGATTCTTATGAAATAAATTTGTTCTCTAATAGACTATATATATGGTCAAACTTAAATCTTCTTTTGTTTTATACATTTCAACTTTTGATAGAGCGTGAATTAATCTTGTGCGTATATCAATCCTTTCACCCATTGCTAATGCACCGTGTTATCTTCCTCACTTGTTCACAAACTTGCAATGAACTAGTGAAGACTGGGATTGTCTAAAAACACAATAAGAAAGTTTTGTAATGTCTTGTACACTTTTAATGTGTGCACTATATGATTATGAGTTACCCAGCGGTTAAAAAGATTATATTAAGTACAGCAATCAGAACAATGCCAAACACGATTGACAAAATTGAGTATTTCCTTGCTGCCTGACTATGGAAATTTGCATCTGCCAGATCACCACGGTTAATAGCATCACGGGCCTGGAAATAACACACAAGTGGCATTGGTTAGATCGTTATGTTCTTTCAATTACTTACGACAACCATCACCATCATCATCATCGTATTAACCCTGGAGGAATACCTTAGTACTTAGTACTTAGGGACTGGTCAGTATGTATCGAGGGGGGGGGGAGTCACAAAAAGTCATTCAAGTGTAAATCCTCAAAAACTTTTACACTACAAAATTGAAAGGAAGGTGTCAGCCCTCCCCCTCTCGATAAATACTGACCAGTCCCTTAGGCCGATGGCTGTCTTCCCTCTGTTCTTGACACAGAAGGATACATCGCTAGCTGTTGTACCTGAACAAGGAAGAACTTGAAATTGGTTTGCTTCGAAAAACGTTTCTTTGAGAGCCGGATTCGAGAGCAGATCAGTCTACGTGTACTGGTGCTTCACAGTTCACCTCACCATTCTCCCAAACAACGATGAAACTACATCACTACTTGATTTCTTTCTTTCTTTCTTTCTTTCTTTGTTTGTTTGTCTGTCTGTCTGTCTGTCTGTCTGTCTGTCTGTCTGTCTGTCTGTCTGTCTGTCTGTCTGTCTGTCTGTCTGTCTGTCTGTTTATTTATTTATTTATTTATTTATTTAGTTATTTAGTTATTTATTTATTTCATTTTATTATTTATTTTTCTTCGTATGAGTGAGTTCAAATATTCAAAACTTACATTGTTGGAGCTGAGAATAGCACAGATACCTATAGGCCAACAACAACACAAACAAGCAAACCAAGCCAGTACACAATAGTCTGGAGGAAACACGCCTACAGCAACTGGACCACCTGTGTGCTGCAATGATATAGTAGCTACATGAACACCAGGTTGTAATGAACGTAAGCAATTGATTAGAGAAAAAAGTGTATAAACGGATGCATAAATAGGCGGGTGCGGGATGAATGAATAAGGAACCGGGAGGGGGATATTACCCTATATCGACTATACAGGGATGATCCACTGAACAGGGTAAGGTTTTTTGACCTTGGTGTCATGAACAGGGTATCCAATTCTACTCTATTTCCGATTTAATCCAATCTGTCATACTCAGGGCCCAAAAAATGAGAAATTATTTTGCATTCAGGAAATCGGCAGGAATAAGATCGTTGACTTTAAAAAAAGATAAGACGTGTGTCTGAATTGATATATTTATACAAATCATATAATATGTTCGTAAACAATTGTAATTTGTCATAAACGGAGTATGGAAGTTAGGTATGTTTTGTCATAAACAGGGTAACCCCTACAAGATCCCAGCGGAACACCCCTACCCAGATCTGAAGTGAGTAACCCCCCCCCCCCCCCCCCCCAAGAGAAAAGCCTTAGGATGAATTACATGAATGGATATGAATGAGTAAATTAATTGTAATATGAGCCAGCGAATAAATGAAAAGATGATTTACAAAAATAAATAAATGGAACAAAGAATTAATAAATAAATGAACGAATGAGAAAACGAAACTATTCAATTAATAAGTAAGAGAATGATGGATGAATGAAACAAAGACAGAGTGCTTATGGAATTAAAATGATCAAAAGAAAAAATAGGCGATTTGCACTAAATGGCGTCATTATACTAAAACTACCAGAATGCTTTGCTCACTTTCTTTTACAGCGCAATTTGTACAAATTGTTCTATTGATTTCCAAAGGAAACAAACATTTGAATATTAAAGAGAATTCACAAAAAAAATATTGGTAGATAGTTGTAGGTAAATGACGCTACAAAGCAAATTTCCTATAAAATAAAAAAAGTAGGAACCAATGCTGAACCAAGTGTGTGACAGTGACAGTCACGCAATAGTTTCAGACTTACCACAACAGTGACGTTGGATGTATGTGACATGGCCCCAGCTGGCATGGGTTGCTGCATGTATCCCCCTGGGTAACCTGGCTGACCTGTATTGGGGTATCCTTGCTGGGGGTATCCCTGCTGTGGATATCCTTGCTGGGGGTATCCCTGCTGTTGATATCCTTGCTGGGGGTATCCCTGCTGTGGATATCCTTGTTGTTGATATCCTTGTTGTTGGTATCCTTGCTGGTGCTCCGAGCTCACACCGCCGTAATTAGGATTGTATTGCTCTCCAGCATTAGGAGAAGGGTATGGGGGTGGAGCATCTTGAAGAACACCTATATTGAATATTATAAACTATCATTACTATTATCGAATGACGGGGATATAAACACCGTGAGCGATGCCGTTTTACACCCCGCGTAACTAGACCACAATAGTTTTCAAAATTATTTCATAATAGAACTAGTAATGATTGAAGAACAACATATTATTATTAGCGGTGCTGTAGTTCAAACTTTCTGTAGCGTCGATCGCCTTTCCTTTTTTTTCATAATTCAACTAGTTTTCAGACATGTAAAAGTATCAAATGCAAAAAAACTGAATTACCTTGTTTCTCAGCCATTTTCCCAATTACTTTGGAGTTCTGAAAATATCGAAATTGATAAGTGGAAAAAATGGATATCAATTTTATATCGGCATTTATCCATACCAATTTTAGATCGACTTAAATTATGGATTTGCAATTGATATTGAATCCGTTCAGGACTCTCCCATCAGTATCCAGTGGAGGCGGAAAGGAAGAGTTCTTGTACGCGCTAAATCTACTTTTCAGGTAACCAGGCATTTTGATAGATTGCAAACACTAAATGTGTGCAACAGTTGTCACTATTTAGTTGTAAATAGTGCTAATTAAACAATAGAATTAGTATAAAACAGCACTATTTAGTGGTGCGTGCATTGATCTGGTTGATTATACATTTACTGTCAAGGTAATTACATTTACGGTTGATTATTACATCTACTGTCTAGGTTATTACATTTACGGTTGATAATTACATTTACTGTCAAGGTTATTACATTTACGGTTGATTATTACATTTACTGTCAAGTTTATTACATTTACGGTTGATTATTACATTTACTGTCAAGTTTATTACATTTACGGTTGATTATTACATTTACTGTTGTTTTTACATTTAGCGGTGATACAATATATGCGGTAGAGTAAAATGTTTGTTATTTAGCCTGGAGAAGGTAGATGTTAAAAAATGCTTGTTCTCCTTCAAAGCATGTAACAGGTGTGAACTGTCTATTGTACATGGTTTTAATTAATAACATGATATGATTATCATTAGTTTATGGAAAATGTCTTCTAGGAACTTCCACTGGAGCATGGAGGAATCAACTAGTTCGTGTTAATTTCCGCTCTGTCGGGATGCGGACAGCCCAGTACAAATCGATGCACTAGCCGTACAAATCAGTCAGCGTTATTCACACCTTCAATCGAGACAAGAGATTTCACTTTCCACAAATATTATAAAAACAGTTAGAAAGTAGTTCCATGATCACAAAACGCTGGAACAAATAATACAGTTTATTACTTACTAACGAGCTGAATAAACACTCAAACGGTATCGAAACTGCATAGAATATGTATTGAACTAATTGTTCCTTACCTCCGTACCTCCGTACCTTATCCCGAAGGGTTAAGAATAAACTGTTTTAAAATAAAATCATCGAACAAACAGCTTACAAGCCAATGAAAGCGGAAATGAAACAGAATGCTGCTCGGTCGTGACATTTGAGACTGGATAAAGCGCAAACGATGACGTGCATCAGTCGCCCGAAACGTTCCATACCAGAATCCTTTTCACATTGCTTTTGTTTTTTAAATCAGACTATTGTTCCAGTATTCTCGATGGAATAACTGAAAAACAATAACTTTGAAAGAATTCTAAAAATCATTATGTTATAAAAGTACTTCAGGCCTTCAAAATTTCCAGCTTTTCGAACAGACCGGAAACGGATGCGGGGGAGACCCCCGGATAGGGGGGGGGTGTACTACCATATATTGACTATACGGGGATGATCCGCTGAACAGGGTATGGTTTTTGTGCCTACTAGCTAGAAGCTGTAGGCACTATGTCATCGGTCTTTATGCAAATTGTAAGTAACTTGACGTCACAATGGGGGAAACACGATACCATATTATGGCGAAGTTTAGCCCATGGCGATAATATTTACTTGAAGTCTTAAAATCGAATCATGGCAAATGCAAAAGTAGAAAGAAGATAAACAAATTTTCAACAATGGTTTGGATTCTTTGGACGTCAAATTCTAAGGTACATTTGCGATGTAACTATTTCTACATTTCATTGTAAAACCAAAACGCATAGTTGTCTTATTCCAATCATGGTCTTTATTCTTCGACAATTCATTTGCAAAGAAATGTATGCAATAAAATGTGACTTCTTTCGAAAAAGTATAAATAAAATAAAATAAAATAAAAAAACCTCTTGTATATGTTTGACGTAGATGTTAGAGAGATTCTTTTTTTTTTTTGAGCGATTTTCCGAGGTCGTACTTTTACTTTCATATATTTTTGACTTAATATCTCCTATATATATATATATGGCTTCTAAAGTGAACGTTTGCAAACTAAAGAGAAGAGTTTTCTTTCTGAGCGATTTAACCTAGGCCTAGCCGCGAACTCGTGAGAATTTCAGACACAACATTTGCCGACAAAAAGGCTAAATTAGCATTAAATCAACAAACATCACACGTATTCAAATAAGCAAAAGAACAACGATTGATTTGAATTTTTTTTAATTGATAAAAAGTCCTCAAAATTTTTGATTTTGAGAAGCTAGAAAACCTACAATATTCTACTCGAATTTCGAACAAGTTTCATAGAGCCACAGGAAACCCAATCAAAGCGGCATAGGAAGACCAATTAATCTCAAAATCTGCATCCGCCGCGGCAAACTTCATTTCACTCGTCAGCAATAGTGCTACAATCTATAAAATGCTAAAAGTTTTAGTAGAATAAATATTCTAACAAATGTCCGCTACTAGCTTACATGGGAGTAACTACATGCTCTCTTTGAGCGACTTCAAACATAAATATCACAAGACCGTTTGTTCAAGAATTTTCCCACTCTGCAGCTATTCACAAAATTCCAGTAGACACATGCGCTTTATAAGCGCCTTTAATTCGACCTTGGTGTCATGAACAGGGTATCCAATTCTACTCTATTTCCGATTTAATCCAAACTTCCTGTCATACTCAGGGCCCAAAAAATGAGAGAAATTATTTTGCATCCAGGAAATCGGCAGGAATAAGATCGTTGACTTTAAAAAAAAGAGCAGCACGTGTGTCTGAATTGATATATTTATACAAATCATATAATGTTGTAATGTTGCAATTGTAATTTGTCATAAACAGGGCATGGAAGACCGAAGTTAGGTATTTTTTGTCATAAACAGGGTAACCCCTACAAGATCCCAGCGGAACACCCCTACCCAGATCTGAAGGGAGTACCCCCCCCCCCACCGGGGGGGGAGACATTGCATTCGTCGAGGCTGGAGTGTATAAAATACCTACATAAAGAGACGATGTTAATAAAAGGGCTTAAAACGGCTTGAAATGGCTCGATTTTTGGACGAGATGGTAAATACACGTTATCTCTTTAATATTTTGAGTTTTATTTGTAAAATCTCGGCGATGGAGTATAATATGCATACATTCTACATACCATCCTCGGAAACCCAGGCTGAATACTCTGTCGCTCTAAATCTATATATGACACAAGGGCAGTTGATGACAAGTTATGAAACATTGACCCGGGCAGTGACCATTCCATTACTGCTGAAATAAACGTTATTTTATGCAAGCATTGGTTTTAGACTTGAGCCCAGGGGTATTTTCTCTGGGAGCGAGTTTCGAACGACAGAGTATACCGCCTGGGTTTCCGAGTATGTCTACATACATTCTCCTTATATAAAGTGAAAATAAAATAAACAAATACATAGCTTGGGTTACCTGTGATTTAAGTTGTGTGGGCCGTGTTGGGTGGCGGGAGAGGGGGTTAAGGCGAAATAGTTGCGCCAAACTCACTCCAATCTGAAACCAGTGAAAATTGGACAACGTTTTCATTGCCCTTTTTATAGACTTCATTGTTTAATTCTAAAACATCTTAATCTCTTCATTTAAAAGGTTTTGTCTCAGCAAGATTTTCAGGTCATTTTCAGATTTTTAAATCATTGTTCTCCAATACGTTACTAATCGATTAAATGATACCAAGGACGTTGGTGGGAATTTGTAAATAAATCACTCAATATTGCTTCAAATGGCCTGAAACTCTACCGAAATATAAATAAATAGACAATACAAATATGCAGACTTTAATTTTTATCATATTTTATTTATTTATTTTTTTTCGTTTTATTGCTGAAAACAGTCACAAACAGCTAGCTTGGGCTACCTGTGGTTTGAACCACCTTTAAGTTAAGACGCGAAGAGCACGTAATGAATCCTGGGTGAGACGGCTTCTTTTAATCATTAGTAACGTGAACCTGGTACAGAAAGATATTATTTACGAATTAATGTCACAAAGATGATCTCTCAAACGACCAACTAATTTTTTGAGCAGCATTTTTTTGGCTGTGTGATATATAAGCTTGCGTATTGACCCAATTTACCCGCCAATTCTTCTAGATCTTGCTTTGAATTCCGTTGAGAGACAGATCATGTATATGAAAGCGCATCGAATTAAATTACAGAATTTGAATTAAATTGTTTGGGATGCACGTCGATTAAGCCATGAGCAAAGAGCTTGATTTCCCTTTTTAAGATCAAAAAAGTGTAAAAATCTATTGAAATTAACGTCCACTAGAGTTTGAAATTGTACATTATGCCTATAGTTTCCATTGCTCACGATCGCCGGATCGCTGAGAATGTTGTCAAACGCATGTCAGAAATCGTTAGATCGTAAGCGATCTCGCATCAGTAATTTCAGCGATCCGGTGATCCTGAGCGATTATTGGAGACCAGGCTTAAGGTATCAGGGGACCCTAATGACCACTGTTCGCTTTTCTTCGTATAGGACGCAAAATATGCAACCGATTTCTATGATTTATATATCATCTGAAAGCTGAATAGTTGATGAAAACAACTATGTAAGAAAATATTGACAATTTTTCAATTTTTTTTAGTAAGTGGTGAAAATATAAATTTATACTCCGTTTTTTCAAAAAGTCACAGTACAGCAGAAATTTTCCGATCAAAACACACTTATTGTAGTATTAAAGACGAAAGATTGAACTAAAAAAACGTGTCTCCGATTTTTGAGTTATGCCCTCGTTGCGAAGATATCTGTTTCTAAAGTTAAAAATCGCATTTTTTGACGATTTTTATACAAATCACTCAATATCTCTTGAACGAGGCAAAAAATCAAAAATCGGAGACACGGTTTTTTAGTTCAATCTTTCGTCTTTACGACTACAATAAGTGTGTTTTGATCGGATAAATTTCTGCTGTACTGTGACTTTTTGAAAAAAACGGAGTATAAATTTATATTTTCACCACTTACTAAAAAAAATTGAAAAATTTAAAATTGGTTGGTACGTGGGCATCATTATATAGTCAAATAGTTGTTTCTTCCACGTTTTATTTTGAGCCAAGCTTTCGCGCTAATTGCGCATCTTCAGGGCAAAATGAATGTGTTAACAATTTGTTACAACTACATAGTGTAAGAACGCGTTATTTTACAAACAACCAATAGATTTAAAAGGAGGATGCGAAAGCAATCCAAAGTAAACGGAATTACATGCGCGCGCACAGTTATGATCGAAAAATAGAAATAAACAACAATTAAGTTGAATTAATAAATATGTAAAATAATGAATAAAACTATGAATAATTAAATATTGAAATAGCTACATGAACAAAATATAAATAATTGGAAATATTTAAATAAATAAATAATTGAATTAAGTAATATATATATAATAAATAAATAAATAAATAAATAACTAACTAAACAATTAAACAAAACAAATAAATAATTAAATAGATAAAATAGCTAAAAAATTGAAATAACTAATAATAATAATATAATAATAAATAAATTAATAATTAATAACAAATAATTAATTTAATAAATAAATAATTAAAATATAAATAAATAAATAAACAATTTAAAAAGATATAAAATAAAATTAACGAATTAAAATAAATAAATAATGATGATATTGATAATATTAATTAAATAAACAAACAATTAGAAAGGATATTAACTAAAATTAACTAAATAATAATAAATAATAATTATGGTAATAACTATGTAATTAAATAATTATGGCTTAATGATTGGCGCGTAACACTCAGGTAATAATCTGCCATTGTCTCTATTAAATATTGCATTTCTGTTCTTCTTAATAAGGCACGCCTCTGTCCACTTTCGTTGGTGCCAACGATGTTCAGTAGCTAATATTTCGGTTTCTTTCGGTTTTTTTGGAGGCGTCACTGAAAGATTGCAACGCGTTCTTAGAAACCACCGAATTAGAACAGTTGTTAAACCACTATCTACACTGAGAAGATCTTTATCTCGCCCCAAAGACGTCATCCCCGATGACAAGAGGACAGGCGTTGTATATGGTATTCCATGTGCCGATTGTGACCTTATATATATCGGGGAGACAAAAAGAGCCTTATCTTCTAGGGTAAAAGAACACCAGGCATGCGTCAGACTAGCCAAGTTGGAGTCATCGGCATTAGCAGAACATTGTTATTTAAAAGACCACAGTGTGGCATGGAAAGAAACCGAAATATTAGCTACTGAACATCGTTGGCACCAACGAAAGTGGACAGAGGCGTGCCTTATTAAGAAGAACAGAAATGCAATATTTAATAGAGACAATGGCAGATTATTACCTGAGTGTTACGCGCCAATCATTAAGCCATAATTATTTAATTACATAGTTATTACCATAATTATTATTTATTATTATTTAGTTAATTTTAGTTAATATCCTTTCTAATTGTTTGTTTATTTAATTAATATTATCAATATCATCATTATTTATTTATTTTAATTCGTTAATTTTATTTTATATCTTTTTAAATTGTTTATTTATTTATTTATATTTTAATTATTTATTTATTAAATTAATTATTTGTTATTAATTATTAATTTATTTATTATTATATTATTATTATTAGTTATTTCAATTTTTTAGCTATTTTATCTATTTAATTATTTATTTGTTTTGTTTAATTGTTTAGTTAGTTATTTATTTATTTATTTATTTATTATATATATATTACTTAATTCAATTATTTATTTATTTAAATATTTCCAATTATTTATATTTTGTTCATGTAGCTATTTCAATATTTAATTATTCATAGTTTTATTCATTATTTTACATATTTATTAATTCAACTTAATTGTTGTTTATTTCTATTTTTCGATCATAACTGTGCGCGCGCATGTAATTCCGTTTACTTTGGATTGCTTTCGCATCCTCCTTTTAAATCTATTGGTTGTTTGTAAAATAACGCGTTCTTACACTATGTAGTTGTAACAAATTGTTAACACATTCATTTTGCCCTGAAGATGCGCAATTAGCGCGAAAGCTTGGCTCAAAATAAAACGTGGAAGAAACAACTATTTGACTATATAATTGAAAAATTGTCAATATTTTCTTACATAGTTGTTTTCATCAACTATTCAGCTTTCAGATGATATATAAATGCGCCCTATACGAAGAAAAGCGAACAGTGGTCATTAGGGTCCCCTGATACCTTAAAGCCTAGTTTCCATATGATTGCACACGATCTCCGGAATGCTGAAAATGACGTCAACGATCGTCAGTGATTTTATGGAAACACTTTTCAGCGATCGAAACACATGGAAACACATGTCAGAAACTGGCAGCGCTCGTGAGCGACTCTCGCATCAGTAAGAAATTAAAGTGTTATTCAAACAGGCGCAATATGGTGTTTGCGTAAAAGCCCAGACTCGAGTGACTTCTAGATTGTACTAATAAAGGACGCCCTATATCTGAAAGGATCCCAAGTGGTTAATGTTAGTTTAATATAGACTCCAGGGCGGAAATTGACAAAACCATTATCAAGTTTGACATTTGAAGTGCATTTAGTATAACCACCAAACATAATCGCAAAACCTATATATTGAAGACAATTAAAATACACGTTATGTAAGATGATTTACAAAGACTCATAACTTACCTAGGACGCATGCTCGTATCATGACCTTTGAGGCTATCCCACATGGCTTTGTGCCTCGACTTGCAGCATTTTTGTAAGAACTATAATAACTTTCGCAAACAATCAACTGTAGTCGAAAGGTACGTAGGTTTTTGTTGTAAATGCCTCTCTAACCAATCAAATGAATTTTTTTGCGAGTTAATAAAATTTCAAATATACATACAAAAGCTAGTTCAAGTACTTTATTTCATGTTACTGAATAGTCCTGAAGTGTGATGACGTTTTACCCCCGTCTCGATACCATAATAGTTTTTAAAATCCTTTCATATTCAAATGTTATATTCCCTCGAGAGTACAGAAACAAAAGTCATAATTGGTGAACAAAAGCAATGTGAAAAGGATTCAGGCTTATTAACGTTCATAATAGTGATAGATTGCCAAATGCACATTCAAGCTCGACCAACAATATTTCAAAATAGGTTGTATATGCGCGCACACCATTCTGATTTTCAATCAGAAAAAAAAAACATTAAAAAAAATCATTAAAAAAAACCTTTGAAATTCATACCATGAATAAGATGCTTTGTTGTATATCTTTAAAAATAAATTATATTTTTACGTGGGCCAATCCCTCAATTTGGTACGATATTTGAACATAACGAAAATCACACAAATTTGTTCCCAGTGAGAGCGCAAAGCGCAAAATTGTGACTGCTTCGATCTCGACGAAATTCACACATACAAATAACGGACAAACCCAGGATAACAGCCTAGTTTTCGTTTGGGGATAAGCCGCTAGTTGAGTGACCGGCTACCCCAAAAATTTAAGAGCGACTTATGGATGCAGTCTACGTGTCGCAATACAGCGGATTTGTGTGGAAAATATTTCTAATGAATGTACAACATGAAACGGCTTTGATCATTGATGACAACAGAGTATGACGGTTGGAAAGCGGTAAATTCCTTAATGGATCAATCCAACTTTACCTAAAAATAATTTCAAATTAGTCCTCCCCGGGGTAGTCGCCCAAATTAGGATTGAAAAGCTGCACATGTTGAGACATTATGTAATATTCACAAAAATAGGAGAAAACACTACTGGAAAGCATTGTCGACAAAAGCCCACCAGTACGTTATTCTTGATCTAAATATATTACTGCAATTCATGTACAAAGCATAACCATCCGTCACGAATTTACTTTTTTTTTTGAAGTCAGCATCATTATATTGAGTTGCTTATTTTGCACCTTATTTCTCAATTTTATTAAAAAAAATAATGTCTTTCGGCGGTTGTGATATATTATTTCTCTCTGATGTTTTTGTATTTGTTCGTTCACCAAAGGCTTATTCTGGTGATAATGCCGCTGGACTTTCCCTATGACGGGCTGATATCGGACATAAAAGTAAACCGGAGGAACAAACTCAGTTAAGTGAAGAAGCTAATCAAATATAATGTACCGATGTACAGCCATAACGTCTGGCTTCAAAGCTACCAAAATACTATATTTAAGAAAATTTCTCATCAATGTGACCACAATATAAATGCCATAACAAAATGCCGCCCCAAGCCTCTTGTTAAGGAACAGCTTATGGAATAAATTTAGTGATCCCGAAACAGTTTGTGGTTAAGCTATGAAAATAATGGTCAACAATAAGGCAGGGTGACCTTAGCTGGTATTAACAATGATAAATTTAATAGTGAGAATTCTTCTACGTAAAACATACGGTTAATAAATAACCACATTGCTAAGTCTAAACGCTGAACAGAATCAAAGCTAAACCTTCCGTCTTATGATCTCAGTCGTTTCGTCCAATGTTTGCCATGTCACAAAAGGGACTTAAATAACTTCGCTTACACCAATCATGACAGTGAGTTTTTGATCGTGGGTAACCAAAGTAGTACCACAAGCACTGAAAAAAGCTGGCATTTCAACATTGAGAACATTCAGAAATGACATAAAACCGATAGGCTAGAGAAATCATAATAACTTGCGTGTCTTGGAGTGGCGATGACCATTCAGTCGTATAAACACTGCACAATGACTGCTATCTTTATGCATCGGAATTTCTTGCTCCTGGCATTTCTTGCGAGCAACGCTTTTGTAGATCTACAAGCTAGTAAAGCAAAGACCACGATTGTTATATCTCTGGACGGAGTTGGATGGCAATATGTTGGAAATAACAAAACAAATACTCCCAATTTTGACTTTATAGCTCGTACTGGCGTCAAAGCGAAAAATATGATCACCGTCAACCCGACAAGCACAATCCCGACTCACATGACATTTGTTACTGGTCTTTATCCAGAAAGTCATGGTATTGTTGCGAATAACTTCTACGATCCTGTCCTCGATGCTGATTATCACCTTGAAACAGATTGTTCTTATTTTGACCCAATGTTTTACCAGGAATCCGAGCCGATTTGGTTGACAATGGAAAAACAAGGCCTTAAAACTGGTACCTACTTTTGGCCAGCAAGCACGAGTTACGAGCAGCGACCATCCTACTACGGAGAACATGTTTGCACGATCAACTGTTCCCAATACACACCTAAAACGCTTAACACATTAAGAAAACGAATCGGATTCAAGCACTGTATATTCGACAGTTTAGATCATCCATTCTGGAAAAGAATCGAGAGCACGATAACATGGATGCAATCAGAAAGTCCACCTCGATTGGTGCTTTTATATTTTGACTACGCTGACGGATTGGGCCATGAATTCGGCCCCAATTCAAAGATGTACCTCAATTCCATCGAGATGCTTGATCGTCACGTAGTTGGTTATCTTGTCGACAGACTGAAAGAGTCTAACATGCTGGATACAACTAACATAATAATCGTCTCTGATCACAGTATGGTTGAGATTAGTTCTGAGAGACTAGTGAATCTCTATGAAGTTATCTCATACTGGAGGTATGCGATTTATCCTCCTGGAATATGGCCAATAGCTGGTAACTCCGTCGATGGAGTATACAACAGATTAAAGCGCCTCAATAATTCACACGTTACGTTTTACAAAAAGGAAGACATTCCTGAAAACGCCCACTGGAAGAATAATCCACGTATTCCTCCTATTTATTTTAAACTGGACACTGGTTGGTCCTATCGACAATATAACCATGGACAGTACCACTGGCAAGGAGGTTCGCATGGTTGGGAGCCATCTGAAGAACTAGGGGCTATTTTCTATGCTAGAGGTCCGTCATTTAAAGAAGGCTACGACTTTGATGGGACTCTCCGTGCTATAGATCTCTATCCGTTGTTGTGTCATTTAGTTGACTCCCTAATAATGGATCGCTTAGTAATGTAATGCATCTTTTGAAGGACGAACATGCGTCCACAAACACTACCACGGACACGAATGATATACCTCAACTTATAAATGCTACAGAAAACGCAACACGGCCAAATAAGGCTAGCAATGAAACACATGACGATGCAATAGCGAACGAAGAAAAAGCTAATCGGAAAATATTCGTCGAAGAACCACAGTTCAACATGACAAGAAACAAAACTCAAGATGATGGAATCGACGATGAGAAAACAGACAACTGGAAAAGAATTAGTAGACCACGACTAGATGCAGCTTGGAACAAAACACAAGATGTTGGATCACTTAGCGGGAACACGGAAGGCATAACAGTCAGGAATGGTAGAGTAAAAGGTATGCAAAAAGCTAACAAAGCGCCAAGGACTCGACTTCAGTTTAGTGATATAATTAGAATTGCTTTGTTTGCGATTTTAATAAAGTATGTAGTCTGATAGTTATATAGTTATAATAGTTCAGATATGTCAAGATATGATCTAAAATTTCAGGTTAGATTTCTATTCATGGTTACCACTCTTCTTAGGTACTGCAGAGGTGCAGCGTCCTATACCCATATACGCACGTGTCTACTTGAAATTACCGAACATTTTGAAATTTTTACCAATTTTTTCTGTTTTTAAATTTTTTTTTGTACGCAACCAAGATTTTGCGATTAAAAATAAAAACAATTTGATTAAATTGTAAGATTGAATCTAAAACAAAAGCTAACAATGTTATAAATTAGTTTTGCAGTTTACTGAAGTTTTTTTTAGATCATATGTACTTGTGCGTACTTGAGAAAAGGACCACGCTGCGCGCCTGTACTATTGCTATTTACCACTCGCACATTGCACAACAAATTTTCTTTTAAGCAACTATTTAAAAAATTATCTGATTTTGAAACCATACATGTTATATTTGCGGTATGGTTAATCACACTACACGTCTACTACCGTGTTCATAGACAAGGAGAAAATGCTTGGCGTCTTTACCATAAACTGTCCGACTATTGAAAATAAATGAATTATGGACTGAGTGATAGACCACACTCCTCATAATGACGTATTAGTGGAATGACTACATTATTGAGGGAAAACCGTAACGACGATCGAATTAATTGATTTGGTTTATGCCAATTACTCGGTATTATTACTGAGGTATGTTTTAATAAATAAGTCAAATAAGGTAATGTTTCTTTAGATTTAGTTTTAGTGATATTTATTGTTAATAGCTTAGATTAGGTCAGACAGGTGGACGTAGGCTTGTCAAGCTGCTACTTTTAAAATGTGTATTACCAAATAAAGTAAGTATGTACGTTTGCATGCACAAAAACAGTAAGTCTGGTTCATACAAGTAACGCAAATGCAAACACAATGCAAATTTAAGTTTGCGTTCTTGCCGTTAAATATGGAAGCGCATCTGCAAACGCAAGTGCAAGCGGAAAATGAAACATTTTTCATTTCTTGTGTTTGCATTTGCGTTTGCATTGCTCGTGTGAACAAGTCTTTAATATAGTAAACTGGTTTGGAAACTTTAAAGGAGCGGTAGTGATCACTAAAGCTAAACTAGCTGCTGATCATATTTTCTCCTCGACGAATTCGATGTTTTCTTGTATATTATCCAATCGAAAAAGCCAAATATTAAAGAAAAGAAAAGACCAAGTACTAGTCTCAACACGAAATATTCACGAAGGTGACCGTGTGAGGGAGAAATTCCCCTGGGGGAATCCTGGGATAAAATAATGTAAAATATCCCTAAAAGAAGCCGAAGTTTTTCAAAAAGGCGTGGCTTTGCAAATTTTGCATCTGTAAAAGATACCATACTCATTAGTTTCAATGCTATTTAAACTCTAAAAGATACCAACATTACATAAGATAACATTACTTCATTTTCATACGGATCGATTTCAACTGCCAGATTCCTTAATAAATATTCTGTTAAAATATATGTTACCTTTGGATCTGGTAAATATATAAATCCATATATACATGTATTATATTTGATAATAGCACTCGAAAATACAATTTGCTGTTATTTATTTCGCCAGAAAATTAATGCAAAAGCCAATCTTGTATTTCCCTTCTAGTAGAGTCTCTCTCGTTAGTGATTCTTGACGAGAAAAACGAGAGAATCATAAACGAAAGAGACTCTGCTAGCAGAGAATTTTGTACATCATTTAATTTCAAGTGTAGGAGAACAAACATTGGCGTCATTTATGCAAAGTTGGGTTACAACAAACAAAAACGAATGCAAAAATATAATGTATCGTCTAAACTACGTGGACTCAAAGCAGTCGGTATATATGGAAGCACAATAACCGTTGATTTCCACACAAAGTCGCCGCGGATTGACGACTTGTAAAGTGACCACACTGAGAAATACAGATATACTATAAAATAACGAAATGATGCACGATTGCAGCAAGATGCTATGATATTGTAACTGAAGCTGTCTAAACGAATGTACAACAATAAAAACAGATGTGCTAACTAAGGCTGTCAGTTTCGTAGAAACGACTCTCACATTGGGTTTGGCTGACTTTCTTGAGAGGCGTACATCCTATTCATCCCTATTAAAGTAGAATGTCCCCTTGGGTTAAGTGTTGTGATATTTCTTGTTAAACTGTTGTCCATTACGCCAACCTGATTTCTAAAGCAGAAGTAGAACGGGAAAAGGTGTTTCAAATATTTGCGGAAATTACTGCTGTATATCAAGCAAATAAAAGGATTAATGGCAAAGCTGACGTAAGATAACATAACAGTCGCTTCTGATAATACCATATAATGTCGTTCTAACGTGGGAGGCAGCGAGTGTTTCCATACAAATATCTCAAGAAGGTAGATAATGTGGTATGGGAACCAACAAGCAAAGAAACACATGACAATTGTAAACGCCATTTTGATTACTCCACGGTTTTCTCTCTGACGTCTTCTCTCGGTTTCGATTGAATTCTGACCTGGAAGTGATCGCTTCTTGATTTTAACCGCAATAGCAATGTAAAGGCTTGCGATGACAAGAAATGGGAAAAAGAAGAAGGGAATAACAACTATCAAACAAAGAATAACTGATGATTGTACTTCGCTGAATCTCTCTGGCCAAACCATTTCACATAAATATATGTTCGGCATTACGGGCACTAGTTTAAAAATGATGAGATCAATGAAGAAAGTGGCCAGTGCAGCGATCCAAATGAATGGAATGGCAAAACGAGTCTGTAGCAATTTAGGTGTTGCAGACATTGGAAATACAACAGCAAAAAATCGATCAAAACCAACAACAACCATACTCAAGATGGAAACTGTGATAGAGACATCACGGGTAAATGAGGCAATCTTGCAGAGAGCATTGCCAAAAGTACCTCCAACCATCCATTGAAATGACATGTTGTGCAAGAAAGCCAGCGTAGGACATATAGCCGCGATGGAACCAACCAAGTCAGATAAAGCCATATTGACAATCAGGTAGTTTATCGTTGTGTGCATCTGTTTGTTGCGGAAAACTATTGCGATGACATAAACATTGCCTAAAATTGACAAAGCCAACAGCAAGCTGTAGCACAGTGTAAAGGACACTTTTTGATTCTTTGGTAGAAAAATCAACCAGTCTTGCAATGGCGGTTCAACATGATTGGAAGAATTCGTGAAATTAAAGTTTCGTTCGCCATTCATTGTTGCCGATCCTTGTGTTATCCGGAGTTATTTGATAGTTTTCTACGGAACAAACAAGCACTTAGAATCGGGAACAAAATTACAACAGCTCATTTCCTCGTAGCAGCTTTAACTAGACCCTGCAAACAATATCCACTTATTTGGAACTGACAGTATTTCATTAAAATCACGATTCTACTCTGAAATACTTGCTTGTTCTGTATCGTTTGAAAGTCAACACTGGCCCTTTTGGTAATATGCAATTTTAGTGGGCACTTATAAACTACGTCACATGCCAACTGATGACGCCAAACAAAAGAGAATCCAACTTTTAGTGAGCTGTAAATATTGAAAGAGTATAGAAGTAAGCAACATAACTGTCACAAAAGCGCCATGAAAACGATTTTGTTGCTGTCGACTGCATTTGAAATTAATGGTGTTGATTTTTAAACATTTTTTGATGTATAAAATTGTTAATTAAATTACGTAAATTAAAACAAATATTTGTATTCCATTTAACTATATTGTTGGCCGAGAATACAACTTATTTACCTGTAACTTGAACACGATACAAAAGCGATATAATTTTGTCAATTCTCGCCAATGAGCATGTAATGTCTACTAAAGTCAATAAAACTATACCAAATATAGCAATACTAGATGCCGAGGAAACTATATGTGCTGAAAAATACACAAAAAAACAATTTTATTCATCAAATCGATTCTTACTCATGATGGCAAAATGCCAAGAGGATAGAGTTGTGACGTCACAGATGATTTGCTTAGCTTTGGCGATGATTTAATAGATAATCACTGAGACACACAGCATTCGTGGGTATAATGCAGGCAGCTGAGGGCGCAGCCCGAAGCTGCCTGCATTATACCCACGAATGCTGTGTGCCGAAGTGATTATCTAGTATAATTATTGTTCTTATCGTTGTCTTATTCGTTTTCGTTATATTGATTGCTAGGCGGAACTCGCTGCATTATTAAAAATAATGCTTTTAGCTAGAAGCATTATTTTTGATAATGCAGTTTGCTGTTTGTTGAAGTGTGACCTAATGCATTCGTTGAGATAATACTGAGTAAAAACAATGGGTTGTGATGAGAACAGTGATTATACACAAACTCATTCGCACGTGGAGGTTCGTGCGTGTTTGATTCAGTGGTCCCGCTCTATATATTCGCTTTGTTACTTAGTTATGTCCGTCGTTTGTGCTGTTGTTGGATGCGACCATAATTCTACTCGAGACAAGGGGATATATACATAGTTTTAGACCAGCAATTATTAAAAACCAAGGAGAAAAGACGAGAATTGTCTGAGCGCCGAGGACGACGATGGCTGTCAAATATAAACAGGACAGACTTAGATGACGAAAAAACAAATATATACGAGTTTGCAGTGACCATTTCATCAGTGGTAAGTACTAACACTGTCTAGCAAGTTTGTACAATCGTAAGATAATGTGAAGTTTTATTTTATTTTCGTCTGACTGTGTATAAAACTCGCAGCTGTTAGCAAAGTGCTAGGCCTTGTAGCCTGCAGGGTTATTTGATAAGTGCTCGCCAGCAAAACAAAAACCTTTGCCACTGCAGCAAAGTGAAAGAAAGTTCGAAGTCACATTGTCGAAGTAACAGGCAGTGCCGAATGAGAGAGAAAGAGACGAAAACTCACCGAGGAGATCATCAAATAACAAGCTCAGTCCGTATCCAGCTCACAGTGTGTTGTAGTCTGTCGTGCCATAAACTATCATATCAACCGTCATACATATTATTTGATCTTCGAAATATTGAAACTCATTGAAAATATTTATATATTTATGTGTATTATACTATGATTAAGCTCTTTTTTGTAATTGTGGGGTGTGAGAAGATCAACCATTCACAGATGTCAACCTAAATCTGTACATTCCTGCATATAATTTATAAGAGGAATTAAAAAACAGCTTTCTACTTTAGAGTTCGAAGAAACACGTATTAAAAACATTGCAAATGTACGAAGTCATAAATTGACGTATAAAATGTTGAGAAATGAAAGAAAAACTCCATACAACACTTACAAAACTACATATAACAGACCGAATGACAATTTTCAGTCTGAGTGTACAACTACTATGCGTAGTACGAGTGGCTGGCACGTGGAAAAATGTATTTTTTTAGGAAATATTATAGACGGTACATGTAACTGCATGTGTTTATTTCATTTTCATTTATCATCATCATCATCATCAATTTTTTTTGGGGGGGAGAGGGAGGGCGGGTTGGCGACATTTTTCTATCGAAAATGTGTTTATTTGTAGAGGGGCCTTTGCTTATTAATCACCCACCCCCTCCCCCCATATATAATCATTATAAAATTGATAAAAAGCCATTCCAAACAAAAGGAGACCATCAATTACCATACCATAATGCACCACTCGTTATCGGAAGTTCACTGTTTTTCCCTACGGCGCTTTGTCTGTCTGGACCGAACCAAGAATTACGGCGAAATACATATGATTCGGGTTAAAATAAAAGTTTCACAGTGTGGATGGTTGGATTTGTCAACGTTTTTTCCTCATTGATTCTATACTGAGATTGGATGATTGTTGAAAGGAAGCCGCTGGCTTCTTTTTCTACTGGTGCGCATTCATTCAAAAAACTGGACATTTCTGTAAACATAAAGCGAAGTAAGGGCTGCTTTTCGTTTACTCAAGAGATGGTTGGCACTAGACTTGCTCCCATGTTGGACTGAAACTCGACAGTAAGGTAATTTATCTTCTTTTAATATCCTAATACAACAGCAACGGTGTAATGTTTTATTATAATTTATTGTAACACATGGCCGTTTGAAAATACTGAAAGTTTACAGTGATGAAACTGAGATAGTCAATGAAGCTAGAATAATTCAATGTATAGAACACGAAGCCAGCCTATTCTAGAGTAAGATCAGATTTTATACCTTTAGGTTTGTGCAATTAAAAAAAAATACTATCACATCAGAACACTAGAGCTAGCGAGTAATTTCGCAATTGAGAAATTCTTTATTCAATTCACAAGAGCTTCATTGGTAATGTACGTTCTTCAACTTCAAATATATCAGTCACGATCGAGGTCCTAACGTTTCCTTCGACCCTAGACCAAAGGAGTATCTCTCTTGATTTCTTTCATAAACATCAAATGTAAACTTGAAAATTCACGGTCGTTAAATTTTCATAGTCGACTGAATCTTGAACGGACTTGAAAATATTTGCATAAATCTAGTTGTTTTGATTCTGAGTATGCTATTGTTGAGTATTTGATTAGCTAGTAATCCTGCATAGTTTGCTGAAAATTACGGTGGTGTCAATTTGACGAACGAACGAATGAACACTGATAAAGACAACGTTTTTACAAAGTTATACTTTCATGGTATTGTAATGTAACCTGCTTTTTCTTTTGTATTTCAGGTGGTTTTCTTAATTTGGAAAAAAAGATGCGCACATATTGAAGACTTTTCCTCGTAAATTAACATGAATTCCATGTGTCATTATGTATTGCAATTATTAACGCCCAAAAGAATTAAGTGTAAAACGCTTTTGATTTCAACATTCGCTGTTGCTGTGACTTTATATTTTTACTTTGAATTTAGATATCCGAATCTCCAGCCAGACTTTAGGCTAGTTTTACCACATGTTGAGCCGAGGCTTACACCTGATGAGCGACGCATGTATATTGCTGTTGTTGTGAACAGCCGAGGAAGCGGACCAGAACATCGTGAGCTGCGAAAAACAATTCGTAAAACATGGGGAAATTGGAATTTTTGGAAACATCCTGGGAATGATACACATAAATGGAGATTATTTTTTTCTCTAGGCATCGCAGATGATAGAACTGATCGTAATGCCAATCTAGAAGAGGCACGGGAATATAACGATGTTCTCATAGGAAACTTTACAGACAATTACATCAACGTGGTGATAAAAACATTTATGGGTCACTACTGGGCAGTGACTCGACTATCATGCAAATATGTCCTTAAGACAGACGACGATGTCTATGTTCGAGTTCCAAGCTTAGCGAAGTGGTTAGTCAATTCTGGAACTCCTAAGTTTTTCTATGGTGGAGTTATCAGTTTGTTTACTGGAGTTCCTCGAGAACGTAGTTCCAAGTGGTATATCTCAATGGACCAATATAATGGTACTTCCTGGCCACCATGGTGCCACGGTGCTTACCATGTGCTGTCAGCGGACATTATTCCTAGGTATCTGAGGTATACTTCACTGAGGAGGCCATTTCATTCTGATGATACATATATAGGAGTCGCATCAAAAGACTTGGGAATCAAAGCTGTGCAGATACCAGGTTTTACAATCGAAAACCACCATCCTGACCGGGTGAGGTCTGACCAAGAACTTGCGGCATCAATAGCTATGGGGCATAAGCTCCAGCCTTGGAAAATAGTAAAATACCACAACTTTTATCTTAGCAAAGGGCTGGCATAATCACATATTGTATATGGTCATGTTCAGGCTGTTGTTATTCATGTGAAAACCAATGATAGGCTGTGGATTGATGACGTAGAATACTACAACTACCAGAATGCTTTGCCGACTTTCCTTTGTATTGCAATTAGTGCAAATTGCTTTATTTATCTCCACAGGGTTTAAAAAATTAGAATATGAAAGATGTTTCGCAAAGGATGCTGGTAGTGGTAGTAAAATGATGCTATAGTACAAATGGCCTATTCTATAAGTATTTATTTTTTATTAGCATGTTTATTAGCTAGCATGTTTATTAGCGTTATTTATTAGAGAAGAAGGAATTCGTATTATAGAATGGTCTGAACCGTGGTAATGAATACAGTAAATTGAATGAAAGACGGAATGCCGTATTCTTACTGACTATATCAAAGTTTATTACCAATTGTGGTAATTGAAGAAAATTTTTTTTATTTTTATATTATAACAATATTTTTGACAGGAATATCTCATTTATCTGAAAGGTAGTCTGAAGAGAGTCTTGTATCTAAATCTAATTACAGACATATAAAGACAGATAAGGTAGTACATTCGGATTCACATTCACTTAATAAATGGCTACAGAAGATACACGTCTACCATTTGATCGATCATCAGAGATCTTCAACTTGAGTAAATAACGCTGATTTTAATCAAATTACTGTTTATTTTTGATTATTATTGTAAGCTCACAGTACATTTCAGTCATGAAATCTACATCTTGAATCCGGCATTCCCTTATTTTCCCGGGCAACGTATATATGTAGAGTCGTTTTCGCAAGAGTGGGAAACGGTACGGTTACGATACCGCTACGATACGGTAGATAGATTCTAATGTTGTCTTCAAAACTACTGTTGCGATACAATATAGTTCTGTTTCCCACTCATGCGACACCGACTAGGCGGCAAGTTGCAGCGACTTGTCCCCGCGACAGGTCGCCTCAGTGTGCACTGGTTCAACAATCCAACCGGTTGGATTTCGTGCGGTAAGTCACAGCAACAAAATTCTGTCGCGACGACTACACAACAATTTCCGCAAAAAATACTTGGACACACGAGGGGAAATTGTCGCTTCGACTTGTGGCCTAGTGTCTACCGACCTTAATAATTAATGGTTAAAACTAAAGCCATTGTTGTCATTTGTTGTTTATCAACTACTACAAAAATGGTCTAATTTCTTTCATGGTCATATGAAAATCTCTCTAACAAATAGCTATTTAGTAACTATTTGTCACTAGCACTCAACCAGAACACAATACCAAGACAAAAGAAATGGTATTCAAATGCTCTGGTTTAGTGATAGTGATAAATAGTAGTGCAAACGATTAATCCGTTAAAAAATAAGTAAGTAAGTAAGTAATACTTAAGGTAATTCCGTAGTTTTGCACTGCGCACAGTTCTGCGCATATTTCGAATTTTAGAGTTTTATATTTCTTATCATCAATAGATACAGAGTTATGTCTGAGAAACACTTTAACGTAAAAATACGAACAGTTTTCACATTTTCAAGCGAAAAATTACGAATTTCTTCAAACTCGCCCAAGTCCACACTCGGAAAAGACTTGATATTATTGAAATTTGAGAATATTTCTCAAAATATCTCGCAAACCAATACGGGCACCTATCTTTTTTATTTCATAATATCATTTGAAATCATGTTTTTTAAAACATATGTGATCGATGACAAAATTCTATGGATAGGTTTTTCGATATTTCGAAAAGTGTTTCGTTCAAAGCGTTATTGAGGCCTGTACATATTCGAACATTTTGTTAATTTTTGCTTTATTTCTCTTCGCTGTTGAATTTAAGTGCAAATCTTTTGCTTTACATCGGTAGCCCAATGTATAAGGAGCACATTTAAGCACATTCAAAATATTTTGTATTGACCAAGCTTAGTCAAGAGATACTTTTATGTATGATGCCCATTTTCGAATGTTAGACGCTAAATTGACAAAAGTGGTTATATTTTAAACATTTTTCTCGCGAAATCCAATACGGTGACCCCATTATTTTATTTTATATTTTTGATGAAAAACTCAAAACGTTTTACCGTAGAAAGTTTTATCAAAATTCTATTGCTAGTTCTATTACTACGGAATTATCTTAAGTAATACTAAAAGGTACAACTTCATGCAAATTCTATTGTTTTCGATTGTTTAATTAGCACTATTTTGTACTATTTGGTAATTAGTGTTTAACGAATTTATTGTTTGTACTCTACTGAATAGCTACTATTTGTTAGTATATAGTTTGTTTTGATTTCATGGTATTCTTGTGTTTGCTCTAAATAAACATGAAAAAAATTGAGATCTAGAAGTATTGAGATCTAAGGACAAAAAATGTAAGACAATAAAAAAGAAAACTCCACGATAAATTGTGTGTTAACCAGTTAAAAATAAAAAAACACGTGGCATGTCACGATCCAACGCAGCATGTACACTACTGCAGTTTGTGCTTGCGATAAAAAGTATATAATTTCATCATATATTTTGCGTCCAGTTTATGGCCCAAAGCTATTGCTTGCATAAGTTCCATTTTTGGCTTGATTCGTTTTGGACGGTTGTAATAGAAAATAAGACCTGGAATATGAAATACATTGATCCCCAGGTCCTTTGAAGCTAAACCTATGTATACATCATCTGTGTGAAATGGATATCGTATCCGCGTGTAGTTCAGGTACTTTGGGATGATATCAGTGGATAGAACGTGATAAGCCCCTCTGCACCATGGTGGCCACGTTGTACCATTGTATTCTTCCTTGGATGTGTACCAAGGGCTGGTATAATCGCGGTTTACATCGTTGTGTGGACTGATTAAACCCCCATAGAAAGACAGTGGATTTCCAGAATCGTTCAACCATCTAATTAAACTTGGAACTCGTACATAGACATCGTCGTCTGTCTTAAGGACATATTTGCATGAAATTCGAGTCACTGCCCAGTAATGACCCATAAATGTTTTAATTACCACGTTGATGTAATTGTCTGTAAAGTTTCCTATGAGAACATCGTTATATTCCCGTGCCTCTTCTAGATTGGCATTACGATCAGTTCTATCATCTGCGATTCCCAGAGAAAAAAATAATCTCCATTTAAATTTATCGTTCCCAGGATGTTTCCAAAAATGCTTCCAATTCCCCCATGTTTTACGAATTGTTCTTCGTAGCTCACGATGTTCTGGTCCGCTTCCTCGGCTGTTCACAACAACAGCAACATGCATGCGCCTCTCTTTGGCTGAAAGAATTGGTTCAATATCAGGTAGAAGAAGTCTGAAGTCTGGCCTCAAGTTAGGTTTTCGAGGTTGCAAGTTATAGACTGTCAGCGCACATAAGCTGAAGAGCAACGATACTTTGATAAAATGTCGCTTTCTTCGTGATGAAAATGAGAAATGAAGGCGACGAATCCAGCTGTTATCCATCCGATTGTGTCGACACGAACCTGAAGATAAATAAATATGATCAATGTCTATGGAATCTGGGAAGAACTCTAAAGCATATTAAACATGTACTTGGTACTTCGAAAAAAACATCAAAGCCATAATGTTTCGGCAGTTTTCTTTTTCTTCTTTGATAAGAAATACTATCATTATACTATATTTTAATACTATTTTGAATCTTTAAATTAAAATTTTGAATTTTTAACTTAACCGTTGTAGTGCTGTCTATATATTATAATGATATGTCCTCGTGTCGGCAGTTTGAGGAGAAGAAACTAGAAATTAGTTATCAGAGACTGGTGTAGTTGCTCATGGAGTTTCGCTTTACAAAACCTCGTGCATAATTCAGGTTTTATCACAAAAACAAAAGCGAAACGAACAATTTTATAATTATCCTTAATTTTGTTAGAAAAAAATAGTAAATCTCGATAAATTATTCTTCATTTATAAGTCGCTCTATCTTCGAAGTCACTTCGTGTTCAACAGAACAACAGTGGAATTGATTGTTTTAAATAAAAATATTTCAAAGTGAATGAATATATAATTTTAAAGTCGTGTTCGCATGATTGGAAAGCGGTACGGTTAGATAATACGGTAGATAACTCGCCGAATGTTTTCTTCAAAACTACGTCTACGGTGCAGTAGTTTTCCACTCGTGCGAAAACGAATACACAGAGTAGGGAGTGTCAAGGCAGTGTTATAGACAAAATAATTGACTGTTCAATCAAAAAATATATCGATAATTTAGCGAACATATAAGTTCATTTTTGAAAATTGAAGTTTTGTCATACCTCGTTAGCAGAATAAATCGATTCTGTTGGACTTGCCGTACGTTATGAAATACAAATCTGAGAGAAAAATCAGACTTCCCATTTCTCAAGCTGCTTTCGGCAGCTTCTTCAGTAAAGTGTTCCTTGTTTCTAACCCTTGTTGAACAAACCGCGCGAAATTGTTTTTGTTAACGTTTCTTTGCCATGCTTTTGTTGGTTTCGGTTTGACGACAATGTTCACTATTTTTCATTTTGTTTTCATTCAGTCCATATCTGTCGTTGAACGTATTTTCTTCAATCTACTGACGCTACTTGCTCATATCCAGCCAGCTTACATTAGCATTTTGAAACATAATTACCAAGTTTAGAGTCGTTTTAGCATGAGTGGGAAACGGTACGGTTACGATACCGCTACGATACGGCGGATAATTTGAACATTTTCTCGGAAACTACGTTTACGATACGATTCAGTACTTTTTTTCCACTCATACGAAAATGACTCTATCAGAAATGTACGACTACGATACGATGTTGTAGAGTTGTTGTCGTATAAATGGAAAACAGTACTGTATCGTATCGTAGCCGTAGTTTCTAAGATAACTAAGATAATTTTCTACCGTATCGTAGCCGTATCGTAAACGTACCGTTTCCCACCCACACGACGACGACTTTCTGAATCATTGCCTTATCATAATAATAATATTGCATTTCTATAGCACGTGGTTGCCTTATGATAATAATAACATTACACTTAGAGAGCACGTGGTCTATTTGTATATGTGAGCTTTACACAAAATAAAAAATATCCAAACGATATATATTCCTAATTACAATGGCTTAAATTACGTATGCATTGACGAATAAACTTTGACAAATATGCTCACAATCTAAGATTGTAGTCATTTATCAAATGCACGCTTGAATAGATACGCCTTCGCTTAAGTTTCTATAGTTTCAGGTGGCAGTCTGGGGCGCGTCAACCATAACGTCATCAACTATCGTAATACAACACGCAAGCGAAAAATATGGTTGACATGGCAACTGAATGATAGAAATGACATCTGACAATGTGTCCCAATGTGAATTCTGGGAATGTATCTTGAGTGGGCTCAGTCCATTAGGAAAAATTCCAGTCCTTTTCTCTGGCTTTGACCATTTTCCCCGGGTGGAACTCGTGGGGGATAGAAACTTGTGGATACACCACATGTTGTGAAGAAAGAAAATGTTTTTGCAACATGGTGTTTCAAAAATTAACGATCAAACAAGCGGTTTAATATGAGAATCACCAAAAGTTGTATGTTTTGGATCTTATTTGATTGTTGTCGGGCCAATCACTATAAAATAGAATAAAATGAAGTGAAAGGGAAGCAGTAGATCACAAGTCATTCATTGGTGTATTGTGACGTGCACAATTCCATCGTTTTAATAGCCTTTGGTTGGTTTTGGACCTAATTGAAAGTGAGATACAACTTCGTGCTATCAACATTGCGAGCTGTTTTAAAGTTCATAAAAATCGGATGTCGGATGTGAACATAAGAATTTGACTTAGTCAAGCAAAACGAGTAATATATAAACGTGCAAAAAACACATTGAAAGGAAAGAAAACCAGGTTAATATTCTCGAATACGTCACATTTCAGGTCTAATTGACAGAAACATGAGTAGGAAAAGAAGAGGCAAGTAAAAAAAAGTCGAAACTTTTGTATTATAACTGAAATCGAAATAATTTTTCGAAAAATCAAATCTTCCTCTAGACACTTAACAGTCAAGATTTAGTTTTAGGGTATTTTGACTTCTGGATCAAGATTTAGATTGCAGATTTGCACTGGCATGACAGATGTTTTCACCAATGTTCTAAGCGTTACAGCTTGTGTTACGCCTGAACTGCACTGCTCAATCGGAATGAAGGATTTTTTTCAATACAAATTTTGAGCATGATCGAGAAGCTGCAGGCTACAAGTTGGCACGGTGCTGATAATTTGACATGCGCGTTGACCTACTGGACTCATATTTGACATGAAATGAATATATCTTTTATTTGAATTCGCTATAATAAATTAGTGAAGGTGCACTGCACACGAACATCCCCAGATCAACTGAGGTATTCTCTACATTAAATTGATATTAATTACATCATTGACATTCAGATGAGATGGATGAATGGCATGCAGCTGACCACTAATATAAATGGCGCCGGGAAATTGGGTTTTTGATCGTGAAGGTTTAGGTACCAGCAAAACATATAACTTTCATTTTGATTGTGATTTTCTAGCGCTGAAAAATGACAAGAAATACCTGACTTTTTTAATTTAACTCTGATTTGGAACGGATAACAGAACGGTATCGGATCGGTATCGTAACCGTACCATTTGCATAGCCAATGTTTTATTAGTGCTAATGTATGCACCTACCCGTTTGTTTTTCATTTGTTTTATTATTTTGGAATCTACTCTACTATATTATCCACGCAATACGACAGTGTAAAGTCCTTTGTATAAAAAAAAAAACCTTTTACCTTCACAACCAATCGTTTGCGATCAGATATTAAGATAGCTCAGTACAACCGGAGCCATTTATGAAAGTGGTCTAAAGAGATAGGCTAATAGGGAGGAATAAATATATGGAAATGGATGAATACATGCATGTATGGATGAACGAACTGTGCTACTTGATAAACATTTCTTTACACACATACAAACCACTAGCAAATTTCGTCTTCAGACTTGAATTCAATTTGAGTAGTCTACTTAGAGTACTTCCTCATGGATATTAGAGTGCACACACTAAAAGTGTGCAACATCACTAAATAGTGCTATTTTATGCTAATTCTATTGTTTTCTTTTGTTTAATTAGTGCTATTTACAACTAAATAGTGACAACTGTTGCACACTTTTAGTGCGTGCACTCTATCTTCTTTCATTCACGAAGATATAGTTTTTTGTATTTTTAACAGGGCAATGAATTGTTTTCACTTTGTAGAAGAATGAATCTTCCTCTTCTTGTGAATCGTATATATGAATGTGAAAACAGACATTTATCCTCACAAAATAACTTACACACTTTTGCAGAATCGTTGTCAGCTAGACCTCAACCACACAGAGCATTTCCCTCCGATTTCAAAATACATTCTGAGGAACTGAGTTATCCCTCACAAAAAGAACTTAACCTTATTGCAGGAACGTCAGCTAAACCTCAATCACACCAATCTATTCCTTCCTGATTCAAAATCCACTCTGAGGAACTGAGTTAGCTACCAAAAAAAGAAACTACACCTTATTGCAGAACCGTCAGCTAGACCTCAACCACACCGAGCTATCCTTTTGTGATTCAGAATCAGAAAGGCAGTTAGCTATCATAAATAACCTATACAAATACAATATAATTTACTGAACAACACAAGCTGAACTGGTGATTTTCCCATCATCGCCCTGCGAGGCTGCTTTGTTGGCTGTTATCACCACATTTGCTGTCGCCTTAAATTTGTCTCCTTCGCCACCATTTAAAATGTCTTCCAAAACAGAAACCTGATAAAATAAAACAAATATAAATATATTGGTTAGACCACCGTACACATTATGTCAGATAAAGTTGTAGATGCAAAGGTATTTATCCAGTTAGGGTAAGTCGTATTGATTAGGAGCAAATTTTATGCAAATTTGAATATAGCATTTGCCCTGTTTTGGTATAGTTCGCAGTGAAAGTGCCGTTTTTCAAATTTAATCCGGCATTGTGTGTGGGCAATTGCCTGAACGACAGATGGTGAAATAAAAAAATACACAAAAAGATGTCTATCACATATGTGGGACAATGCACATAAAAATGTAGAATGTTCACAAGCAAAAAGGTTACTTTTTAACATATTTTCTTTACAAACCATAGCCTGAGTGTTCGGGCTTTCGGGGAGGGAAAATAAGAAAAGTCTAGACTCTTTCCCAGGATCTCTCCTGTTCCTTAGAAGGCTCGTATTATGCACAACAAATCAGCAAACAAACAGAGCGACGATCGAAACGAAACTACATGGTTTCGCACTGGCGTGTTTCAACATGTCCTCACCTCAATCGTCGTTGTCTTGTTTTTCTTGGCTTCTTCGACCAACTCTCGAATCTTTTTCTGCAGAAACAAAACAATGATTGGTCAAGTCCGACGGTATGAAAAACACAGTATGCGACGTTTCAAATAGGGTCGTTTTGAGTGGTGGAAAACATCAACGTTCTCATCGTATGTAACTGTAATTTCTCAGAAACCTTTACAAGTTAATTGCATGCCGTATCATAGTCGTATATTAACCGTACCGTTTTCCACTCATGCGAAAATGACTCGTTATGATTATCCTTATTTTGATTTATGTTCATTGGCGGACCCAGGATTTTTTTATTGAGGGGGGACTAATGGAAATTTTCCAACAATTTCGTTATATTCTTTTTTGGATTCTCATTAGCATATTCTAGTACGTCATTCATTGCAGTTCATTTATAAAACACTCAAAATGTAATTGGTTAATATTAATAATTTTATTTAAGTAAATAAAATGAAAAACGTTGCTTTTAAATTATAAGAGAAGTAAAAAAGTCAGTACATGTGTGTGTGTGTGGGAGGGGGGGAAGGGACAAGTCATCTCAGGCCCCCCTGGATCCGTCCCTGATGTTTTGTTTGATACTTACAAGTTTTTTCTCTGAACGATCAGCACGTCTTATGGACTTTGTTAACTTTAAATCTCGCATGCGATCGTCATTGGTCTATATTGAAAAGAAAGAGATAAAACACACTATTAGTGATAAGAAATTGAAGCCCGATAAATGGAGCCGTTTAAAGCGAAGCTGTATATTCCAGCAACTTCAAGCCAATCGTTTTTATCTTTGTCGTATGCCATCATTATTGCCATGTACAACACCACATTCTTATCAGTCTTCTTATCACGCGCTTCCATCAGCTTAGTCTCCAGGCTACTCGCAGTCGTTCAGCAGACGTCACTTTTTATGTCTCTCGTCAAGAGCGTCCACAATCTTGGATCTGAGCCGACTGCATGAGAGTGGCCTGAGGACGAGGGTATATATATATATCGTCTCAACACGATGACCACCATCGCCATCATCATCTCCATCCATCACATTTATAGTCATCAAGTCTTACCTGCTATGAATATCATCATTATAATATATGCAATCACATCGGTCATTCATTCATGTCATCATCATCATCATCATCATCATCATCATCATCATAATCATCATCAACATATTCATGCATAATTATGCATCACCATCATCACGTTGATTGACCATCATGAATGAATTCTCACCAAAGATTGTGATCTAGGTATGGTATCTTCATTGGCAGTATTAGCTGTTTTCTGTGTTGGTTGTGGTTGAGCTGTTGGTTGTGGTTGTTGTGGAACTGCAGTGGCGGCTTTCTGTGCTTGTAGCTTAGAAGGTGCTTGTTCTTTACTGACTTTCCGACCTGCCTGCTTACCCCAAACCTCAATGACCAGTGGTTGATTCAAAAGATAGTCCAGAAACTACAAAACAGATAAAAGCGCAAGGTCACCAAATGTGAACTTGAAAATATCAGCCAGAACGAGATTATTTCAAGATACATTCAAGCATTTGTTTTATGACGTAGCTAGAGTTAACGGCGACAAAAAAAAACAAAATTTATTTACGTTAAAATATTACAGGCTGAGTTTTTCATGTTGAAAGAGATTCATCCTTTAATATACTAGCATTAAATCAGGGGTTCCAAATCTTCACACTTCACACACTACCCATATAGAGAAGGAAAGATTTCGAAAGAGCAAATCAGGACGCACGTTTTGTCAAAATAGATTATGACTGGTACAAATAGATTGTCTTTCTTGTATTCTACGCGTCTTCTAGCACAAGGTGGTTGAATTACAGATTCCACCTTTCTACACTTCACGCCGATTACCCATGATTAAAAACATCAGACGTTAGCTTTAACACGATAAGAGCTTCATGCAAGAGCACAGTCCTACCTGTTTTGTAACTGGTGAGAAAGTAAATCTCTTTGTGTAGTCAAAGTTAGGATTGATAGTATTTGATATTGTTTTTGTTCCAGACGCCTCCTTGTCCAGATAGAGCTTGTAGCTGCAGTACGTCTTGCCCTGTAAAACAAACATGTTCGTCAAGTGTGTATCAGATAACTTTTGTATTCTATTGTTGCTTCGTTTAATTGTTTAACATGTATAGAATAGAACAGTGCTCAGGATAAGCTTCAATAGCCCTGAAGTGCGATGACGTTTTACCCCCGTCTCTATACCATAATAGTTTTTAAAATCCTTTCATATTCAAATTTTATATTCCCTCGAGAATACATGAACAATAGTCATAATTAGTGAACAAAAGCAATGTGAAAAGGATTCTGGTCTAGACACGGGGGTAAAACGTCATCATGCTTCAGGCTTATTGTATAGGTAAATCAACGATAAAGTCAAGACAAATCCATTGGTATTTATATTGTTTTTGGATTGGTGGATTCCCACGGGATGTACCCGGTCGTGCAAAGCAATATATCACATACGAACGAGGTTTTGCCTGAGCATTGAAGAACATGAAATAAGACTATAATTGTGTATCTGTGTCTTCACGAAGACGATGCCAACATCCAAAATCGTTCAAAGGATGCGAAGAAATTCTTTTTTTTTTTGGTCAGGTTGTGATACCTTTGAAAATCTTTGAGGAAGACCTCTTGCTGCTGGTATCTTGAGATTAAAGATTAATTCTTTGCCAATCTGATATAACAAGATAAAACATTAGACTCGTCTGTTGTGCACTGATGTGTTAAGGGTTCTTACCGAAAATGACATTTAGTAAATGGGGATAGCCCCCAGTTAGAGATGATAAACACATGACTACATAGTTTTAATTAATTTTCACGTCACAGAACCATTGATTTCAAATTAGCAACTTGTTTGAGCGCTTTCTACATAATGATGAAGTAAACGTTAAGTTACCAATTCTGAAGGTTCTTCTACAAAGTCATCGATGTCTTCATTGCCTTGAGCGTCACATGGAAACATGGAAACCTGATTACAAAAACAGAAATGATAATATTAATGAAAACATAGTATAATAATTCACCATCAGATTCTTGTCATCATTCGTTATTTTATTGTGAAAATCAATTTCACCAAATTCGTTGTATTGCGACGCGGCCGTTTTAAAACTTTGTTTTGAGTTGGTATTTTCTGAACCGTCAATCAATTTCAAGGGCGGAGTTTGTTTTTTTAATTAACCAATGACAGAACATGTCAGGGCAAGCTCCGCCCTGTGAAAATGATTGACGGTTCAGAAAAGACCAAAATGATAACAAAGTTTTAAAACGGCGGGTCGTGTTACAACGAATTTGGCTGTAAAGTATCACGGGACCCTATCCACCGATGTCTACACGACACCTTATCGTTACTACTATCAAAGTATGCACTGTTTGTTTTACTTCAATAAAATATATTCATTTTATAACTTTTGACCGTCATTTTTCGTAAAGTTCCAGGAACGTCGGATTTCAATCAACTCCGCTACAATTTTGCACAAATGTAGTAAGACTAAACGAGGCGGGTGTTGCATTAGTTATTTTAATTTGCAAATAGAGAATATGTAATGTATGTTAAATGACTGAATATATATGGACATAAATTCAAAGAAATCAAGATACTCTACTAAAATTTATCGGTTTTTAGGATCCACTGATTTCTATTCTCATCAAGTTTTCAAAATACCTGTAAGTGCCCCATGTCTGTACCACGGTGGTCTGTGATGGCAAGATTTTCTTCTAATTCAATCTAACAACAATAACAAAAACAGTTTCGGCACCTTTTCCGGCGATTTTTTATCAAAAGTATCTAAATCATATTGAAAAATAAAGTGATTTTGTTAAAAAAAGTAGTGTTATGTTTATAGGTGAAATTTATAAATAAATATCTGTGACTTGAAACTAGACCAACAATTACTTACCTCTTAAAAATAATTTTAGAAATGTAAGTTTGTAGCCGGCAGAAAAAAAATATATATACAAATTGCCAATGCCTGTAAAATTAACCATTTTCTGAAAAATTATTTTGAACTCTGAACCTATCACATTTTCACCTTGTATGCTAAACTCTGTAAGTACACTTGTACACTACCGATCATAACATCAGTATCATCGGGTTCCCAGAAAGGATCATTCTCCTGAGAATATAACAGAGATAATATATAAATGAAGAGAAAACATGTCAGTGACAAAAGTTTTGTTTCTACTAGGCATTTGCTTTATTATTTACAGAACAATATACAGCTATTCTTGAAATGGTCGTGTAGTTGAAATACTGATTTAGCGAATAACAAAGTAATTTGCATATCTCATGATTTTTATTTTTAAGAAACGATGAGTCAAAACGTACAACATAACTTCATCATATAATTATAATAAACTATGTATTTATATAATATGTGTGGTTTTGTATTTAAAAAAAGAAAGCTAAAAACTTGATGTATGAAAATGACTTTGTTATTTGCTTAATAAGTACTTCAACTGGACAACAATTTCAAGAATAGCTGTATTATAAAAAAAGACAATAAACGTCAATGGCTGAAGCATCTTACCAAGGAAAGCCTACATAGTACTCAGTTGATGTAATATATTCAATACAATAGTTTTTTTGAATACATTACATGAACTGCATGCTAAGTAACACCGCGGTCAAACGTCTGCGCATGCCCGAAAAAATATAAGAAATGCCGATCAAACGATCTCGTATCCAGTGCTTTCTGCGTAGAGATTTCTAAAGAAAGCTACGAACGAGAAAACTTTCACCGTTGTTTTCTCAAAATGTAAACAGAATTGAAAAAGTGTAAAGTTAGGGTACAAAGAAAATTTAACAAAGAGTTCATATACAAAAAATTAAGCCTAAATATTCACGCAATTTCTTATTGATTGACTTGAATGTCAATTGCCAAACGAACTGATTGTTTACAAATGCAAATGTCACGCATGCGCTGACGTTTGACCGCGGTGCTATGCTAAGTAGGTTCTACCCATCTAACCTGGCTTCTCTCCCAGTCCTCCCCTTCCGCATAGTTCTGATACATTTCTTGCATAAGGTACTTCCGGTTGAAGAATTTATTTCTGTCCCAGACCCACTCGGAATCATCGTCTTTGCTTTTCATTTTTACTTTGACCTGACAACCCATTGGATATAAAAAATCATCAGTATTGCAAATATTGATTGGCTGATTTACATGGTGAGATTTGTTGTATGCGATTTTTAGTAAACAAATAGTCGTGAGGTTCAAAACCTAAAACTAGTCGTAGGACATTCTCAAACACGTTTTAAAGCGCATGCGACTTGTACGTTTTACAAATCGCACCATGTAAATCGTGCTTTAATGTTTTAACATTCCGTCATAAGGTTGACCACAACAATAGATTGCAATACAGTATCTTTTGTTTGCACCACCAGCTTGTCTCTTGAATCTCTCAGGAATGACGAATGTAAAAAGGTAATGTAAAGCCTGCAGGTTTCCATATAATCCAGGACGGTCGAGGACAATCGCATCATTCCGATCGTACGTTCGAAAAAGGTGTTTCCATTTAATCGTATACGATCGAAATGGATCGAAACGATTCGTATGATCGATAAAAACCTGCTTTCCATATAATCGAATTTCTTTTTCTCGATCGTTTGCGACCGTTCTCGATCGTTTTCGATGATATGAAAACCAGTCTTATGGAAACTTTCATACAGGAGCTGGCTCAAGCTTTAACCGTCAGATCTGGGGATGGCAACGCAAGATCTGGGGGTTTTAAACGAGCCATCTCTGCAAAGACCAACAACATGTCTTATTAGCACTTTGTCCAATTAATATTCACCTCGGTTCTTCCTTCTTTGAGTCCACGTGCTTGTGGTGAAATAAGCATAAGTTCAAATTTAACCTTAGAAAGAACAAGATAATGTATTATCTGATTATTGAACTGCTTGATTACTTTGCCATGTCAGCAGTACGTAATTTCATCATAAAAAAGAGATTGTGAACGAGTGGATACAATGCCATGATTATGTCAGTTTTACCTTTTTCCCAAGTTCTTCGGCCATAGCATTAGCTTCGTTCACCATAGGAACAAGCTGGACAAGATCGTCCTGTAATAACAACTCATCTACAACAAACACATAATCATCAGCTACTTAACGTAGAAAAATCTTCGAGTAAGCAGTTCGAAAGCAAATGGAACCTTTTATTGTAGTGAATTGTATATTCAAGTCTTCGTAATTACAATTCGTTGTAACGCGACCAAAAATCAATTTCAGAAGCAGAGTTTATTTCAATGACAGATCCTGTTAGGCCAGTTCAGAAAAGACAAATATCACAACTAGCTTCCTCCGCAGGCTCAGCCAACCCTCCTTCACCCTTTTTCTATATTTTCCTCTAACCTGTGCTGACATTCCAAACGAGGGTGCCCGGCATTTTATTTTTCTGAAAAGGACGTATAATTACGGTCAAATTCAAAACAGGAAACCCCGCCGGCAAAAAAGAAAGAAAAGGAAAGCTCTATGGTTCGAGGAGGTTAATATCAAAGCGGAACGTGAGTCGCAATACAACGAATTTGGCTGTACATCTACAGGGAATGGTGTGAACCTAGTGGAATCCATGATGAACTAGATTCTCGCTTTCTCAAGACCACTCTCTAACATCTTTTCTCAAAAGAAATCTCTGCCAAGCAAGGTATCAATTCTCGGGAGTTCTACAAACCTTTAGTTTTGCCTCCCGATTTGTCCATATTGAATCCAGAGTTCTGTGCTATTTCTTCTTGTGCCATATCATAAGTCACTTGAGTGTCGACTGCCTGGCCACCGTCATCCATTTTAACAGATGCAGGGTGGTGCACAACAAATAAATTACTAGATCCAAACATTACCCTGCAAATAGAAAACAATATCATATAAGGTCCAGTTTATAAGGGGTATTTCACAAGTGTCGAATACAATTCAAACAATAGATAATGATGCGGTCTTCTTTGTATGTGAAACCAAACTTATGAACCGGGCATAAAGTCAATCTTTTTCTCTTTACATTTTGTACGTGAATTAACATGATTAGAATCATCAATACACTTCGATAAAATTAGCTAGATTCCTAGATAATAAAGACTGATAATTTACGACCAATACATCAGTGGAACAATGAAGGTTAAGAACTAGATATATTACAAATAGAGATATCATCTCGCCAGAAGAAAATACCAGCTTTGTCGCGAACAGTTCGCTTCATATTTATTTATGGTTTTAGAATATATTACGATGATTTTTTATATTGCCTTGGCGACTGGTTGGTGTTGACATCAGTATCATGGTTATTTTGTGCTTGTTTTATGAATTTTATAGAAATGTTCCATGGCTTGACTTTGTTCAGCCTATACTTGCCGTACCTGTCGTTATGACGAAGTACTACTTCTTCTGCACATGGTTTTCCATTCACTAATAGTTTTGCATCTTGAGATGGTTGAATTTTGATCGTATTGCCTTGGAATGTTACATCTGCGTGGTCTGGTAGAATACTGATGACAAAACAAATACAAATGAAAAAAAGCGTTTACATTTCATCACTACGGTGGAAACCCACTTCACGACTCCCCGCTGCCAATTTCTATGTTCTGACGAAACACACATCTATACATTCTCAGTAAAGGCAACACCAGCCACCTTGTTATTACGAACACTTTGAGATGTCACCTTCGTGATCGTATTGGCAAGGCTCCACTGAGTATCTTATCGCTTTCAAGTTTTACTTACCTCAAACCACTAAGAGTAATTTGGGCAGGAGGATCAGCTTTTCGATTTCCAACTTTCTGAGTTCCTGTGAAGAAAAAAAGATAGTCAAATAAGCAAAAAGAAAGGAAATAGACTGACAAACAACATATCAAACAAATAAGCAAAGACTCAACTGCACTTATGAAACAATGTTCAGAATCTAGACAAAAAGGTCTCATTGCAGGTTTTTAAGAAAGAAATTAGGAAGATTGACGTAAGCAAATTTATTGACAATATGGACTGCACGTGTGAAATTGATAAATAAGACAAGTTCATGGCAACTATTTCTAAATGTAAACTAAATATATTTTGAGTGTGAATGTACGAGAGAGAGCGTGCAAAACGCTAAATAACGTTGACACGGAAATAAAGTATTATTAAATACACAAACAAAAAAACGAACGACTATAAAAACAAACAAGCAAATAAACAATGAACAACACCCAAAACAATAAATCAAAAACAGACCATCAACACCATCAAGCAAAACAATAATGCTGGAAAACGCACCTGGGTTGATGAAGTGGACAATCATGTTAGAAAGCTGAGGATCTTCATTCAGGTTCCAAAAATGTGGTGTTGTTTTACGCATTTCTTTCTCTTTCTTTTCCTCTTCTTCCTTAGCCTGTAATTCAAAAGTTGGGACGCAAAAATAAACAATTAAATACAATAAAGAGTTCCGTTGGATTCCAAACTCATTCTTTTGCCTGCCATGAAAAGGGAACATCACATCAAACAAAATGCTTAATTTTCAATCATTTCATATTCTAGCACAAATCCACAAAATTTCTGAGAAAATTTCAGCAAGAAGCCTTGAAACCTAGAAGTCACCTTCAATGAGTTGAGACACAAAACAGGAAAACTATAAGACAACGAAGTGTTCTGTTGGATTCCCAAAATCAATCACACAGTCAATGCTACTAGAACATAAAGCAAATGACCACTACAAAATCATAATACATAACATACATACATACAACTTTTCAAGATTAATTTACAGACAGTATAAGTTTCTTTATGAATATAGATTGTTTAACAACTAATAGGTATGCAGCAGACAACTGGTTTGTCAGAATACCTTATAGGCAGCTTCTGTCTCTAATAGTCTTTCTTGCCAGGACTTCTTCATTTGCTCCATTTCTTCTTGATTTCTTTTCAACTATTATATAATAAAACAGCGTCTTAACTTACAGTCTTTGAGAAACAAGTAGCAGCAAAACATCGATTGGAAGCAAAGTAAGCAACAATGTATGCATGTAACACAGCATGATTTAAGGTTAATAATAATTGAAAATGGTTAATAAAATATAGAACATTTGAACTCACCCTTTCTTCCATCTCTTTCTTCATCTCTTCCACCTCTGAAAAACACACCACCAAGAAATTGATAGTCCATATGAATGAGTTGATTTATACTTTTGATGTTATGTTCAACACATATGACCTATTTATTACCCTATTTTTGACTGATTATTCCAGTCAAGTTATTAGCCGAAACTTTAGACAATATAATTTTTAATGTGTTGAGATCAAAAGTATTAACCAATTCAATCTTTTAGTTATTTCCTTGTTTGCTTTTTTGTTTTTGTTTGTTTATTTATATAACTACTTTGTTTGTTTGTTTATCTTTGTTTTTATTTAGGATTTTTTTTTACTTTTCGACACTGTCGAATATATTCATTTGTTTTATATTTTTCACCTTCTTCAGAAGGTCCTCCGGGCCCCTGCTGTTCCAGTGCTTCACCCTGTACGTACACTACGCCTCCTTGCTTAATTTGCTCCATGAGACGAGCATTTTCTTCTCGTAACTCACGAATCAACTTATCTGTCGGGCTTTCGTTGACAATGGCTTTCGTCTTGATAGATTTAGCCCTATCAGCTGATTACAAAATTGAAAATATCAATAAATAATTAATTAGTAAATGTCTGAACGATTGAAAGAAAGAATGAATAAATAGAATATGAATGAACGAGTCGTATTGTTGCCATTTTAATTAAGTACCAACAATATCATAAAGTAAACGCTGGAAAACCATGAAATAAAAACAAACTAAATACTAACACATAGTAGCTATTTAGTAACTATTTACTACTAAATAGTGACAACTGTTGCACGCATTTAGTGTTTGACTCCAGTGACAAATAGTTACTAAATAGCTACTATTTGTTAGTATTTAGTTTGTTTTTATTTCATGGTTTTCTTGCGTTTGTTCATCTCAACAAAAGTTCCAATAGATCAATCAATTAGACAAAAATGCAACAAAATACAAGCAAAAAAAAGTGAAGGCTGTGAACTGAGGACAAAACAGAAACGCCACAGTGTATTTATAGAAACTGTGCGTAATGATTTCATTTTATCATAGATGAAAATCCCAAAATGTGTCAGACTCCCGGGTGAGAGGGGTGCTCCGATCCGAATAGGACGGGGATGCTTGCCGGAATTTTGGAAAATGACCCCTAAAAGGTACCAAAGTTCTATGCAGAAGGGCCTTGCAATACCTGATTTTTACCCCTAAAAGGTACCAAAGTTCTATTCAGAAGGGCCTTGCAATACCTGATTTTTACCCCTAAAAGGTACCAAAGTTCTATTCAGAAGGGCCTTGCAATACCTGATTTTTACCCCTAAAAGGTACCAAAGTTCTATTCAGAAGGGCCTTGCAATACCTGATTTTTTACCCCTAAAAGGTACCAATTCAAATACGAACAATTGAAAATAATGGTCGAAAAATCAAGACCTTGTTTTTTGAATATCCGAGAATACCCTAAAAGTTACCAACTTTTACTTTGAGAGTCTGAAAACTGCTAAGAACCCCTGAAAGGCACCAGATTTCCAATTTTGACCCATAAAAGGTACGGCAAGCATCCTCGCCCTCCCACCCCCGACGGGGATTAGACTCCCTCGCAGTCAGTTTTAGGTTTTGTTACGGAATAAATGGGCGTGACAAACAATAAAAGCGAATGCGAGGAAGTCTAAAAAGGTATCTCAAAGAGTATTTAAATACATTAGAAATTGAACACGAAAGCGAAATAAAAAAAAAAAAAATGAAAAATCCTAAATTTGGTACACTCACGAAACGTCAAGCGTACTCTCAGAAAACTCATTATTGAATTTTGGTTATCACTACGATATTAGTTTGAAATTATTATTTGATTTAAACAGATTTTCACACAAGACAAGTACTTTTATGAAGAGAGATTTTGATGTTATGCCACGTTGATAAGGCGTTTTAAATATGCATCTAATACAATTCAAACAGCACTCTTCATTCAACTCAAATTCCATGATGAATATTATTTGTATTCGAATGTGAAATTAAATGCTAATATATATTGAAAATAAATAAGGGTAAAAATTATGACTCTTTGGTGGGTCCAAATGACACTTTTGAAAGTCAGTTGGGTTTCTCTTGCAAGGGTCAAAACACCCCTTGCCAGAATCAACAAACTAAATCGAACCCTAAGGAGTCTATGGACAGAAAGAGTCAAAACGACTTATTTCAAAGGTGTCATTTTGGGGTAGCAAAAACGACCCATTTGTTTTTACAGTGTATATTTACCCTTGGAAATGAGAACCGAAAATGGAACGGTTTCCTTTATCAGTTTCATATAGAATAAAACAAACACATAAAAGGCCAAAATCCTTCGCCCAAACGACGATAATTATTATATTGTCAAGAGCACTTTGGCCCACTTCTTGTGAAAGCATTAAGAATATTCTTTTATTTGGGCACTGACGTCTTATACGGTGAAATATGACATCTCAAGAGGTATTTCAGATAGATGCTTCTCATTACAACAGTTTTGATATAATTAGTATTCAAGAAAGCCACAAAGAAAACAATGCTCCAGCTTCGGTAGAGACAACAAGTGAATCATTCAGTTTTCATATTTTGCTGGCTGGGGCCAATCATAATTCGCTTCGCAAAAACGAGGCAATCAAACATGCTCAAATAGCTTTGGAAATTGCCAATGAATGCAATTCCGCCCTCGGAAGAGTTAGAGCTTACGAATTACTTTATCGCCTCGATATTGAATTTATGTGTGTCAAGAATGCGACCCGTTTCTATAACGAAATGATTCGCTGGTGTCAACAATGTGGCAACAAGCATTTGGAGGGAAGAGCATACGAAAACCTGACTTATTTGCATCTCAGCAGAACATTAAATTTCGAAGAGGCAGCACGATGTGCCGAAAAAAGACTTGATCTTGCCAATGAAACAGGCATGCTAAACGAGAAAGCATGTGCATATGATGCAATTGGTATAGTTTTAAGTCATCAAAGAAAGTTCGACAAAGCCAAAAAGTATCTTTTAAAATCTTTGGATATAGCCAACACCCTCAAAGACAAACGTTTAAAATACCAAGCTTATTTTAATTTGGGAACACTTTCTACTTCACTCGGTCGGAATCATGATGCTATACAGTATTTTACTCAGAGCATTCGACTGATCCAACAGATGGACGGTGCTAGCCATGTACGAAATCTCGGATCAGCTTTTTTGCATCTCGGAGAGGTTTACAAGCTGATAGGCCACTTCAAAGAAGCAATAAACTGCATAGAAAATGCCCTGAAAATTTCCATAAAAATGAACAATTTACAAAAACAGTCTATCTGTTGCATAAACCTTTCGAAAATCTATGATGTCCTTCAAATGTTTTCGAAAGCAGAAAACCAGATCAAAGAGAGCGAATACTGCTTAAAATTTATCATCATTGCTTTTCGTATTGGCGACATCCGCGGAAAGATGTATTATTGTCAGCTACTGGGGAATTGTTTCTTGAATGAGAACTGTCCTAATAAAGCAATCCAGTACCACAAGAAATCTGTCGATATAGCCATAAAGACCGGCGAGTACAGCTCAATTGTAGGTGCGTACGAGAAACTGAGACGGGTGTATCTTGAGTTGAAAATGGTTACCGAGTACATGGCAATATGTGAAGAGATGCTGAAGATCGCCATTAAATATTGCAACAAGAACTTTCAAGTTCGAGCTCTTGAAAACATGGCTAAGGGAATGCAAATCTTAGCCGTTGAACATCAACAAGATCACGACAAGTACATGGAGTATATGAAACAGGCTGAAAAATACCACAGGAAATGTGTTCACCATTGGGACGAATTGTTCGAGGATTTACAGAATGATCAACACTGCAAACTCTCAATCACTGACCGCTACATTTCATCCCGTGTGAATCTTTCATCATTTCTAGCTAAGACAGGGAGGATATCTGAAGCACTTGTGGTTTCTGAAACTGGACGAGCACGTATATTGAAGGAAACCTTATCATCAAAATACAAGCTAGATAAATACGCATCTCAGTCCCCGTCAATAGCACATGAAAAACTCACCGAGTGTGAAGTTTACGACCTGGTACCAAGCAAAGCCAGTATGGTCTTCTACTGTTTTTCCTTTAGCAACGGTCGAATCTTTTTTTGGGTGCTTTCCAAAGGCACAGCTGATAAACTATTGATAAGTTTCGTCGAAAAACAGGTCCACAGGAGCGACAAAATCAGTTTATCAGAGCAGAGCTACATCCATCACTTTGCGTATATCCATGCACTTGTGATGGAATTGCACCAGTCAATCGTGAATGCTGAAAGAGATTCGACTACTGCCGTTTGTGAAGATAGATCACTTGGAAGACGCTCAGGTGTTGTTAGTGGTCGTACTTCCCAATTGCTACAGGAACCGAGTTCTAATGATGAATTTTGGTCGAATGACCAAAATGTGTTTGGTAATTTGAGAAATCCTGAATCACTACTACCAATGCCTCCTAATGAAATGAAGAAGTTGAAACACCCACTGAAAGAACTTTTCAATGAGTTTATTAAACCAATAGAGGGCGTTCTTCCTGAAGATGAAATTGTCATTGTTCCTGAAGGAATATTGAATTATGTTCCATTCGCAGCTTTGCAAGATCCTACGACGGGTCGTTTTCTTTGTGAGAATAAGCGTATTAGATACACGCCGTCCTTAACATTCTTGAAACAATTGAGCGACTGCCCAGTAGATTTCCACTGCAACAATGGTGCGTTAGTAATTGGAAATCCCAGTGTTGGCGAAGTCATGTTTCGTGGAAAAAAGACACCATTTCCCGACCTACCAGCTGCAGAGATAGAAGCAAATGTGTTTAGTTCAATTCTTGATGTCTCACCACTTACAGAAAAGGCCGCCAGTAAAGATGCAGTCAAGCAAAAACTCAAGGAAGGCGTTGCCGTTATCCATATAGCAGCTCACGGAGATGACTCTACAGGAGAAATAGCTTTAGCACCAGGTGTCTCTGCACAATCTAAGCCAATCCCAGAGGAGGAAGACTACATCTTGACAATGCAAGAAGTTCAAGAAATTGGGGTGCGTGCAAAACTGGTGGTTTTGAGTTGCTGTCACAGTGGTTGTGGAGAAATCCGTTCTGAAGGAGTAATGGGAATGGCTCGGGCATTTCTAGCAGCGGGAGCTCGAGCTGTGGTGGCATCATTATGGGCCATCAATGACCAAGCTACACTTGAATTCATGTCGGACTTCTATACGAGTCTGAAGCTTGGTAAAAATGCAAGTGCAAGCCTGAATGAAGCCATGAATGGTCAGATACGAGACAACATTAAACCAAAATACTGGGCCCCATTCGTTCTCATCGGCGATGATGTCACAATACGGTTTTAAATATAGTTTACCACAGGTGCAGGTGTTTCCATCAGTGCCGATTGTTTCATTATTTACATCACAGGAAGCCCAATGTCTGCAAACGACAATTATAAGGCTTTATACGGGGTATTAGCCGTTGATCTTTATCGTGCTATAACTTTGTAAAAACTAAAGGAAATTAATTCAAACATTGCAGTGTTGTTTCTTGTATTTACTCACACTATGGTAGCGATTTCAGCGTTTTTTAGCGTCTTTGCACCCCCACCACTAAAGAGTGGTAAATGTCGTTTATAGACATTGGGCTTCCTGTGTTTACATTTGGAATCCAAGTCTTGAGGGCAGTATCCCATCGTAAAGATCATGAAAGAATTTAAAGTTTTTCACACTAGCAGCTCAATTTATATACACCAACAGAAAGATTACCATCTCAGAACGTTAAGAACATAACTCTCGAGTCGTGGAAAGTAGTCAAAATCAAGCTTAAACTAGTTTATGTTTAACATAGTTAATATAAGTCATATAGTGATCTCAATGAGTGAAGCATTTGAATGTGTGCTGTTGTTAAAAATAACAAAAAAGTACGAAAACACGAAAGACGATTAGTTGGATTTTAACAGAAAATACATTATAATGTAAATACATAGTACAGCTATTCTTGAAATGGTTGACCAGTTGAGTCAGAATGTAATGGGCTCCGCCGACCGGTTAGCTCAGTTGGTAGAGCTTCGGACTACTGTGCGGGAGGTCACGGGTTCGAGCCCTGGCCGGACCAACACTCAGGGTCTTAAAATAATTGAGGAGAAGTTGCTGCCTTTGTTTCTCTATCTGCAAATGGTAAGATCTTCACGTCCTCTCGGATAACAACGTAAAATCGGAGGTCACGTCTACTTTATACTCTAATCCAATTGTGGACGTTAAAGAACCACTGAGGACGCAGGTACGACCATCCTCAGTGTCTGTACTTACTAACAACGGGGGCATAACCACTAAGAACTATTCATGCACTCATGTTTGTAAACTGCATATAGCAGTCCGTAAAGTCCCCCAAAGAACATCTGTAAACAGTAATTGAAAACCCCCCGAGGGGGAATTACTGTATAACTCTGCACATCTGCATAATGTACAAAATAACTTTATCGCAAAATCATAAACTATGTAACTATATAACATGTGCAGCTTTGTGTTTATAACAAGAAAACTGAAAATACAAATGACACTGTTATTCGCTAAATCAGTATTTCAAACTGAACAACCTTTTCACGATTAGCTGTATATTAAGTATTTGATACTGGGTGATCTTACCAAATCGTAATGTAGATAATGTTTCTTCGTAGTTAATATCAGCAGGACTAAGAGCAGCGATCTACAGTAAAACAAAGGATTAAGGATACACATTTTACAGACAATCGGATAAAACTGGTATCATTACCATAATAGTCTTGCTATTTCCTCCCAGAGCATTTTTTAGCAACTTTGTTAAAACTGAATCACGGAATGGAACTAAAATAAAGAAAGAAGTGTTATTCATGTAATAAGGCGGGAATTGGTCTATAAATCTAATTACGCAAATTGTGTTCCTGTTGAGATATTTGAGTGTGCTGTGTTATGCTGTTCGGTACTGAGCAGTATTTATGATTTGCTGTGCTGTGCTAAACTATGAATTATCACAACGAGTAGAAAGGTTTTGTGGTGTGCTGTGATATGGCCATGCTGATACACTGTGCTGTGCCATGCTATGATGTACGCTGCTTGTCATACTATGGTGTACTGTGCCGTTCAATGCAATGGTGAGCTGCCATGCTACTGTGTGCTGCGATGTGCAATGCTATGGCTTGTTGTGCTGTCATGTACTTTGCTGTGCCATGCTATGGTGTGCTGTGCTGTTCTATGTTATTGTGTGCTGCACTGTACAATGCTATGGCTTGCTGTGCCGTGATGTACAGTGCCGTGCCATGCTATGGCGTGCTGTGCTTTGCCATGCTTTTGTGTGTTATGTCATGTCATGCTATTGTGCCATGGTGTGCCACGCTACAATGTCTTGTGTTTTGTGATTTGCAGTAAAACTACAAAATAACATGGTCAGAAGTACTGTACAAAAGCATACCTAAAACATTTTTCTTGCCAGTACTTTGTTCAGCAAGAGCTGAAATAAAAAAAGCAGTTAGAATGACATAATATTCTTCCTCACTAGAGAGACAATTTTATAATCTACAATTCATCCATAATTAATCCTCAATGTAATGAATGTATATATTTTATAATATTGCATGATAATGTTTATTTGAATGTACATAACTGTATAATTCAACCTTAGGTTACAATATGATTATATAATAAACCTGTCTGTCTAATAAATATGCCTATCTGTCTGTCTGTCTTTCATCTATCCCCATTATGTGTCTTTTTTATGAGCACTTTGTGATAAGCATTATCTCTCACCTTTAATACAGTTTCCAAGCATAGATAGAGATTGGTTGATGGCTGAACCTTCTTTTAATCTATCTCCTGTTGCACCTGTTGATTCCGCTCGTTCACTTCATGGGAAAGATAGCACATCATGTTAAATGAATATGAAAATGAAACTATAAACACACTATAAATGGGCCGTTGAATTTGTCAGCAAAAAACAAACACCAACAAATAAATAGACAGGTAGATGCATGGACAAGCAAATAAATGATATCTTGCAGTATGAAATGTAAACTATGAATGAATAATGGAATGGATGTACAAAAAAAACAGACAATAAATAAATGTATAAATAAATGAATGATTGAATAAATAAATAAGTGAGTAATAATGGAGTTCAGTAATATTCTATAGACTTATAAATATCATATCAAAATATGATAATTGTATTTAATATGTTCAAATATTTAATGTCAAATGTCGTGTAGTCCTGATTTGCATAAGGTGTACCTTGAAATATCTTAGTCAAAGTATATCTAATTTCAAATTTTTCAATCCAAAATAGAATCATTTATCTAGTAGGCATTTAATAAGTCATCTAATATTAACATTAAATCTGCATTATGTACATCTATGCAGAGTCTAGTGTTCAGCTCACCTTCCTGCCAGATCAACCAGGTTAACAATAGAGGTCTTAGTCATATTTTGTCCTGCTTCATTTTTAGCTTTCTGGATAAAGTTAATGGCCACTATGGTGTGAGCACGACTACAATAAAGAGCACATGTCAATAAAAAGCAATGGTTTATACAAGAGGTCTTCACTTATGATCAAACTGAAAATTAAATAAAACAATAATCAGGGGAACTAGATTATTAATGCAAATCGAAAAACAACCAATTTAAACCCCAGCCAACTGACCACAAAGCAGAGGATTTCAAAAGTTAACCCTTTGGGACAAAAATGTTGCTGGTAAAGGTATAATTTTAATTTGCTTTTATTTTATCCTGTTTCCTGCAAATACACGTCCCCCTTTCTTCTGGGATCAATGCAGGCCCTTAGATGTTTCAATAATAGACGGCTACAGGCAGTATAGCACCACATATATTACCTCTTCCCACCGGTTATTTTGTGTCTTATGCCCCAGACACCCCAAAACCCCCCTAGAAAACACTTGGGACACAGATACCTACTTTAATTAAACCCCTGGACCGTGGGCTTTGATTGTATGAAGCCTCTTTTTGGAGTACTATTATGGAATACCTGCTGGTAGCATTCATGTTTGTTGCTGCCACTGTTCTGCTCCTGGTACCTTCCTCAATACGGTTATCAATATCAACATAACTCTTTACAGGTACTGTAACAAGGCTTTCAACTAAAATTAATGTAGAGTAAATTAGTATAGTCTTAGTATAGGACATTTATGTTGCATACTGGTTTTATGTTTAATGACATTTGACAGTCTTCCCTTGGAGGATGATAAGATTTAACTGTTGAGGTTTGTGCTGCATACTAATTTTGCATGATATTTGAGATTCTTTGGTTTAAAGACAATGAGTTTTAACTATTGATGTTGATGCTATGCTGTGGCAATCTTGATCAGAATGAGGTAGGAAAAGTGGACATTATTTTATAAACCTGTAGTTGTTGACAAGTGTACTTAATCCATATGAGAAGTTAATATTACAACATCAACAACAAAGTAAGGCACTGGTGTTTTTCCTACCATAAAATCCCTTGCTAGGGTGCTGTCTCACTTTCAAGCCTCCCTTCTTTGCACTGGCAGGATTTAGAAGATCACGAACCTGTTCATTGTAGATTTCCAACATACTGAGTGCAACCTGTAACAAATAAAATCTACATGAGACACTCCATGCATGTCTTACCATATTGTAAACAATTTACACATTTTGTAAATGGCATTACAAGTGCAATCTATCTTTTCAATTTCAGTTATAATTTGTTCAAACGGAAAATTAATGCTTAAATCCCATGTTTAATTTTACTATGCTTTAAGGCTGCTCCGAGAATTGACAAGGATCACAGCATTGAAGGGACATGGTACGCTCACCAATTGTCCACCCAGGCCAATGGTAGATTTAATAAATCATCAGGTTACCTATCTGTGAATAAACTAAGTTCAGTCAGCCAATATTACCTGGTATTCTGCATCACTTCCACCAGTCTTCTTTGCATCAATTTCTTTAAAAAGTGTATCACAGAAGATAGGGATTATACCTGTTGAGTAAGTTAAAAGTTTTCTCAACTGCTATTTTATCCTTCATCATTATTACCAGTTAGTTATCCAGCTAAAACCGTTGTTTCTTCATCTTTGTCTGATTTGTCAATCAATTTTGGGTGGAGCTTTACAGATAAGGCTGCTAGCAACCTGAGGGGGCAAAACCCAAAAGCAAGTACTCTTGTGCAACATTTTCTTCCTTTAAAAACATTGGTACAGAAGAGGGAGCTTTGCTCCTGTGTCATGTTTTGGGAGCAAGCTCATTCATGAACTATCCTTTAATCCACCATTGCAATCACTATTAGCATTACCATTGCCACCCAAACCAGTTTGTTGCTCGCCAACATATATAAATCACATAATATCAACAAGCATCATATCATACTTTTGTAAATATATTACATGGTCTTGACATACATATACCTTTATTAGCACCATATCCAACCATAGAGTAGGACTTTCCAGATCCTGTCTGGCCATATGCAAACAATGAACAATTGAAGCCCTTCCAGGCATTTTCTAGGACTCCTTGACCAAGATCTTTGAACACTTTGGCCTAAAATATAATCAGTAGGGCCAAATTAAATGGATAGAATGATTACACAGGAAGCCCAAATATAAATTCAGATTTGCATTTTAATCATTATGGCATTAGATCCAAGTCCTGCAAATCACCTATTTGGTAAATTACAGAAAAGCAAGAGAATTTACACAGGATGCCCAAACATTACCTGATCTACATATATAATAAGGTTAAACAAGGGTATTTACACAGGATGCCCAAACACTACCTGATCTGCATATATAATAAGGTTAAACAAGAGTATTTACACAGGATGCCCAAACACTACCTGATCTACATATATAATAAGGTTAAACAAGGGTACTTACACAGGATGCCCAAACACTACCTGATCTACATATATAATAAGGTTAAACAAGGGTACATACACAGGATGCCCAAACACTACCTGGGGCTGGTTGCACGAAGCCTGAATAGCGCTATTCACTGGATAAAGTTATCCAGTCCATAGGATTTCTTTAGAATTTATCCGCTGGATGGGGATTTATTCGATGGATAGCGCTATTCAGGCTTCGTACAACCGGCCCCTGATCTACATATATAATAAGGTAAATTACAGCATAGCAAGAGTATTTACACAGGATGCCCAAACACTACCTGATCTGCATATATAATACGGTTAAACAAGAGTATTTACACAGGTAGCCCAAACACTACCTGATCTACATATATAATAAGGTTAATTAGAGCAAAGCAAGAGTATTTACACAGGAAGCCTAAACATTACCTGATCTGCATATTTAGGTTCTGTAGGATGTAAATAACCCTTGTCATCCTCTTCAAAACAGTCATGTGACCAGTAACTGAAGTCAAAAGCAAATTCCTTGGGCTTTTGGTCTGGAGCTGCAGGATCAATGATTTCTGTTGTGTTTCCATCCATTTTGATAATGAGGGTAGCATTTCGAGATTTCTCACGGCTGTTGTGATCAATGTCAAGAAATATAGAAGATTTTATTATGAACACAAAAGGAGACTTCCATTATGCGCCTTATATTATAACTATCAGCATGCTTAGCTTACTTCTTTTTGTGGTGCAATAAGCTGAAATCTGACTGAGCAAAGGGGTTGAGAATTTCAATATGAAGGAGAATTTGCAAAGAATGCTGGTAGTTCCAATAAAATGACATTATAATGTAAACTGCATATTATTGATTACAATATATCAAGACATATCAAGTCAATGTATTGCAGCAAGAGTTCCAGGTTTATAAATCTAGGGCTGGATAACCTGGCCATATGGCATTGGTATTCTTTAGGGGGAAAAAAGGTTAAAACCTTCCTCATAGACTTCCTATACACAAGCTGTGAATTTAAATTTAAAAATGTATGGCAGAGAAAAATAATAAATATTTTTTGATGAAGCTGTTTTTGAAGTGTTTTTGAGCCATGAAGGCCCGGCCATTTATTAAAATTATGTTTGATCCTTTTACCAGTGCCCTGGAGCCATTTCAATATCTACTCCCTGAAGCAATGGAGCTCCAAAATCCTCAGGGAGCCTGATTTTCTTTGTCATTTATAAGCAATTCCCCCCCAAGAAAATCAAGTTTTTAGTAATTTTTGAGTCAGGAGTAAATAAAACACGAATATTAATTTCATCAAAATTGGCGAAATAGATTCTGGAAAATATGCATATTTAACATTGCTTGCACTTTAGTACAATAATAAAGTACACTTTTGGCAGTGTTACAATGTAAAGAAAAAGTTAAAATCTTTGACCGAGAAAGATTTTTCATCTAAATTTAAAAACATTTTTTTGAACGAGGCCGAAAATTTCTTTTATGCAGAAAGTTCAAAGTTATGTAATATTAGTCTATTTATTTGTTCAATTACAAAAATCGTTTTAGAATATTGGGAAAACCGAACCTAGCTTTGGAACGACTTTGGACATGTATTTGTTTACCGTGTGCCCAAAAAATACTAATAGACAGCTATCAAATTAATCTCGGATCGGTTAAAGATTTAAGTGTATTAGTTTTAGTATTACGACTGTCTAGATACTACATTATTTAAGTCTGTATTTAAGTCTATATTTATAGTAGAATTAATTAGTAAATTGTATTCGCGGTTGCCGAAGAAACCATAATAAACAAGAACAAATAAAAGCGCGCGAACAAAATTCAATCAAAATTTTTCCTCAAAATATCACATAAAATCTAAAGTCCGATATATTTTGAATACGTAGACAAATGATACTTTAGTAATTCATCATTTTTGACATGTAGAAGTAAGAGTTAGTACTTGTATAAAAGGATATAAAAGGTCGAACTCTGACGGCGACTTTGACGTTCTCTGCCATCTTCGATTGTTCGATCTTGTTGTTGTGTGTTTAAAATATATACAAAGGTCACTTCTAAAGTTTGCGAACTTCTACATCCTCTAAAAGTTCTCCCTTTAGAAGGCGAACAGAATTTGCCTTGAAATCCTTCTCCAAGTGCACCTTCTTCCTTTGATAGGTCAGTGTAATTTATTCCACTGTTTTCTCTCAAGCAGGAAAAAGGATTATCTATTCGGAATATTCATGAGGGACTAACAGGGACATATTTAGCACCATGGCTAAAAGTTGTTCTAAAATTGCCGCCTCTAAACAAATCTCGATCATATATGAATGTCGAAATCACTCAAAATATCTTTGAAAAACTGACATTATTTTGGTTCATTTTCAAGTTCGTTCTGATTTAGGTGCAAGATTTTGATAGAGCTAAAATTACTCTGACCTCTTTTTCAGTATGTCTCAAAGCTCCAAAAAGTAAGTAATTTAGTTGCTTTGCAGCCAACATGGCGGCGACCAGCGTTTTTCGCAAAGGTTTGTTTGAAGGACAGGTAGCAATTGTAACTGGTGGAGGAACTGGAATTGGCAAAGCAATAGCTAAAGAGTTACTGAGTTTGGGAAGTAAAGTGGTTATAGCTTCAAGAAATGAAGAAAAGTTGCACAAAGCTGCTGAAGAGTTTTCCGAGATCATTGAAACTGACAAGTCTAAAAGCAGTGCAGAGGTTAAAGTGATTCCTTGTAATATTAGAGATGAAGGACAGGTTTGTGACTAGACTAATAGATAATCATGTACGAATTTGCTTCTTATAGATGTACGGGATGCGGCTTATATCGCCACATCGGAAGTGCACGGAATATACACAGGAAGCCCAACTTTATGGTCCACTAATTAATCATGTTGTTCTCAGCTTTTCTGTATATATATCGTATATAATCGTACGCATATATGGCATAATTTGTGTATTTACCATACTTTATTATTTTTCTATAAAAAGAATAAACATATTCCCAGGCTCTCACAGAATGAAAGTCAGCAATGCAACGATTCCTCCATATATCCTATAGATTTGTTGATAATTTAAAAGGAGAGCCTTGACAATGCATTTAATATATAAATCATGTTTGTAGGTAACCAATTTGATGCAGTCTACCATCACCCACTTTGGAAAGATTGATTTTCTTGTTAATAATGGTGGTGGTCAATTCATTTCGCCTGCCTCGTCAATATCAGCAAAAGGCTGGCGGGCAGTCATTGATACTAATTTAAATGGAACATTTCTGTGCTGTAAACAAGGTAATGACAAATAATTACAAACTGCCAGGCTACTTGTACAAAGAGGTCACATGACCAAATGAAACCGCTTGGTAAAAATGAAGCCCAGAAATGGAAAGGGCATATCAAAACTAGTAACACACCAATATTTCAGCTTCTAATCCACAACACAACCACACAATATTATTTTTTACAGCATATGAACTCTGGATGAGGGAACATGGTGGTGCAATAGTGAACATGTTAGTGGACAATTGGAAAGGATTCCCAATGATGTCGTAAGTCTGTAATAAAGTAATAACTATAGTTGGACTCAAGGTTTAACTTGTGTCATCTTTCCTCTGGGCTCAGGAAACTCTTTATCAATCACAGTCCGGGGGGATACTCCCTTCAGATCTGGGTAGGGGTGTTCCGCTGAGATCTTGTAGGGGTTACCCTGTTTATGACAAAAAATACCTAACTTCCATACCCTGTTTATGACAAATTACAACTGTTTATGAACATTATATGATTTGTATAAATATATCAATTCAGACACATATGCTGCTCTTATTGCTTTTTAAAGTCAACGATCTTATTCCTGCTGATTTCCTGAATGTAAATTAAAAATAATTTATCTCATTTTTTGGGCCCTGAGTATGACAGGAAGTTTGCATTAAATCAGAAATAGAGTAGAATTGGATACCCTGTTCATGACACCAAGGTCAAAAACCATACCCTGTTCAGCGGATCATCCCTGTATAGTCGATATAGGGTAGTACCCCCCGGGGATCACAGTTACTTACTGTGGTGGCTTTTTGAATTGTTCTGTTTGGGAATATATTCCACCATTCCTTTAATTTTTCCTTGTTTGTTTGTTTTATTGTAACTTGGTTGCTTGGTCAAGAATTTGTTAAATGTTGTCAATATTCAGGCCCAGTTCAATTTACTAAATTCACATGTATCAGGCTGGGGAAGGGTGGGTACCGATCACAGATCACAGATGATTTTTTGTTAATTTCACAGATTACGGCATTAAAAAAAGCATTTTACGAATCACAAACTTTCAAACTTGGAATCATGGCATATTTTTTTCTGCTTTTCGCGAATAACAGCATAAATATGTGTCAAACCATGGATCACGGAAAACCCCTTACCAAGCCTGATGTATTAGATTTGAGACAGCAAATGTTCAACATCTCAACTGTGGGTTTAACAAATATTTGTTCCTGGCCTTTCTAGACACTCAGGAGCAGCACGTGCTGGTATTCACAATTTGACAATGTCGTTAGCTTTGGAATGGGCACACAGTGGAGTTAGGATAAACAATGTCGCCCCTGTAAGTACACTGAAAAACATTAGAACTTGAGCAATTCTAGGTTAATTTTTTTGAAAAACACTTAGGGGAGGAATGTGGGTGTTCTCATCTTATGCAGCATTAGTAGTTTGACATGTAGTTGCCGACAAACATCATTATAGACAAACTGATTGAGAAACAACTAGAATTTAGATGGAACTGACAGATAGATGTAAATTGATACAAGCTTTGATACATAGATATATACATATAAAATATTTTTCAAATTTTTGCAGGGTTTAAATTTTGCATTTTGCAGGGAACAATTTATTCAGATACTGCTGCAGCAAATTACCCAAATCAGGCTGACTTATTCCAAAAAATAGCTGAACGTATGCCATTTAAAAGATGTGGGACGCCAGAGGAGGTATGTGGTGCTCCTCTATTACCCTCATCACTCTCTCACATATTTGTCTATATATTGTTACAGGTTTTTAATTTCTGAAGACAAGTACTGTTGCTCTTTCTCACTACATTACCAAGACTTGGTGATGTCAGAGATGAATGTCACAAACTAACAAAAATACTACACTGTTTTGTTCAAACATTCATTCATTCATTTCCAGCTCTAGCCCATCTCCTTCCCAATAAGCTTGGCTACATATTGATTTGTTTTAAATTCACTAAGAAAAGGTTTTTTTTATTTCTGTAGGTTTCTGGTGCAGTTTGTTTTCTTCTTTCACCTGCAGCATCTTATATAACTGGAGCAACAATCAAAATAAATGGTGCATCGAGTCTGGGACATTATTTTGATGTACCAGGTATGTAATGATCTTAATATATGCTACTTCAAAAGACATATTGTCCATTGGAGAAAAAAGAAGAGGAGTCTTCATAACATGCTTAAAAAGAATAAATGTCTTGTTAATTTACCTACAATCAAGGCTTAGCCTGAGCAATGAGGAATTTGAATATAGCACATTCAACTTTCCTCATATTTTATTTTTTTTATATTTTTCAGGTTACGAGGTAGTGCTAAAAAGTCAGCTATAAGATCATAAGAAATCGTCATGATTATATGTATTTGGTAGTCAAATATTCAATTAAAATAGTTGTGTAAACTAAGTTGGAAATAGCTGACACTTGATCATTCTGTGCTGTCTCAAAAGTTACATCCTTGATATCTAACTGACAGACTCAGCTGGAATCAGCTCCAACTTTAGCGCATTGATTGCTACTGGAGCTGTTTACAAATGAGGAGCAAATGGTACAACACACAGCATATTTATAGTAATAAATAGACAATAAGATTGCTTACAGTAATGGCTCCAGCTATTTCAAAATGAGCTTTATTTTAGATATACAGACGAACTGTTGCTATCGTGAGAGTCTTTCCTGTAAAGAGGGTGGCCTTTACATGGCTAGAAAGATTATTGATTTTACAAAGGATAAAATTAATTGGAAATATTTGAAAAATTGACCAGCAAAAATGTTTTTTATTCATAAATGTGAAAAACATTGAACTTTACATTCAAAATGTTTTTACAAGATTGATCTGAGCAATTAAATTTCAAAGAATAACACTTTGGACATATACAATATAGCATTAGACAGCTGTTTTTGAGTCATCATACTTGTTTAGTGGAGATGTTGTGGCAATACAATACACAGCTGGATTATGTATGTCAAAAACACGTTCATGATTCAGTTCTTGTTGTTATTCTGTTGTTGTTCTTCTAAGAATTGTTTTAGTGTTGATGCATCAATTGGAACCATGAGATGCTCTACCCCATCTGCTCCCTATGATACAAATCATTGTTTTTTTCATTAGTCAAGATGAATAATAAATAATTGATTTATTAATATGTTAATCTCAGTTCAATATATATGTATAAGTTGAATCACCATAAAAATATTAGCAGATTATTTTTCCTAAATTACATGGGTGAGTTCTCAGGCTTATTTGAAAAACAAACTTCCCATGGATTGAATAAGAGAAGTGGTTGATACATTGAAAATGACCATTTTTGACTATCTGCCGACAAGATAATAAAAATGCAAAAGACTATAAGTTAAATCTAACCATACCTTTTTAGAACGAATGAGTTTGTGATCTCTAAATTCAGTGAGCTGCGCACGTAAGGTCTGTTCACTATGTACAAGGAATTGCTCTCTACATTTGTTATACAAGTCATATATACTGTAACCTGCAAACAAACCACATATACATTGTGTGACCATGTTAACTGAAGGTAGGAACAAGTGCTTTTGTTTTAATTACCATCTGTTGTTCTCTCTATCTTTCATGATTATAACAGGTTTTTATCAGCCTGCATAGCAACAATTTAGGGGTTGGGAGTGATGGGATGAAGGTCGATTAGCCACCTCCCAATCCTTCCCACCCTTCAACAGGGTACTTTTCATCAATTTTATATTGAGATGGAATAATTATTTTGCACATCTTATCCACATGGTTGTTATTCTTTATGTAGTGACTGATCCACTACCCCTGCATTTCATCATTTTCATCTCGGGTCACTAGTGATTTTTGCAGAGGCAGGAAAACCAGAGAACCTGTAGGTTGCACACTTGCAGCATCATAGAGATCAACACATTAAACAAATTCAGTTCATAAACTCAGTTCACATATCACCCAGACTGTTGTTTGAACCACAACAGGGTCACAGTGGTTGGAGATTTTACTGCTACCAATGCCATCATTGTCATCAACATTTTCTTCATCTTTACCAGTACTATCATCATCACTTACCAATATATGAAGAGTTATCTTTTTCTTGAAGTTGGTTCTTTGCAATGAGAAGGAAGATATTCTGTCCATTCTGATTCAAACTTCTCATGACATGGGTCATCGAGCTGAGTGCTAAAGCACCTGATTGTTGGACCATCAGTGAGTTCTCATATGACGTTTCCTCAGTATATGGCTCAAAGGTAGTGACATCATACCATAAGAACTTAAATCTGCTACACATACATTGGTCCCAGACTGAAAAAATGCATCCCATTCCAGTCTTCAATAAAGGGTGTTACAGCAAATGACTTTGCTTTGTGTGCAAGGTTATATCAGAATTGAATAACAGATTGTTATTTGAATCACTATGACGATTTGTAGACAGGGTCCTGAAGGGGTAAAACGGGAGCCGGGATTGGCCCTATTTTAGGCCGGGAAAACGGGATTTGGGTCGCTGGGAACGGGATTCAATATGCCTCAATGGGAACGGGATTTTCTCAACATGTCTCAAATCTCTCCTGTTTGAAGTGTCTTTATCAGAAGTGATAATAAAAAAGAGTAAAAGTCATGAAAGAATTGAAGTACTTTATGTTATTTCTAACATGTTGACAGTTATAACAAGGCCCATAATCAAAGAGGTCCCTAATCCATAAGTTTAGGGCATTTTGGTCTCTTGAACCTGCGAATTTATGTTCAGCGGTCTCATACTGCACTAGCATACCGGGACCGGGATGTTGACCAAAAAAACGACCGGGAACCGGGATTGGGACCCCCCCTTCAGGACCCTGTGTAGAGCGCTGACATTTTGGATGTTACTACTATGTTCTTGACTTAATGCAACAAAGGACTATGTCCAAAAAATGTCAGTTCTCTACAAATCTTTGAGATGATTCAAATTGCAATATTTTATTAATTAAAAATGTTTCTTTAGAAACACCAACACAGTCCAAACTGGTATTTCACTAGTCATCTTCCAAGTAATCTATTAGAATAAATTAAACTGCTATTCGTATTAGGGACAGCTTACATTTTCTGTATGGCTGGAGGAAAAACCTCTTTTTCAATCCTGAGGGATTCCCTCCACCCTCAACTAAAAATGTCCATGAATGTAATTAGCTCCTTTGTGTGACTTACCTAACGGTGCATTGATGTGATCAATGCTTGCAATAACATGTATAAATGGAATTTCAGCAAGGAGACTAAGCACTGTTTGAGCCTACAGGGAAAAATGAAGTTTGAGTAAACTTCATTTAATAGTCTTGACCAAAGAGAGAGAGCAATAGCAAAAGATTAAGCTGGTGTCTGAAATACCGGTAATGGAGTGACCCTTATACCAATTGACATTGAGACATTATATACACTCTGTGACCCCCCAAAATACACCATTGAATGATCTAAATATATTCACCTTTTTAGAACGCAGCATTGCTCCTTCAATATTATGTATGATCAAATAGAGTTCCCCTGGAACTATGAACAGAAGACGACAAGAAAAAGATCACACATAAACACTGGCTAAAGTATACAATGTAACATATAGTAAAGCTGAAGTGTATGTAGGTCCAAGGCTCTTTGGAGCTCGCATGCCATTTTGACAGTTTCTAGTGTTATTTCACTTGGGTGACAGCGACCCTTCCCTGTCAACTTCATACAAGGGTAGGGGTTAGTGAGTAAAATAATACGCCATGTTACCTTTTCCCTTTCTATATATATCCTGGATAAATGACGCTTGGTCAATGATATTTTTAAATGATCCATTGTAATTAAGTACATCTTCTGTAATCATATTTAATATCTATTGAACAAAACAAAAGCAAAATATTTCACTTAAATTGATATGCTGGAGATAATATTATTCAAGAGATTAGTGATACCAATGAGACAGCAGAGCTGTATAAGATCATAGTTATATCATAGTTACAAGATGACCTATAAGATGTCACAGTGTTATAAGATCATAGTTCAATATTAGATTGCAATTTGGATCAAAAGGAAGATTTGTTAAAAACTGATGTTTCCTGAAAATTACCAGCACAGTCCTTGGAAGCTAGTATTTTACTAGTCATCTACCAATGTATGATACTACACAATGGTTGATATGATGATGATAATTCTGATGACATCATTGATACTGTGTTAACATGATGATAATGTCAGTGAGTGTGGGGGAGATGATGATGACAGCTGTAGTGTTGCCATAAAGGCTGATAATGATGGTGTTGTTTGATGTGTCAATGATATCGTTGATAAGGTTTTGACTATCAATGATGCATCTAGGGATGATTACAATGATAATGGTAGTGAAGGATGTGGCGATGATAATACGATAACAATGATAGTAGCATTAATATTGATAAGGATGAGGATAATTGGCAATGGTCGCAGAGCTTCATGGTAATGTTATCATACTTAATAAAAAAACATTTCCATGTAAACTTTAGTCAAATAAAAAAGTCACATACATTTTTAATTGTTATACTTGGGAAGTAGCCATTCACAACAATTTGTGTGTATCCTTGTAACATAGATGATCTAAACTGGTCAATAAGAACACGCTTGGAGCCAACACCATAGAGAAGAAGATTGAAACCATGTCTACAAAGGATAAGAGGTGACAGAGAAACTTAAAAATAAAATACAGCACCCCAAAAAAATAAAATAAAATAAAATATTCATCCTTCTGTACTGTTGGAGTTGCTTTGACTAGCAACTAAAGAACCTACGGTATCAACACATATTAGGACATGTGGCAAGATCCAGCATACCAATGCTTCTTGTGTCATTAAGATAAGTACAAAATAATATGTTTTATGGGAAAGTTGGATGGCTAATTGATGTGATTTGACAATGAAGGCTATGATGTTAATGTTGACTGTTGTTGGATATGGTGCCATTGATAGTGATGATAACAAAAGCGATAACAATGAAAAGTATATTATTTAATACACCATTAACAATCATAACAATGATGTATGTTCTGAAATCTAGTACCTGATTTGGAACATCCATTTAGCAAAGTGTTTCCTATAGTCATGGTAGAACTGTAAGCATTCCCTGTGATGTGTAGCTGACACTTGCTTCAGGTGTTTAGATACTTGCTGAAAGTTAATCACACAAGAAAAAGTGAAATCAAACTAAAAGTGTTTGCCACGCAGAATAACGAGTTCATGAGGTAAAGCAATATAATGGTTCATTTACCCACAAAACACTGGTGTGGATGTGTAACTTACAATACATTTGTCTGCACAATAGCAGCCTTCATCAATTATTTTGATTGCTTTTTGGAATTCGGGACAGCTGTCAGATTCTTACTGTCCCACTCTGATACTTCTCACTTCAAATTGTTCAAGAATAGACCATGAATGTGAATGGTGTAAGAAGTCAAACATGTTTTAATAATTGTGTTACCTGATGATCCATGAGAGGTGTTGCAAGACTTGCTAAGGTTCTGTCTGATGTCAGACACTTGGAATCATGATGCACAGAAAAATACTCTTCTACCATGCCTCTCTGAATCAAACAAAATTAAAACAGGTTTACTTAAAATAATAAAAATATGTTGGTTGACACTTAATTAACAAGTCCATTCTTATTCATCAAGTTATAATCATATATTTAGTTTATTTCAGATCCATTCCTCATTTTCACTTCTGAGGTCTCTTGTTCACTTACTCTCTCATTCATTTTAACATTGAAATTATTCTGACTTGTAGCCTTAGCAAATAATACTCACAGAATCTTCAGGTAAATCTGCAATCACTTGCTTATAACTCCTAGAACAAAACTGACATTCAATTATGTCTTCATTTATCAAATAAGGAACGAAATACAATCATATATTAAACGGAAATACTTACTTTGTTGATTGTGTATCATCTTGATTGATATAACCACTCTCAATGGAGGTGTCACTGCTACACTCATCATCCACGTTTGCTGCAGTTGCAATAGAAGTATAGTATATATTAAGGTTTAATAACATTCTGGATGCAAATGAGGTCCCAAACCTAGCTGTGGTTTCATGAAAGTTGGTAACTAATCTAAATAGACATAAAGTGTTCTGTCATCACTTTCTATACATTTCGTCTGAAGATGAGTAGCTGAATGCAGTCGAAACGTTGCATTTTATAACTAGACCAACATGAGACAAATAATAAGTACCTTTTTATTCATAATAACTAAAATCTATTGAATGATACAACAAAATTGTAAAATTAAGGGCGATAATTAAGCTAACTTAAAGATACACATGCAACAACATACAATTCTTTTCAGTTTCATGGTTTGTCAACTTTGTACCCTCTATTAGATGATGTAGAAGCATTATTCTTACCAGTAGATGCAGCAGATTTTCTTGGTTTCTATCAAAGAATGATATTGAACAAAAATAATGAGCATACTACAAAAAAACATGGTTTTCTGAGGAAAAAGTATTTCTGTGTAATACTACATTTATGATCCTTTTCACTAAGTTGAAAGGACAAATGACATCAGTGTCACCAAAGAGAAACCAATTGATTGGATATTAAGTGGATGCCATAAACAAAATTATGGGCAGAAAAAACATTAGCTCTTTGGTTAATGACTAAGACCTACTTTTTCACGAGTTTCTTCTTTAGTTTGCTGCTTTTCTAGAATTAACAAAGTTACATGAAGAAAATTAATGGAAAGAGGGTGAATAAACTCATCCACCGGACAAGTAAGAGTATTATAAATTACAGTATAAACACATTACATATATTTTTATATAGCTTATAGCTGATCAAAGAATGTAATCATCCATATTTATGATTATGATTATAATTATTATCCTCCTGGTTGTATATATTCTCATTTATTTTGTTTACCTTGATCTCTTTTTCTTCCAGGAGTTTTCTTAACAATCTTGGTGTATTTTTTGGATGATGCAGTTTTCTTGATATGAATAGCCTCTGAAGCTAAAAAAAACCCACAAATATTGCAACAGAGTATGACATTGCAATCAGTGAGTAATTCATAACATTCAACTTTATAATTATAACATTCAATTTACTAACATTGTATCATTAAATCTGTAAAAGATTGTGCAACAGATATATATAATATCCAACACTTAGCCAATCAGAATACAGCATATTATTAAAAAATGAGTATAAATGGCAAAGTATTGTGTATAATATTATAGATATATGATACCTGCTTGAGTAAGAGTTCTTCCTGATGTACCTCTTGGTGTCTGAAAACCAAACACATCACCACCGGCTACATTCACATCATCTGTTAATGCTGGAAAACAAACATTTTTGAATTGACATTAAAATCAGACATCTCAGAGTCATTGGCAAAAAAAATATATGCATTAAAGTAACTCATTAAAAAACATTCGTCAGTGATGAAATAAGTTAGTTGTCCCATATAACAATCTTGAAATGCAAGTCATAGACATTGAAATTTAAACATTTTATTCTTTCGTGGCTTGTGTAAAAAACAGACATTTATTGAATAGTCAACAGTAGCTATAAAATGAAAATATTTTTTCTTCACATGAAGACTAACATTTAGCATCATGGCATCTCTTTGTGCAGAACAGCTCAAATCAGTGAGTGTGATAAACAGTGGCTGATCCAGATGGGTTTCCATGGGTTCCACAGAACCACCCTCGAGCAATAATATCAAGAAATTAAAAAAATTGAATGAATTGTAATTATAAAGCGTTTTGAGACTTTGTGAAATGAAAAATTCACATTACATTAACATTTGTTACAGTACGGACAGTACCGTTTCCTACTCAATATGCAAACAACTCTTTAGAAAATGTGAAACCAAAATACTGGATCTGCCACTGATAAATGAGAGAAAAACACAGAATCTTTCTAATAATAATAATAATAATAATAATAATATAATAATAATATTCTTTAAATGCAGCATATCCACTGAGTGGTTCTTCATCTGCATTCTCTCACACTCACTACCTCTACATTTATATTTCAACTCATACAACGCTACTCACGGTGTTGATTTTTGGTGGAGGGAGGAAAACCGGAGATCCCGGAGAAAAACCCTCGTGGCATGAGAGAGAAACAACACATTATAAACAAACTCAGTTCACATATCACCCAGACCGATCCAGGGATCGAACCCGGGTCACAGTGGTGAAAGGCCAGCGCTCTCACCGCTCGGCCACCCATGCCACCCTCTTTCTAAAAATAATTGATAAATAGAGAGAATATTGGAATGACTTTTACATGATCAAGATGGGGACAATGTTTTTGTTTCTCTAATGATGTACAACACTTACCCAATGGAGTAATAATCCTTTCTTCATCACTGTAATCACTATCATCACTACCTTCATCTTCATTTTCACCATCCTCATTGATATAGTCTGAGTCATTATCATCGTCCGATTCCAGACTACTATCATCTGAATTATCTACATAGTTGCTATTTTTATCAGTTTGTCCTTTATTTTCTTCTTGTTCATTTTCCTCTTCTTCATCTTCAACTTCTAATATCCTTCTATTGCTTCTTGGTTGAGATTTTGGAGTTTGTAACAATTTCTTTCTTGCACCTAGAGCATATAATAAATTATAATTAAAGCTTAAGTTTTTTTGAGTACATGTGTGTGTACTCCAGGGCTTGAAATAAGGGGCAGTTCAATGGACAATGTCCCTCCAAATTTGCCACTTGACCTGCAAAATCAGATTTTGAAAGGACAAGTTATTTCAAGCCTTGTACTTATTACAAATAAAAGTGTGGATTCTGTAGAGTCCTCCTGTAAAATCTGTAAATAGTCTTAGTAAACGTATATGCATAATGTCTTACCTATCCTTGGAGTGTTCTTTTGTTTGGTTGCTTTTTTGCTGCTTTGAGACGTGTTCTGTCTTTGCTGTGAGACTTCTTTTTTCTTTCCAATACTTTTAGCTGCTGATCCTATAAAAGCAGTTTCAACATCAATTGAAAAAAAAAAAAAAAAAAAACAACAAGTTAGTGTCTTCAACCATAATTACATGATCAAATTGAGCTTTTTGGCAATTTGACTATCTTTTGGGTACAATTGAAACATATGGTTTTACAACTAAACAAATAAACAAGTTTTACAAATAAACAATCGTGCAAGCACCATGCGATAACAAACAAACAGTTGACATGTTAAAATCTAATTATCTTTTTTTTTACTCGTCTATGCCTGTCTGTATGTGTTATCTATCTGTCAATGATGTTCGCTTCCCAACATGTTTCTCACACTTTATTATATGTCTACCAAATCATGTTTATCAAAAAAAAATTGTAATTGCTCCAATGGCACTATTGGAAAGGTTCAGGGATATAGCTCAAAAGAGATTTATATATAATTTTGTGAATGCAAAACTTGCTTTAACATTATCTTGTTGTGCATTAATTTCTTTGCACAAAGTTTTAATGCTATTATTTTGAAACTGAAATTTTGTCATAATTATTATTGATATTTTGACATTTTTATGAAGATGCAGGTACAAAAAAAAAAAAAAAAAAAAAAAAGAAGAAGAAGAAAAAAAATGTATGGGATTGTTTTTACTCATCCAGGCTGGTGAAGAGTTATTGCTGATCCAAGATTCCACCTAAACTAGTGCTATGATTTGTGACAGGCATAAAAATACAGAAGTGGTTTGTGGAATCATGGAGATCTGTGATGATTTGTGATGTGTTTTAGATGTCATGACTCATGTCATATTTCAACAATATAATACATGCATTCAAAAAATATCAAATTTCAGTTTGGCGTCCAAGGCCATTTCAAAAGTTACGTTCACTCGTTCACTAATTCCGGCATTCTTCCATTCACACTGTCTGTCTGTCTATGTTTTATTTCTAACCAGGATTCCCATTTTTGATACTTTTAAACAGCAATCAAAGCATATCGCCAAACAATAACTCTGTGTAACCATTAGAAAGATAGTTAAGCTTAATCATGTCGTAGTCAAGTACTAAAGAAGTACTTCGTGTTCATCTAACATTTTTACGATATTTACAAATGCACACGTGCTTGCACAAAGATTTAGATTTACAGTAAAAGTAAATTTCAGCTCAATCAATCAGCTCATTCCCCGTATCTATATAATAAGTTACAACATGTATTTAGTTATTTTCTTACTTGTTATTCGCATTGGCGGGCTTCCATCCCTTTCCACACCATCCGCCATTTTGAAATAAGTCCTGCGTGTTTGGGTTTCCTGTGTTGACAGTCGGACTTTTTAAAATTCGAAATTGTGTGTGTATATTGAAGTCGAAAAAAAAGCACCAGTTTCTATTTTGAAGAACACTGGAATTAAAGCAGTTTGTTTTTCAGAGTTTGCTTTAGTAGCGCGAAGAATAAAGCGAATAAATTATGGGTTGACGGGCTCCCTGTCGTGTTATGTCACGTGTATGATTCGAACCAATCAGAGTACCCAACATGTGGCAAGATTGTTTATCTCCCTCTTCTTGCAGAAAATATTTTTCGGAGTGACTTGATTATCGACTTGGTTTGGCTTTTAGCCTTTTCCCTATCCTTTCAGCCCTCTTTTCCTGTTTTTTGTTCCTCCCTGGCTTGATTTTCTCCCTTTACATTTGTTAATCAGGGAAATTCAGCGATCACGTTCGATTCTCGTTGAGTTTTAGTTTATCTCAAGAAAACGCTACAATCCGGTAGGTAGACTTTCAACTTCTAACGGGTAAAATTAAGGTCTAACACTTTAGATTATAGCCTATTCAAGACAGTTTATGCTAAATATGATTTGTATAGAGTTGATCGCTTTTATTCAGTAGTATTTAGTGCCGTGCGAGGTGATTTGAAATGCGAGTTTTTTATTTTAATATCGTGATCAGTCGCGTCGCGCGAAAAAAAATCGTCTGTTGAGCTTGTTTTTACTATGAGTGATTTTACGGCTGTTAGTTGTTTAACAGGTTATTAAGTGCAATGCACTAGTTGTAACGGTTTCACCTGAAAAACAGTGTTAGTTGTTAAAATATTAACCGCTTTTGCTTCGTTTCAATGGACAGAAGAATAACTGTTTATCAGTTTTGTATTCCGGCTGATAATCATGGCGATCCATTGCCACCGTTCGGTAACTTGGTGATCGCGAAGGTGACAATAGTCCTCCATATTCTAACGCCAACTTAGATATATTGTAGAAGTTTCGTTTGCTTAAAATATTATTCTTGCTCTCCACCGAACAATCCGTTGTTGTTTGGCCTTCAAAACTAAACTTTGCAGTCTCATGAAACCCGATCCGCGCTGATTAAATTTGCAAATAAATACACTTTGGGGGTTTCCTTTGATACTTTGTTCGAGAATATTTCATCAAACGTTCTAGAATCTTTGAATTAATAGCGTAATCGTACTTTTGATTGCTGTTTATTTCTATGCTATGATTACAACCTTTTTTGGGATATTTACACTTATTTGATCTGATTATATAATTCCAATGTCATTGTCGGTGAAGTTTGCTAATTTACGTCTGAGTCGATTGCTTTGTTCATTTCTGAGATGATAGTACAAAAACTTGTATATTCTTGTACGCGTGAATCAACAAAAACTAATCAACATAATGGAAGTCTGATGTATTTTTTGAGGTTAATGGTAGCCACCAACTTTTTTGTCTCTTATCACTGAAGATAACAAGATAAATTGTTACCATTAATAATTACTATGCTTCATGGCCGCAAATTTGCACATGATTGAAACTTTACTTGATCTTAACACCATATGATCCAAAATTTTACTTAGGTCACTTTTTTCCCTAGAAAAATACCCTGCTCTCTGAATAAAGTATTTGTGCGTTATATTTTAGGCCTATCCTTGCCATAATGAGTTCCACAGGCGATGAGGCAATTGTCGAAGGTGCAACTAGAACGAAAGGCCATCCTTCCAAGAGCCGCAATCATTCCAATAATCTTGTCGTCAAGATGATAATGCAAGGCAAAGTAAGAAGCAAACAATTGTGATGGAGCTCAAATCTTGTGCTGAATGGTGTTGAATGTGATAATTGTGATCTTATTGTTTGCAAATGTTATGATAATATTTATTTCCATGCAAATTGTATTTCTTCTTTCTAATATATATGTAAATTTTAGAACACGTTTGCAAAAAAAAGCTCCTGGTGTGTCTTGAACGGATTACATTTTTTGTTAATATTTTCACACTTTTTGTGACCATTTTCACAGTTTTAATGATGCTTATCCATTTAGTTTGTTACACCAATTTGTGGCAAATTTTGTACATTGGGAATTTGACCTGGTGAGTTTTGATGGTAATCAAAACTCCAAATTTATTGGCAATAATATGTCATCAATTTTATTTCATATATCTTTAAAAACATTCTTCAAACACAAAAAAATCTTGCCAGTTCTAAATTTTATTTCTGTTTTTTTTTTTGCTTTGTGTTACAATTATCTTAAGCTGATAATTACATAAAAATCATAACTATCCCTTGTTATACATGTTATTTCCAAAAACAAACTTTTTCTAGGTTTAAATTTCCCAGACTAAACATTTTGTTATAAATTGTCCAAAGTAAAAACATACACAATTGAAATCAATACTTCGCTAAACATCATTGCAATTAAGTAAAAGTCTGGTATTTACACCTGCCAGTTTATAAAAACCATGTTTTTACCAAATGTGATACAGTGTTATATAACGATAACATATTAATTGCTGTTTGGTCTTGCTAAACATCTATAAAACCATCTTTTTCAATGACATATTGAGCCAAAGCCATATGGCTTATTCAGCCTTTACATTTCACTTTTATTTTAATTACAGTTCAGTTTAGCAGCTTCAGTTTAAAAGTCATGCAATGTATTCCTATTTGTGTTTTTGTGCTTATGACCACAGACAGTATATTGTTACAGTACAATGTGTGTCTGAATTTGATCCACAGGAACTTCAAAATCAGTTTTGCAGGCTATTTGATATTTGTGACTGATTTTATTCAGTCAATGAATATTCATTTGCAACATTTTTATGTATATTATTGATGGAGTATAGATATGTATTTTAACATTTTATCTGTATCTGTTGCTAGGATATTGGAAGTATTATTGGAAAGGTGAGAAGTAATTAACACTTACTTGTGGTCTTATTATTGTATAAAAAAAAACATGAACAAATTAATTGTCCAAAAGAGCTAGTAAACATAAAGTACAGAAGATATCAGACATAATCAATTTCATTGCAGTGGTCTTCCTTTGTTTATATAAATGAGTATTTCCTAATTAACAGCACTGTATATGCAGACAGTGACAGTCTTTATTCATGTGCAGTTTATAATACTAGATGTATGTAAAGATGAAGGTCAATCCTATTTTTACTGACAATGAAACATGCTTACTGTCCTAAACAGTCTTATAATGACCCTGATGATGACTGCCGGTTGAAACATAAATTACACAAAACATTCCTTGTAGGCCCTTCTTCCACCTTGAAGACCAAGATAATATTATTACTTTGAAAAACACTTTGAAAATCTTATAATTATATTATACTATGAAAGTGCACCTTGTTTCATTTCTGATTGTGCCATATGAATATCATTCTTGTACCATATGTGCAGTTAGTGGTTTTATTCAAGAATTAATCTGTGCAAACAGGTTTTATCTTGTGGTTTTTATTTGGTCATTATTAGGTTTATTGTTGACTTTCATTTGATGAAGCTGGACAAGTTTATACAATCCTAGACAAAATATATAAGACAAATGCCTTTTTAGGTTCAATTAAAAAGAACACCCCCATCCCTAATAATAAAGATATTCCCCCTCCCCACCCCCCAAAATACAATGTTGAGCAGTAAATTTACCATGATTGCTTTGAAAAACAATTTCAAAAGTCAACATTGTATTTGGAAACAGAGGGGAGGGTTTGAAGATGTTCAAAAGTGACTAACAAAAAAAGTGCTTTGTCTCACAGTATTTTGTCCATAATATTGTAACTGTGGTAACCACACTCCTCTTAGTGGTGTTGTTTTTATCTTATCTTTTTTATATTAGTTTGAAATGATTATAAACAGAATGTTTTTGTGTCTGTGCTCTATGATGTTTGCCTTAAGGCATGTTCCAATTCATGTTCTCACACCTGCTGTCTATAATGTTTGGTGCTAAATATTGAGCAATGTGTGATAGTATAGAGAATGAACATCAAGAAACTATAACAACTAAATGTTTATGTAATTTGTGATTTTTTTAAGTTAGGTGTATAACGTCTAGGAAAATAAAACTAACACAGGAGTTATTATTAAGATTATTGCTTTATGCTATTTATTCATTAATAAATATCAAATAAAGTCATTTTCAATATGAATAGGAAACAGTACAATTATGATACCCCTATGGCAATAATGCAAATGTTTTCTTAGCAGTTACAGTTACAATACAATGTGGTACTGTTTCCCACTCAAACAAGAAAGATTTTGTATTGTCAGCATTTAATGAACTGATATTAGACTTACTAGCTCATTTGCATGTTAAACAAATGTTGATTTACACAGTGCAATATGCGGTGTGTACTTTTAGAATTATATTAAATATTGTACACATCAATTTTATGTGTACAAATTGAAGGGTCTACTGACCCTACAACTAGTTGTACAATGTAGAACTTGTGTGTACCCACAAAAGTTGTAGATCCCAGCAACTCAGTGTATGCTATATATCACAGCCAATATATGTAATTGTACTGTGTAATCCAGCCTGAGTTGGTCTTTAATTTGAACGTTTGTTTTCTATTATTCCAGGGTGGAGCTACAGTTAAAACCTTTAGGGAAGAGGTGAGGATTTTCATCTTCACCCAAATTGTTGTGTGTTTGTTCATTTGTCATTATATATTCATTTTCAAAATCATTTCTTTTTGTAATTTCCTTGTTCTTTCTTTTATCCAACCATATTTCTGTTCAATAATTCATTCAGATTTCCTGACCCTTACTCCCTTTCAAATGTTTCTTTCATCCATTCATTCATTCATGATGCATTGTTATTCATTCAGTCATTGATATCAATATATATTACTTCATTCATTCACATGTATTAATGCTATTGGGTTTTTTTTCAGAGTGATGCACACATCAACATATCTGATGGTTCCACTCCAGAAAGGTGACAACAGTTTATTAAATCTGTATTGTTGATAAGATCAATTTTACATTCAGTGGTTTTGGAAAAAAAAAACATTATGGAATTGTGATGTATTTATTGCAACATTATGGATTTGTGTTGTATTTATTGCGACATTATGGAATTGTGTTGTATTTATTGCACAACATTATGGAATTGTGTTGTACTTATTGCAACATTATGGAATTGTGTTGTATTTATTGCAACATTATGGAATTGTGTTGTACTTATTGCAACATTATGGAATTGTGTTGTATTTATTGCAATATTACGGAATTGTGTTGTATTTATTGAAACATCATGGAAAGTTGATCTGTTTATTGTAAGGCTCCAGAATTATCATGCCATCATTTTGTAATATCAGAGAATATTGTCATAACAGGAATTGACAGTAATGTAGAATTGTTAGATTATTAATTACAATTGCCATAAATATTAATATTAAATAATTTATTCTAATAACATAGGATTGTGTCTGTAACTGGTGGCAAAGATGCTGTGGTAACTGCATTCACCCTGATCAGTCGAAAACTAGAAGAGGTAAGGTGATAACAAGATGGAGTGACCCAATATGCAACATTTTAGTCATATGGAACTAACAGATGATTTTAAAAAGATACTATAAAGATATATTTATAAAATATTATATTATGAAATGATTCACAACCCTGGAACAGTTATGCAAAATCACTACCATAAAGTGATTTGTTAAACCTAATCCAAAATTTGTCCTGATTTGCATAAGGTTCATTTGGAAATATCTTGGCCAAATTGAATTCATTTAATTTTTGGACAACCTCGCCCTGTTTGTTTATATCACAAATGAGAAAACGGCATGTTTAATATGTTATTGCTTTACAGGAGCTGATAAATAATTCCAAGAGTAAAATAACACCCCCTGTAACTTTGCGTTTAATTGTTCCTGGTAGTCAGTGTGGATCTATTATTGGTAAGGGAGGGGCTAAAATACAAGAAATCAGAGAGGTAAGGAACTAAGAGCACTAAGTTCATTAATGATTTCATTCTTCGAATCTTGATTTGATTATTCGATTTGAATATTCAATTTTGAAATCAATTGGTCTAATGCATTAAAGACAAGAAGTTGCCGTTTGAGACAGAAAAACTTTGGAAATTTTAAACAGAAAGATTAAGCTGTCTAGAAACTCTCACTGAAGTACTTCTTGACAAAAGAAAGATATGCTTTTGCTTATTTAGTACTTTTTTACCAATACGTTGTTTTGAATTTTGTAGACTTGTTTTCAAATTTGATTACTGCATGTAAAATTACAGGCTTATGATTTGAATTTTGACTTTTACTAATTACTAATCAACCTCATGCTTGTAAATCCGGATTACATACTATAAAATATTAAAAATTGTAAAGCGCATTGAGACATCGGGTGAAAATGCGCTATATAAGCACTACATTACATTACATTACATTTTTATCTTGTTTTGTAGGTGTCAGGAGCATCTGTTGTGGTAAGTAAATATTTCATTGCATGTCTACTCTTTAATATGTATAATCTATCTGATATAATTCTTACCAATAAATATTGTTGTGTATAGGTGGCTGGTGAATTTCTTCCAGGCTCCTCTGAAAGAGCTGTTACATTGTCAGGTTTGTATTTTTTCATAAGATTGTTTTTTAGCATTTGAATGACTTTTTCTAACCTCCTTCATTCCATCCCTACCCTCACCCCCCCCCCCCCTTAAAAAATATAGATAAAAACATTTCCACCCTCATGTCTAGTTCAATAGCAATTATGTGTTGTTATTTTTTAGGCACTCCTGATGCACTTGCAATTTGCATTGAGCATTTGTGCACAGTCATGTTGGAGGTGAGTAATGAACCAACTGTGATATTAAGACCCAGTTTGCCTTCCTGAAAAACTGATCAATTTTAACAACCAGGAATCAATATTAGCCTAAAATCTGTTTTATTAACCAATTAAGTAGAATACTTTTACTTGCTAATAGGGCGTGGAACAGTAAGGGGTCTTCATCAGTTGGCTCCCATGAGATCTATGGGCTGTTTTTAGGACTCCCTCAAGATTATCTACTTTTAAATCTATTGTAAATCCCATTCATATATTAGATGCAAAGCCTGATATGATTGAAATTATAGCAATGACTGAGTGTGGCATAATTATGCAATATTTATGCATTGCAAGTTTAATATTGTTGTACATTGTTATTTTATTACTATACAGTTCCCAGCCAAAGGTCACACTATGCCGTACACACCTCACAAACCTGATCATCATTATGGATTCTACCCACCGCAGGTAATTGAGAAATTCCTCTGATTGAACCTGGAGCTCCAACACTTCTAATGTTATCATATTGGATGATCTCATCCACCAAGCGGCTCAATTTCACATAATACCTTCATAATTTACTTCACATGTTGATCCTTGATCCAAGTCAATTTGCTCTTGTTCTGTGATTTCCCCCTGATTATGATTACTACTGATCCCATGGAATCCTGTTGTGTATTGTCCTAATCCAGTTTGTTTGTTTAGCACTATCAGGGTTACCCTGGTCAACTAATGGGCCCTGTGTTTTATAATGGTTTCATGCCAGGCAGAGGAGGATATGGAGGTTGGTACATTATTATCTAGTAATGATACCCTATTGCACTATGACATCACATCAGAACAATCTGTTTGTTTACATCTAAAATTGTTGCATTGAGACCAGGTGCCTTTGCAACTGTGCCCTGATTTTGTTTTCTGCTACATCAACCATCAACCAACCGAGACGGCATCATTGTTTTCAATCCAGTCAAAGCTGCAAAGGTACTCGGTTGTGATGCAACGGTTTTAGCTGTAAGTGCAAAGATTGTAGACTAACTTGGTATAGACCTTTTCAGCTTTGTATGAAAATTGCCCATATCAGACCATGTGACACTCTCTAGGAAATGGTTCTTTTATGAAAAATGTGTTGAAATATTTACACCTGAAAGAATGACATTTCCCAAGAGTGACATCACATGGTCTGAAATGGGAAAATAAACATGGAAGCGAGCAAGGTCTATTAAGCCTAATCTTTACAAAAATGCAAACACAAGCACATGTTTCAAGCTCTAATGAGCACACGTTGCAAGCTCTAACAAGCACAGGTGCAAGCCAAAAAATATTATGTTCCTGTTGCAAGCTTAAGAGGAGAAGTAAAGGTTGTGATCCTTATTTTTGTGACTGCCCTTGCCCTTTTGGCTGTTTTCACAAAAAATGTGCTTGCATATGGGCAGTTGTTATTCCTCTTTCAACAGTAAAAACCTAGGCTTTAATGGAGCAAATATTAGTAGTGAAGGCAGGTTTATTGCTGTGCTTGTGTTTCAGGTGGCAGACGAGGTGGAGGAAGAATGGGTGGTGGTGGTGGTGGTGGTGGGGCACCTATGAACCAACCATACAACAAAGGACCAACTACTTCACATACAATGATGATACCAAAAAATGTAAGAAATCAAAAGGATTCCAGGGTACTTCACAAGATCAAGTACTTTAATACTTGAACTATTCAAAAAGGATTATACATTAAAAACATAAGATGGTTTGAAAAAATATAACATTCTCAAAGAAGTAAGCAAAAGTTTTAATTTCTTTCAATTGCTGAATTTGTACTTTTTTATTTTAAGTTCTTTAAAGATGTGACTGTTTGCAGGTTGTCCAAAATGGACTCTGAACACGACACACATCCACAGCACTTGGCAAGCACTGTTATAATCACTCCATTCAAATAATTGATTTTCATGTGTCTTTGCAGGCTGTTGGCAGCATCATAGGCCAAAAAGGCAGTTATATTACAAGCATACGGTACGTCACTTCCAAATTTATTTCTACAGTAGTTAGACATATTTGTTTATGCTCCACCTAAGTGTTCTTGAAATAAAATAAACTACATTCGTTGGCAAAATATTTGATATCCGCATTTTGTGCAGTCACTGAAAGATATTCCCCCTCCCAAACCCCAACTACAATGTTGAGCAGCAAATTTACCATATTTGCTTTGACAAACACTTTCTTATGTCAGCATTATATTTGGAGGGGGTGGGCCGGGAAAGGTGTGTTGAATCCTAAATTATTTTGTCCAGGATTGTGGTACTTCTAGTACCACTAGTAGTAGTTGTCAGTTATCTCAGAACTGGAATGTGAATGCGATATACGTACAAGTGAAAACAGTTTTTTCTATAAAGTTTTTTTAATGGATAGCATGGTCTTTATGTGAGCTAGGGTTTGCTCAATGTGTTTGTTACCTCTGATACCGCCAGGGTTTTCCTCGCTCATTAACAATTAACACAGTGAATCAAGTGTGTCGCCTTAAGTGAATAAAATGAAATTGTGTTATAAATAAAATTGTTTGTTGCGCTTTCAGACAAATGTCTGGAGCCAGTGTGAAGATCAGTGATACCGAAAGTGGTTCCGACAAGAAAGAAGTGTTAATAACAGGAACAGCAGAGGCTGTTAGCTTGGCACAGTTCTTAGTTAATGCACGGTAAGATGCTTGTCACTTGTGAATTAAGGACAAGCATATGCAATCAAGCATACACGTTTCCCTTGTGCTGTCCTTATTTGTACAGCCATAATTAGGATAAGGATCAAAGCTTTCAGTTCTTCCTGTGCTTATTCACGCTACTTCACTGTCTGAGGACATTACTTATGCATATGCACTTGCCTCTCAAGTAAGGATCTGGGTCCCGTTGTCCACCCTAAAGAATTTAGAAGTTATCCGCTGGATATTGATTTATCCAATGAATAGCGCTATTCAGGCTTCATGCAACCGGCCCCATGTTTTATGTAGCCTCTTATGCAGAATCGAGTTTGTGTTGCAAAGTTTTCTATATAAATGAGAACAGTGCTTAAATGTAATGGGTGACAAACTATGAAAATATAGTTTTATATTTATAATCATTTCGATCCGCATGTTCTTACATATTTTTGTTCTTCCATTCGTTCGTTCATTCATGTATTCATTCATGTATTTGTTTTTTTTTGTTCATCCGTCCTTTCATTTGTTCATTTATGCATTGTTTTTCTATTTTACTCAATCATTCGCCTATTCATCCACTATTCATAATGATGATAGTTCTCTCGTTATACAGAAAAGCGGAATTAACGAACTATGTCAAATTAATTAAAAAAACTAATTAAAGCTAAAATGACGGGCTCTTTATAAATTAATTATAAAAGTGTTGTAAAAATGTACATAATTATGGAAATATTAAATTGGCTAGAAGTACTAAACACGAAAAAATCCTATATTTTACTCATTAATTTTCCCATTCCTCATTCCATTTACGTAATCATATCATTCAATTTCATCATGTTTCTCTTTAGTCTAAGGCAAGATGGTAAAGCCCCGATCACAGACGACGATGACAAAGGAGAGAGATCAGAAGACAGTGAAAACACAGGATAGAAACCTATTTCCAACTTGTAGAGTAGTAAAACAACAGATTAGATTGAATGTAAAACGTTTTCTTCCGGCTTCTGACGTCAAACTCATCCATTTTGCCATCCACACCATTCAATATACTTCAAGTAGAATTTTATTAGAATCACAGACTAAAAACTTTTCAAAGCCGATAGTATTGAAGAAATCGTCAATACGTATAGAGATTCCTTTGTACGAATAATGCAAAAGTTAAAACGTTTTTAGTTTTAAACCAAACTAAACGTCGCATTCAAGTAGCCTTTCTACTATGTATTTTCAATGCTTTCGCCGTGTGAAACGTTTTTTCCTTAGAAAATCTCGTCCCGTCAAACGTTGAACTTCACATGGGTAAAGCCCATAATTGATACCTGGACCAGCTCAAGTGAAGCTTGGCATTTGCCGTTTAGTCGTTGGGTCTCATTCCTGGTCTTGCCTAGTGATGTCACACCAAGAGTAAGATAGTGATGACGTAAGCAAAACGTCTTCCAAGATGGCGTCGATTTCTTATCGGGCGGAGGAGGTGCTGGCCTATATTCGCTATAAGGGTACGTCCCCCTAGCAGAATATGACTTTCAGCAATGGGACTCGGCCAGGGTCCAGAAGGCCCACCGGAACCCTCTCCCCTCCCATATGTAACTTTAACTCTGGGTGCAGTGAAGGTTACAATTTTATTCATTATATAATTAATATCTTGTGCATTGATTGACTCGTTGAGTAATCTTTACTCTGTAATACCTGAAATATGTTCAATAGATGGTCAGAGTTTGCCTTGAGTTTTTGAAACTGCAAACTTGAATATCGCCTATGTATTTACTGAAACATTTGCTTCTGTTCCGCTGGGGATGAGACCAAACCACTTTGATACAGATTCACGTTGACTTTATATATAATAAATTAAAACCTAATTAATAATGGTAGAAACCCCAAGACCCGACCGTCTTGTAAATAGAAAATTTTAGAAACCACTTATCACAATAGCATAAATATAGGGATTTAGAAATAGAATAATAAAATATCCGAACATTCAAGCCCGATTGTCCGATTTGTGTTCCACGATAATGATTATATGGTTCATTATTTTAAAATTGATGGTGATGATTATTGTGATACAAGAGAATATGACATAAGAGAGCTTATAATTATCTCCCGTATATATTGGGCTTTACACTCATCAGGGGATCTTTTCATTCTGTATTTTTGAACTGAAGTTATTTCTCGGGAACGGAACGTGATTGGCCAGATTGCAGGAGGCGCGTTCGCATCGTCAAAACATTTCAAGGAAAAATAGCACAACGAGTAGAGCCCCTGATGGGGTCCGGGGATATAAGCTCTCTTATTTCATACTCTCTTTTGTGATACCGCTGTGTTGTGTCCCTGTGTCTAGAAGGAGATAGCACAAACGATTTCGATGGTAAAGGTGGTGATGGTGATTATGATACTGGCACCGATATTGGACAGGAAACAATTACAACATTCCTGAAATATTTGTCTGGCCGCAGTTTTTAAATTCTCACAGTTAATAGTATAATCAATTTATGATCTATGTGCGGTCCATCGTCTTATCGGTACCAAATTTTATTTTATTTTACAACTATATTTCTACAGGAGCATCTAACTCATAAATTAGTACATCGATATGGCTACCGAAAACAAGTATTCTTACTAAAATACGGTTCATTTTCAGTGGCCTATTATCAAAAAATATATACTTAAAAAATAATTAAACCTCTTAATAGTTAAAAATGTTGAAGTTGCAGTCAGGATTCATATTAAACAAAATATGTAAAGTTTTTTGACTCTGACTTATTATGATAATTAATAAGACGTTTATAAAAAATCGAAATTAAATGTGCTACAGAAATGCACGCTAATTAACAACAACGTGAGTGGAAGACCGCGACTCAAAATATTGCCGATGGCAATATGACGTTTTTCTAGCCGCCCCGGGCAAGCTTCGCTAGGGTACAATGTGCGTATTTCATAATGATCATGTAGGTGATATACTCTTATCAAAACATATTCATGGTGCTTAAGAACACGGTCTACAACTCCATAGAAGCTGTGGGGTTGTACTTTGCTTCTTTAGCGTCTGGTGGCTTGTATGGCTCCATACCAATATGGTGGAACCCTTGACTGGCGCTTCGCAATGCTGCATCATCTTCAACTGAAAAGGACTGAGAGTTATCTTCGACAGTGTACTGTGTACTATCACGACAAGAATAACATCTGAAAAGAAATTTCGAACATGTCTGACTAAATGTGATCTGTTGCGATGCGATACGACATGTTGTAATGTGATGTGATGAGATGTGATGTGCTTATTCTGGACGCTGATCTAATGGATATGAATCGGATTTGATATGGTAAGTTAAGCATTGTGTGCAGTGATGATGAACGTGAAACTCCGCCACGAAACACCATACCTTAAGAAGAACCACAGATCAGATTGGAACTCGCTATTTAACCTGAAGAACATCACGACATTGGTTACTGTTATCAAGTAGGTAAAAACGTACAAGAAACCCAAGACATCAAAAAAGTGTGGATCGTTTGCACCATTGCCAAAATCCAGCATGAACCACATGATTTGATGTGGTAGTAACAGCACTGCGAACACCACAAGGTACACAATTAACATCAGATTTACTCTCTTGTGTCTGTCTGTACGCTGCCTGATAGTAGTATCTTGTCCGTATCTAAAGATAAAACATTTTGCTATGATTTAATATTACAATCGAAGCGGCTAGTCGGGTCCCGGGGCTAGGGAGAGGGAGTCGACAAGGAAGGAAACTGACCACAGGAGCACAAGCTAGCAACTTATGAAGTTATCCATGAGATGTACAACGGGATTAAGGCAACTGGGTTCCGGTACGGATGGTAGCCTGCGTTGCCGGCGGTCTGCGGTTTTAGGCCGGCAACGCAGGCTAGTAAGATGGTAGCGATGGTGAACTATTTTGTAACATACCCGTAGTTCTTCAGTTCCATCCAGGTTATCAAGTACAAAACCAGCATGATAATCATTGGTATGAGATATTGTAATAAAAACAAAAACACCGTGTAAGTTTGTCTATGCTCGACCTTTTCCCAGTCTTCATCACACGAGTCCACTTTTCCAGATGTATGCTTTAAGAATACCATATATGGTATCACAGTTGAAATACTTGCAATCCAGACAATAACGACAACTATATAGCTGCAGAGGAATAAGAAAAAGTAAACTGTCTTGCCGCGAACTGTTTCATTGTATTCATAAAATTGCTGTATATATAAATGTAAAAATCGCACCTTTAAATAAAATAAACACCTGTAATTTTGGTTGCAAAAAATATACACAGATATGTATTTACTGATTGTAGACTAGGCTGCGGTTGCTCTCGTCATTTTTATTTAGATCTGTTCATGAATAAATGAATGGATGGTTGTGAACGTATGATAATTGACTGAGTGCATGAGCGAATGAACAAACTCACAAGAAGGATAATGATGATTATGAACTTTGAGTGTTAAATCTCAGTAGCATTCCACAAGTACACAACTAATTGGAAGCACAATGAATAAAGGAACGAATTAACCAACCGTAGCTCAGTTGGCTTTTAGATGGTTGAGCGCCGGTCTATCATTCGGGAGGTAACGGGTTCGATCCCCGTGGCCGGGCCAACACTCAGGGTCTTAAAATGATTGAGGAGAAATTTCAGCCTTTGATTACATCTGCAAATAGCTAGAATTTCACGTCTTCTCGGATAAGGACGGAGCTAGTATGGGACTAACCGTCCGTTTGTTAGCACCAATCACCAAAAACAAAACAATATATGAGTGTATAGGGTCGCATCCAGGATTGTTTCAAGGAGGGGGTGCATCATCTTCACGAGGGGGCGCACTAACCAGTAAACATGAAATACTGAGATTATTTTCGAAAAATATTTGAAAACAAGGACTGGAAATCTTTCCAGGAGGGGGTGCAAATCCCCTGCACCCTCCCCCAGAATCGCCACTGGTTTATAACTCACGAGAATGACTAATATATTAACTAACCCGTAGATACTCTTCATCTGTCCAAACAGTTTTGACTTGACTCCATACGTGCGATGAAAACTGAGGATAACGTAGGTAAACACTACAGCTTGAAAACACGCAGTTTGGAAAGGCCATAAAAACGTGCACATTCCTGCGCCGTACGGGAACTCACCAGTCTATTAAAGTAGTCAAAGTAAAGACAATTAAAATGACCGAAAATTGTACTAAGAAAAAAACATAGAGACAACTCACCAATGTAAGCAAGCGAAACGTCCCCCCGGGTTTAGGGACTCTGATTGGAATATGGCGGGGATGCTCATTGCAATCAGAAATGGACCCCTACTGAAAAGGTACCAAATTTATATCTTAAAGGGCGTAGCAATGCATGATTTTTATCCCTGAAAGTTACCCAACTAAATAGCTGAAATCGACCAAACGTGCCACTATTAATCAATCCCAGCATCAACTTATTGCATCTACAGACAAATCGAAACCTTGTTTTTGGATATCCGTGATCCGGAGTAAAACTAACCTAAAAGGTACTAATCTTAGATTCTGACAGTCTGGAAGATCTTAAAGGTACCACATCTCCGATTTTGACCCCCAAAACACTAAAAGGAACGACTAGCCTTCCCGCTGATATATGGGAGTTCCCTTCCCGGTAGTCTGCGTGCATACGGACTTGTTCCTTCGTTTAACAAGAGAAAATACCCGATGCAACGCAGGCTACTTCCCGGGAACGTCTCGAAAATATTATTGGTTTATATGTGATAAATTAGCCTACCTCGTGCCATGCTGTATCAAAAGGTATCGTAGATATCAATAGAAGAATATCAGCAACGGCTAAATTCTGCATTATGATTATAAAAGTCTTAGATGTGTTCCTGTGTCTGAGTCGCTTTCTCGTTACAGCGAGGAGTAGTAGAATATTGAGAATAACACCAGCAATGAACACTACAGTGTAACCAATAAGCTTCATTATTCGCAGAATGTCTTTGACGCCCTGGTCAGGCTTGGCGGTATTATTCCCAGCCATTTTCAGTTGCGACTTCCGATCTACAAAAATATTACCAAAACAGAGTTTGCGAATTCGTTTATACGTTTTGTAGTCCAGATGGTTGCACACAAGACCACAAGACCACATCGCATCGCATTACTTACAGCGCACACCGCAACGCCATGCCATACCGGTCATTGTTTTTTTTTTGTTTGTTTGTTTATAGTTTTTTACTTTTTGCAATGCCGTTCTCATGCTCATAGTCAGGACATCGTAATCCCGATCCCAAAGCTAAGATCATAGTGATCCATGATTCCCAAATAACCACTGATTCGTGAGCCGATATACCATGTTACTACCCTGAGCTAAATTTGACATTACGGTTGATTGATTATAATTTTTCGTTCTTGAGATATTACATAATCGAATGCTTTTATAAATGAAAACTGAACAGAATTTAACCAGTTTTGATTAAAATTGATAAAAATGGAAAGAAAACACCGACGGAAATAAAAAAGCTGTTCGCCACAGTACGAGGTAAAAACTAGTAAAAAATACTAGCAAGGACTGCGTCGGTGTTTCTAAAGATACAGTTGTAAATATATCGATAAGTTGTACACCGTAGAGTGATTCGAGAAAACTGACGTTTCGGACGTTAGCGAAAGTACATTGAGTACCTATGTCTATAGTGATGCAAAGCAATGTATTATGCATAGCGCTGCACGAACGATTTCAGGCTCGTAACATGGTATATTTTCTTCTAAATTATCCCGGTATTTTCAGACAATTTTGATCCCTGGGCCCAATTTTTAACGAATTTTTGATCCCTGAGCCCAACTATAATTATTGATCCCACTGGTATTTTCCCCATATTTTCTGTGTTTTGATTGATGCATAGCTCTAAAATTTCGCAGTGCATAATGGAATAGCTTATCATTGCATTTTCTGTTTTTGTTTTTTGACGATGGCGGATTAAATATGCACAAGAAGAATTATGATTATGAAATATTCATCACAAGTGTTGGCGTTTCAATTATGTTAACACGACCATCAGAGGTTTAAAGTTGCATCGAACTGAACCCATTTTGTGACATTTTGTCGGTGACTCGCAAACAGATGTCAGTTTCAGTATTTTATTTGTAAAAATTTGTAAAAGTGAGAAATCAATAACATGCAATAACGCCGTATAAACAGTAAATGCACCTAGTTTTAGCTGAAAGAATGACACAGGCACTTTTAGGGATGTACTGTTAGACTAAAATAGTGTTTTTTTTCTCATTGGCAGCGATGAATTTTGTTTTGAACTACATAGTTACACATTTTTACATGCAGTTTCTTTTCTCTCTTTTGTATTTTTTTCCTGGCTTCCGTTTTTGGGGTAGATGGATATATAGACTTGTCAGGAGGTTTGGGGGCATGCTCCTCCGAAGAAATTTTTCAAATTCGGAACCTTAAAAGCGCAATTTGCAGTATTTTGAACGATAAATAAGTTCAGTTTTTGGGTGGACAGATAGACAATTGGTAATCGTGAAGGGGTGACATTTCTTTAGGGGGGTTTGGGGGCATGCTCCCCCGAGCAAATTTCTCTAATTTAGGAGTTAAAAAGTACAATTTGTACTACAGTAGCATTTTGTATGATAAATAATTTGAGATTTTGGGGGTAGACAGATATAAAATTGGCAATCACCAAATGGTGGTATTTCTTTAGGGAAGTTTGGAGGCATGTTTATCCTTTTAAATCTTAACTTTAATAAAACAATGTTCAGCATTTTGGGCGAAAAATAAATTCTGTACTGTATTCATTTTCTTTCCGCCGAAAAATCTCAAATTTAGTTATTTTTGAAGTACGATTTACAGTTTTTAGTACGAGGAAATTGATTTTGCAATTTGCTATTTTGCTCATGCACTCCCAAAAAAGTAGCCAACTTTTCCTGGCGTCCCTACCCCGTTCCCCCCTCCCCCCCCCAAAAAAAAATCTCAAAGGTAATACACGCTCTTTGACATCATTTGTGAAGATTCTCAAAGTTGGAGAAATTTGATCATTTTCCTGGGCATTTTGCTCTCCAGTGCAACACCAACATGAAATATTAAGCAATGGACTTTATAGTTTTTCCATCGATCGGCGGGGAGTCAACCGACTCAACTTTGGTCTAGACGAACGTGTTGTATTTTCTTTTATTGACATTCTATGATCGTGGCTTTTTCTTTCTTTCCCATGGTAAAAAAATATTTATTTCAGTTATCAACTATAAGTATTATAGCCAGTATCACCCAGTCAAAACTTCGATGCACATGAAGTATGTCATTTTACAGGAGGCTCAATTTACGTTCAACTCCACTTGCGGTTAGCATGCATTTGGAATATGATACCTATCATTCTATGCTTGAATACACACACCAGTAACAGCCAGCAAAATTTACTCGAAGCAACGATAAACTTTTACATTTCAGCCTGTGCACGTGACAGCAGTGACAAAACGTAAATGATCCCACTATCCCCGAATTTTTTACCTGATCCTCCATCCCAACGCCTTGATCCCCGAGCCCATGCTTTTGATCCCGATCCCAAGCAAAATTTAGGGGACTGATCCCTGATCCCATATACCATGTTACGAGCCTGCGATTTCTTTCTACACTCACTCCGACGCTCTTGAGGTTGAACTGGTCTAATGTAAACAAACTCTTCAAAGTTTTCAGTGCTGGTGTACAAACGCTAAATACAAATTAATTTGGCCATGCAAACCGATTAATTATTATATGCAAGGAGTGAGAAAGCAGTTGGCTATGTATTGTACAATTTTGTATAGTTGTGCATGCGTGAACTTCAAATTTCTGATAAAAAAAATATGAAGAGACAATTCAGTTTTTGTCAATGCAAATGAATCTAAAATAGGGAATTATTAAACACCGCGAGTACAATTGCTTCCTAACCTTACGAAATTTTACAACTTGACAACTCCTTGTCCTCAATGGTGAACGGTATCCCTTTATAAGTAACATCGACTGTTTTCAGTAACAGACTGTTGAATGGTCGTGTTGTAGTGCAGTTTGCAGCGACGTAACCAGACAGGCGTAACCAGACAGGGCGTAAGCCAAACATTTTCACAAAGTTCGCATGCTTTCAAAAATCAGTGAAAACTTATATTACAATTTATTGCGCTTTACAGAATGACTTCTTTGTATTTTCGGTGATTATTACACCTTATTGCAACCCATTACACTTTGTCTTGTTTTTTTTTTTCTTATTGCATGGTATTTCACACGATTTTGTAAATAATATAAACCTTTTGCTTTTCTGGGGGGATGCACGTGCACCCTCTGCCCTCCCCTTGGTTACGGCCCTAGTTTGGGCTTTTTTTATAACGTTCCACAATAGGGTTCGTGACTTTGGCATACAACGCTATTTTGTCGCGCCCGGTTACGCATCACCAAGCTCATCGCAGTTTGGTTTCCATATAAGCCTGGTTTCCATATAATTGCAAACGATCGAGAACGATCGCAAAAAATCTCGATTTTGGGAAAATCAAAGTTTTTCGATCCTACGACCGTTTTTGAACCCGGTTTTTAAACGATTTCGATCGCGATCTTAATAAGCATCTAAAGCGGTTGTGGGATCGAAAAACGTTGTTTTCCTTATAATCGATTTTTTTTTCGATCGCTTGCGATCGTTCTCGATTATATGGAAACCAGGCTTTCTTCATTTGAATAACAACACCAAATGGTTGTGTGTTCCCGCAAAAGAACACATCTTTCAATTTTGTTTATGATGTGTCCTTATTTTTAGTTTTTTGTGGTAATTATATTAAGTATTTTGACTGAAAAGCATTTTTGGCTAGTTTGTTTAAATAGAAATATTAATACCTTAACATGTTTTCAGCTTAAATTAATTAATGATTTGAAATTGGATGATAAATTAAGTGTCAGCCAAATACGAAAATAGTAGATAGGGGAAAAAACGTTATTGGACACTAATGTTCTGATCCATCATCTTTAATAACAACTTCCTTATGCTTCCATCCTTGGCAACCTTTAGATGTCAAAGTTTCAGCAGCATGCTTTGTTTCAGCACGCTTTGCCGTACTACAAGCAAGTCATCGAGCATCATTGTGTCAAACTTAAAAGCCTAGAAACATATTTCATTGATTCGGTGACCACTGTTGAAGAGTTGCCCCCAGAGGCACGGATGCAAGCCCTGCAGCTCACCAGACGTGTTATTGTTATGCAAATATTAACAGTAACCCGTTCTGCGGCCGAGATTATGCCAATGCATTGATGTGCGCACATGCCCTGTCTTCAAATTCAATATAGTTTGTTTTAGCAATTTTAAAATACTGCCGCGTGATATGACTTGGCTTATTTGATGATAATAATAATTTATTGAATATTACTATTGATATGATAATAATAATATAATGGCATTTCATCCGTTTAGGACAATATTCACTTTTAACAATTACTGATATGAAGAAAGACGTGTTTACTGCAATAGTAATGATATATAATGAAAAAAAATCAACTGTGTGGAAAGATGTGTGCAAAATAGTGAATGTAGGGGTAGTAAGTGTGAGAGAAAGTCTCCTCAATTAGCATAGAAATGCTAAATAACATAGAGACTATAAAAAAGAAAAATTACTTTTTATTTTATTTATTTTATTTAAAAGGATTATGGAAGTTCATGAACACCACAAGGACAACGACCACGCTGGAAACGCAGCTGAATGTTTGAAGTGTACGGCAACCGCGAGCATCCCAGAGTGATATTTTTCTCTATAGATAAGTTGAACACCGTAAATATGTTCGCAGAGAATGAACATAATAAACTAATTTATGAATGCGTTCGCTGTGTAGTAATGAAAGACCAACGATCTCTCAGAGCTCTTTCCCGAATCATCAATGGAGTCAAAGAGAGGTGTGCCCTGGCACCGACTCTCCTCACCATCTTCTTCAGCATGATGCTCAAGCAAGCCAAAGCAGACCTTGATGCTGGGGATGGTATCAGACGGCTACAGGCCCGCACTAAGACTAAGGAACAGCTCATAAGGGAGCTTTTGTTTGCTGACGATGTACACAGCTCTTGTTGCCCACACCGAGAAAGCAATGAAGAGACTTACCACCTGCTTTGCAAAGTCTGCACAACTGTTTGGCCTTGAAATCGGCCTAAAGAAGACAAAGGTTCTCCATCAACCTGCACCAAAAGAGGAATACCACCCCCTAACATCAATATCAATGAGACTGAACTCAAAACAGTGCATCAATTCACATACCCAACGCTGGGCGCGCAGGACACTTCTCCAGACTAGACAACCAAAAAGTATTCTTTATGGTGAGCTCTCCACTGGCCATCGTGACAGAGGTGCTCCTAGAAAAAAGTTCAAAGAAAGCCTTAGTTACTTGTGAAGTCGATCTTGATCAGTGGTCCTGCCTTGCTGCCAACCGTAGCACTTGGTGTAGATTATCTATCAAGCCACCTGTGCCTACGAAGCTTCTCGAAAATCTGCCTGTCAGAGAAGAGACACAAAGGCGAAAAGACTGCGCACTGAATCCAATCACTGACCCAGCTTTGAGCTTTTGTAGCTTCTGTGGCCGGGGATGCACAGCTCTTGTTGGTCTTGTGAGCCATGAGCGTACATGTAAAAGACGTGGACAGTCCTCATTTTGATCTTCGTTCGCGAAGTCAAGCCATGAATGATATTGATATGAATGTTAGTTGAGTCTAGTTTTGCTCTCAGGCTTCAAGTTTAGGTGTGTTTTTTTCGGATGAAGAGGACTGTGGAGGTGGGCATTCAATTTTCATTTATTTATTCATTTTTCTTTCTTTTTTTCTTTTTCCTTCTTATTTTCGTTCCTTCTTTCTTTAGTTATTTTTTTCTTTCTTCCTTGCTACTATTTCTTTCTTTCTTTGTTTCTTTCTTTTTTGATCCTTGGGTTTCCTTTAGAAGAAGTTCAACCGAACAAAAGGCTCATGGGATAGCTTACGTAATATTATTGATGGCTCAAGTCCTTTCGACCTTACTCTCACCCTGTGAGGCTGGACTGATTGGTGATGAAGTTTTATTCTACAAATTATGTCTTCAAGTAAGTGAAAATTATGCTATAGACATTCAAAATAGAAAATGTATTCCCTAGGTTATTGAGCTAAATAATCATGTTGTTTGTAGATTCGCTTGGGATCAAGTAAGCACTGCTTATTGGAGTCGATATCCAAATCCATGGAGTCTACACGTGTTGAGCGAGGATGTTTTATCGAGGTATTAAAATTATGCCAATTCATTTCACTAGACACTAAAACACAGACTATTCCTAACGTAGTCATGCTGTCACGGTTGTTTTTACAAACTTACCGCTGCTGAAAAGCAGAAAAAAAGTGTCGGCTTTTATGACGTCAGTTGTCAGCCAAGGAAAGTCGTGTTTGATGTCATGGTTTGTTTACTATGTTTCCAGCTCGTAGAAAATTTGTTTTATATGTTATAGTTGTAAAATTGTATGACAATCTTTCAGTGCAATGTTTGAAATTTGATCTCCAACGTGCCGAAAGTCGTGCTTCAAAATCTAAAAGCAAACGCAATATAATATATCTGATTAATTTTAATGTGTGATTACGAAAATCAAATTACATTCATTGATAACGTTTTCTTGCAGGAATATTGAAGATAACAAATTAAAAACTACTAGATTGTTAACAAAGACAAACAGACTTCCAAAATGGGGAGAAAGGGTGAGCAAAATATTAGGACAAAGTAAATGATTATGCATCGTTGAGTGGATGAATGAGTACTGTATTTCTCGAATAAGCAAATAGGACGGACCTTTTTCATTTTTTTTATGTCTAAAAGGGGACGCTCATTCAAAAAGGAAGGTATAGATTCAATGGAAAGAAAAATGCACACAACAGGGAATACTACAGCAGTACAAGTAACAGCATACTTAGCTCAAAATAGCAGCTACAATGGCCACTTGCCATTCCTACATGATCATGGAAAGTATATAAAATAGCAAGTGAAAATTGGTCCTTTTGTCCACACCAATACTTTGGCAGGCCAATCTTTTTTTCCCCTATTTAGAGCCCTAAATGGGCGAGCTTCTTATTTGAGTAAATATGGTAGATTAATTATGGCAATATATAAAATTTACAGTGGGGACACTAGGACCCTGAACATGCATATGAGTGAATCATTCTGAAAACATTTTCATTTTATTCATTTATTTATTTTTAGTTTGTGAATTCAAGAATTGCATGTGTAGTAGAAGAGTCAATAGTGGATCCCATAACAAAAACATTTACAACTTACACAAGAAATATTACTTACAAAAAGCTGATGGTCGTTGAAGAAAAATGTGTTTATACAGTCAACCCTCAAAATAGAGAATGGTAAATAAACTGTACTTATTGTCTACATGAGTGGAAGGATTGCATGGAAAACTATTTAGTTAGAATTGCACTCATTTTCAGAGATGAACACATTTTATCACCTGACAAAATTAATGTAAATTAGCCAGAAAAGTAACTAAAACACTGGAAAAGGGGACACTGTGTGACTGTGCATCTGTATGTTGAAGTCACTTTTGTTTTAAAAATTTCTAAGAGTTATTTATGAATTTGTTTCACCCTGCTCCAAAACGTTCTACTGTCAGACCTTCACTCCCTTTGTAAGGCCACTATGAAAGACCTTATTTTTTGTGATTTGTTATAGGACAAGATGTGAAAAACAATCATGGATCACATCAGACGTCTTTGGTTTTGCTAGAGCTATAGAAGCTTTTGGTGTTGAACGCTACAAAAAGAATGCCAAAAAGGTACAATTATATTATTCTTTCACTCACCTATGCAACGCCATTGTCTGCCATGGAACTTTTGAGTCAGTAACCAGGTCACATCTATAAACAAGACCAAATAATAATACACAGTATCTCAGGTCCAACAGCCTTACTTCCATTTTTTTTAAATTTAGTTTTTAATTGGCCTTATTTGATTGTAAATGTTATTATGACTTGTGTGTATCTTTTACTACACATTATTGTATATACAGAGGAAAGAATGCATCTGGTGAAAGTCTTTGCAAATTTCACTTTCATTGGTGGTATCTCTGATCTGATTGATTGGAAACTTAATTCTCAAGCTGAAACGTTGTTTCAATGCTAATGGCATCTTTAGTTAGCATGTAACAATCCCTCTTCCAACCCGCATGATTACTAATACAACTTAAGTACGTAATCGTATAGACTCCTTACAGATTGTTGGAATGTAGCTCAGCCTGGAGGACAAAACAATGGATTTCAGCTCCCAAGAGAGCACAAATGTTTTGCTTTGACCTCGAGATGGGGCTGCTTTGACGTCACATGCAAGGGATCTATTGATGAAAGGGAAATTTATTTATAATATTTGTTTTCTTGCTAGGCAACACAAGGACTTGAACATATTTTAGAGAAACTATTCATTCCAGACAGACCAGCAAGACCTCTACAATTTCCTTTACCACATAACAATATGATGGCATAGGAATCATTTCTTTTTCTACTTTTATGTTTAGTGGAGATGGTGGTTAGGCTTACTTTTTTTCATCCTTCAATGAAGTAAAACTTGATTTGACCTAGTTGAATGCAATTATTGTAAATTTAAACATGGTTTTTGACAATGTATAAAGTATTTAGACAAAGATTAATATGAAATAAAATATTATTGTCTTAAAATTATTGTTGCTGTGAAGTTGTCACACCACAAATTATAATAAATGAGTCGAAGTCTCAATCTGTGATAATATGGACAGCCTGCAAGCACAATTTTGTGGCTTGTAGCCTGACTGCATTGCATCTGTAATGAGGATACACAAAAAACCCATGTAAAAAAACCTGGCTGTGAAGAACCAGTTGGGCTAAAGTTGACGTTTTGTAAAACCTACTTCACGCTAAAACCTATTTAGGCTAAAAGTTTGTGGATTTTGAAAAGCAAGCAGTGAATTGACAAATTGTGATCAATAAATCCCCTTGTAAACCCCACTTGATCCATATGTTGTATCATATTCTCTTGGTTGTATATTATATGAAAACTTCAATGCACAACTTCCCCATCATGGAATGTGGAATAATTATTGAAATACTAGTTATGCAGCTAAAATATATAACATTTTGTCTGAATGATTTTAAATGTCCTTTTATTCTTCGAATAAATTTAATTGTATTTTGTGAAAGCCGGTAGGCGAATTTCACACCCAGCCCATCGATGGTTTTTGGGGTTCCTGTGTCGAAATACTTGAGCAAATTCCTGGATCCGAAGATGAAACGCAACGACGAGCAAGCAAGACGGCGCGAATTTTGTTTTGCTGATGCCAAATATTTCCAAAGTTTTCGAAAATTTCATGCTTACAATGACTTATCAATTTTGAATATATAAAATGCAGCAGTGGAAGCGTACAAGAGTTGCGTTAGAAAAGCTAGAAGATCTTTTACTTTGTAAAATTTGGTAAGTTAATTTCTTGGGCATTATGGCGTCGTGTCTACAGCATCATCCTTGACAAGAGAATATTCTCTTGTCCTTGATTGATTCTATTCTGAAAAAAATATAACATTGTGAAAATTTTAAACTTCAGAGAATTGTCTCAAGAGACACATCTTATTCGGTCGTTAATCGTTGATAGTTTTTAATGAAAGGGATCGAAATATTATCTTTTAATTGTTTTAGTCATAGGTTGGTAAATGAACCATGTTCTCTGGAAGCTTGTGATCACTGCTTTTGCAGGTAATAAAAATAATCATCTTAATACTATCTAGATTCAATGGCAGGATCTACTATTATGGCACCCTAAGCTGGACACTCAGGACGATTGTCCACAATGAACTGTTCTCAATACAGTTGAACCTCCATACAATACAAAAAGTCTGGATAATCAAGTGAAATTATCAATATTTATAATGAGTCAAACAGAGAATAAGTATATCTTTTTAAACTTGAAATCTAACTTATTTTAAAATATTTTTTGGGTAACAAAAAATCTACATATTTGTGGTGCGAATAATCAAATGTTGAACTTTGGCAAGGCATCTAATAACAAGATGTCTTTTCGAACTCTTTTCCTTTGAAGATAGCTTCTGAGCAGATTGTCCAAGTGCAAAAGCAAATGTTTTCTTTCAATGTGCATGCAATTTTATCCTGAATCTTTTTCAACAATAAAAATAAAGTAATTATTTCATTATAAATTTGCATGTGGACTGAAAGCGAAACATAAAAGGAACTGGCTTCTACAGTCTTAATGATGAATTATTCATAATTATATATTAGTGGAATCTTGGGTAAAGATGCTCATGATGTGTTTGTTTTGTCCTTTTCAGGCAATGTGTGGAAGATGTCATTGGCGTTAATAATAAATGTCCAGAATGTGGTTCATTTGCATGGGTAAAGGACCTCAAGCCTAACCGTCAACTGACCAACTTAGTATCACTATGCAAAACTATGAGATGCACCATAGAGACAAGCAGAAATGCATCAGAACAACAATGCAGTAATGACCAAAATGTTGTCATAGATGTTAACCAGAAATCAGAAAGAATATGTGAGAAACGTTTGACAAAGAAAATATCAAATAACTGTCTTAGGAGTGATGGTCTTTTTCCTCAAAATGAAAGTACTGGTCTTTCAACCAATACTGAAATCAATGGTGTCAATAACAAGAGCAGTGAAATTCAAAATGGGGATGATAGTGATCAGCTTGAGAATTTAAACAGTTATGAAAAGAGCAGTTTTTGTAATAATATTTCACAAGGTATTGTTATTCCTCAGACTAATTTCTATTCCCATGATACAAGCAGACTCAACATACATGGAAATAAAGTATGTGGTCAGCTGTGTGAAGATGATGACAACAGAGAGAGAAAATGCTACATGTCTAACTATGATAGTCATCAAGAAACATCTTGTAATCAATTCAAGATTGGAGATAATAGCTCAAGCAGCAGAAATGACAGTAATGACAATGATAGCAAAAATGAAACATTCAACTGTCAAACTGGACGTGTTGACAGTGATGAAACTAATGACCCTCTATATGATAAACAGATTAACGGTAGTTTTGAATCCACCAGTTCTCAAGAAACTTACCAGAACACACCAAACTCTTCTTTTGATCTTTTTGATTCATTTAATTTTTCACATTGCTCTGAAAATAAAGATACAGAGTTTAGAGACTTGTCTTTTAGTGAAGATACTTCGCAATCAAGAAATATAACATATCTGGGAAAGTCATGTAAAGAAGGAGATGAAAAAAGTAAAGCTGAGAAAAAAGTTGCATGTTCAAAGTGTAACCTATTGGAAAGTCAAAGTTGTGCACTAGACAAAAATGCTTGCACATGTACACAGGATTCCACAAAGACAGCAACTAAGGGACAGAAAAGAAAACTTTCTGGTCAAAATTATATAATTATTCAAAATAACCAAAAATCATCAAATACATTGCAAGTTCACCGCATTGGTAATTCTTCGGAATTGGATTCTGCTTACAATGAAGTAAAGATTAAGAAAATTAAAGAAGGGAATGATTATCAAAAACTCAAGGAGATTCCATGCAGAAGTCTGTCAACTCCTATAAGGAAAAAGATTGCACATTTAAATTCAGAGAATGGTACAAAAAGTACAGGTTCCCCAATCAGCAGACTGGTATTGTCACCAGCTGAGCTGACAAAGAAGAACAAAAGAGGGGAAGGATTGCTTCATGTTGCAGCTATAAAGGTTTGTTGGTAGACCTTTGACATCATTCTTTCCATTTCTGTGCTATATTTATTTCAATTTGATCTGATTTTTTTAAAAAGGTTTTATTGATCCATTTATTCCATTGTCTGATTATTTGTTTACATGTATCACTTTGTGCATTTTTTTTATTCAATGTATTTATTCATTCATTCATATATATACTGTATTTATGAATGAATGAATTAATTCATATAAATTTATTGATTTATTTTGTTATTGAATACAACTTTTGTTTTAATGTATTTTGTTTTTTTGTCATTTCTTTCATTCACATGGATGGCTCAACTAACGTATAATATGATTACAGTCATCTTTTTTTACCTATGCCAGGGCAATATTGAGGATGTCAAATGCTTGCTTGAAAAAGGTGCCAACCCCAATGACAAGGACAATGCTGGATGGTCCCCTTTGGTAAATACAATTGATAATTTTACTTCATTATTGTTGAGAGATTCTAAAAGATTTTAAAATATTATTAATAGAATCTATCAACAATATTTTAAATATATGGCATCTATTGATGCAGTTGAAAAATCGGAAGCACACTGAATTTAGAAGAGTGATATACATGTTAATATTATCTATTGATATTTCAAAGCTATGGACTGTAGGAACATTTTGAAGAAAAAAACATACCAAACGTTCTGCCAGTATTTCATTGTTAAAGTGAGGTTAACTTTTCTCATGACACGTTTTATCAAACATCCATTCATTCATCCACTTGTTCATTCATAAATTCATTCAATCTTGCATGATAACAGTGCTACAGTGTATTTACTGCATTCAAGTGCAACTTTACTCTTGTTGACAACCAGTTGTTTTGATTACCTTTCAGCATGAAGCATCTAATCATGGTCATACCACTATCGCCAAGATGTTGTTGGACTATGGTGCAATTATCGACCTGCCAGGTGGCCAGGATCATGACACTCCACTACATGATGCAGTAGCCAATGGCAGAGTAGAAATGGCTAGACTGTTAGTGCAACATGGTGCACCTTTGTCAGTAAGGTAGATATGATTCATTGCATTATCACTCATTATTTTTCCTCTTCTCAGAGAAGGTAATATCTGCCTTAGTAGCAATACCAACTGCTTGTGATTTCATTAGAAATGCATACAAAATTAATTCTGGACAGGTTTTCCATCGTCATAGGAACAGTACTTTTTGTCATAGCAGAGGAAACCCAAAAGCAGAAAAAGAGGGGCAAAGTGGAAGTTTATTGCTCTCTGCTTTGTTTTCTTAATATCTGCATCATGTATACTAGTCCTGAAATAGATAGACTAAGTGTCTGTTTACAAAGCATAGTCCTGGAGCAGGCTCCCTCATTTGTACATTATTATTATACACCTCAGTTCAAAGCGTTCACTTATTGGTTCATGATTCATTCACTTCAAAATAGTTAGTCTTGAAACTCTAACCTCATGTACATTTGGGATCAAACCATTTTAAATGGAAAAGATACTTGATTTCAATGTTCATCAAGCTATTAAAATAATGAATGACTTTTGTATGATGGACAAAACAGCCCACTTGCAAAATAATGAAAGACCATTGATTCTATATATTATAATGTAACTCACCAGCAATAATGTGCCACAAACATTATTATGATTTGATAGTTTTGATAGAAGTACATGTATTTTATACCACAATAACAAGACTTGTTTGTTTAGGAATAAGCAAGGACTTACTCCAATTGATTGTGCTATCACAGAAGAAATGAGGAGTGTATTGCAATCACCTGAAACTCCTTCAGGAAAATCACTTGTAGCTAGAAAAACAGTCAGATGCCTTCAAATGGTAAGCTATAAATTTTGGAATACATTGAAACCTCTCTATTCCTGACAGTCTTGACCTTGTTTAGCAAGGGATTATTATAATAATAATATAATAATAAAAGATTTGTATAACGCTTATACAACTCAGCTCTAAGCGCTGCAAAATAAAAATCGGAAAAAATATGTCACATAAATAAAAAATAAAAAAGGAAATAGAATGCTATAATATATGTTTATCAAGGTTTTTTTTATGAGTGTGAAGTGAATCCTGATTCTGAGGGTCTGGTATAGAGAAGTTCCTCTGGAGATAAAAAGAAATAACATATACCATAATATGCCAAGTGGGTTTGACTTCAATTTTTCCAAATTGAATTTGACATCAGGAATCCTTACGTCCAGATGATAGGGAACCTAAAAATTAAAAAAGTTAAACCATTCCCTGATGCACTATTTGATGCTTTGATGTTCATTTTTATTAGAGTTATTTTAGTCACTTACTGACAGGTTACTCTTAGCTGGCTACAGCAAATTGCAGACTAAGACTGCAAATCGATATGATATCCAATATTTTTAAAATTCTTTAATTGTACTTTAATTTAGATTCATCAAGAGACACCCAAGGTAATTTTGTGCTCTGGACTGAAACCTGACCAAAAGGTGAGAAATTAAACAAAGACAACCAAATAACTACTCATGTTGATTATTTTTACTATAAATAATTAAACAAATATGAGGAAAAGATATCAAATGAATGTAAAAATGATATTTTTGTAGGTTGCACTTGAAAAATGCATAGGACTTAATGGTGGGAAGTGTTTGACTGAATTTTCCCCAGAAGGTAAGTAATATATTATATAATATGAGCAGCCAATCTGTATGGGATATATAGGCAAGACGTTGTATTTCCCATGCAGATCAGATGTGATATTACCTAATGAAACTCCCAGCATAGCACAAGACAGTGTTTTGTGAAAATATAGGTAAAACTTTATACAAATCAGGACAAATCCATATCCGGTTTACAGTACAAGTGGATTGTCAGTAGCGTCTTTAGAATCATCAATCCTCTAAATACCATACTTCATTATTCCCAAAAATATTTATGAGATGAAAATGCTTTATTGTCTACAAACCTAATTCCAATATTGAATTAAGTTAATTTATGTATGTTGAATTATATATTTTTTCTGGAAAATAACATTATGGAAGTTTTAATGATTGCAAAGCATTTTCCATGCCGTATAACACTAGTACACATTTGCTTTATTTCAAATCATTAGAATTTTGACTGTACAGCAAGATGTGTTACAGTATCAAAACAAAATTTAGAACAAACATAAATAGAATTATACAAATCATTCCAAAAGTTTTTAAATAATATTGTTCTGATTTGCTTTTCATTTTCCAACTTTTTTGTCCACTTAATTATTGCGAAAGTTGTCCAACATACTAACTTCTAATTTGTAACTGCAATAAATTATTGTAAAGTCAATTTGAAGAACTTAATGTGGCAATTGTACTGTATAAATTTTATTTAATTCGTTTTATCCAAGCTATATAACCATGATTTGTTAAAAATGAAGATAAAATTGATCCCTCTATACTTGATATTAAAAAAATGCCTCAAACATAATAATTATTATTGGTTATATCTTGTTTTTTTTTTCTAGTGACACACCTTGTAACAGCTACAAATGATACAGATCACTGTGCACGGACTATCAAGTACCTTCAAGCTCTTTTGTCTGGCAAATGGATTGTTTCTTTTAAATGTAAGAAAAATTCCACCTTACTCTGTTATTGTGTGTTTGAAGTAATATTAATATGGACTACATAATTATTATTTATAGTAAATGTTTAACTTATGTTTTAAATGAACTAAAAACCTTTTGATGCACTGAGTGTTAAATTTGAAAGAGCTATTAACTCAACTTGAGTCATGTTCACAATAGATAGTAGCGCTCTAATTATATCTGGCAGATGATCACTAGTTCTTCATATCTGTATATTTGTTATCGTTTAGGGATTACAAAATGTCTGTCTGTCAAATCCTGGGTTGATGAAAGTCCATATGAAGTTAAAGGAACAAGCAGGGCAAAGGAGGGTGTACCAAGATACTCTAGAATCAACACTGAAAAACAGGTTAGAGTGAAAATGCTATTCTCAGCTAAAATAAGAAATTTATAACTAAAGGTTGAAAACAAAAAGGGCAGTAATTATTAGAATCATTAATTTCATTTTATTCACACTGTTTTTTTTTCACTATTTACACAATTTGATATTTGAATTAGGTTTTGTAAAATAATTGGGATAGTACATGTGCTACTATTGGTCAAAAAGCATGATTGATGAGAGTATCAAAAGACCCTGTCATCACTTTAGCAAGCACAAGCACTGCAACTGACAAATTTTATTCTATTGCAAGAATTTATTGTTTAACTTGAGTAAGATGTAACATGAGGATAATTTAATTAATGTTATTTTATAAAATAAATTAAAAACGGTTTTTCGTGTGTTAAAATTAATACCCTGCTCAAAACACTTGGGATGTTTAGAGAACACTTGAGAAGCTGGAAACCACTCTGCTACATGCCATCGGTGTATCAAACATGGAAAACTTACTGCTTTTGATTAGTTAATGTTATATTAATATCATCTTGACCATATCTTGTACCTCTGCTGCATGCTTTGCTCTTGTCTGCAATCCCATATTCAGTAAATCCTAACCCTACTTCTCCCTTCCAGCTTCCTGGTTTGTTTGATGGTTGTCAGTTCTATTTTAATGGCATCTTGGACTCACGAACACCGCAAAAGGATACCTTGATGCAACTAGTCAGATATGGAGGAGGGAAAGTTCTAACCAGAGAACCAAAGTCGGACACTAACTATGAATTATTTCTACCAAGAAAAGACAACAGAAGAATTCCTCTAGCTGACCTTCCTGTAGTTGCTTATCATGCAAAACCAGAGTCAGCACAATACCGATGTACAAGATATATAGTATATGACCCTTTGACGCAGAGTAAACCCATATATAGGTATGATGGACTGTCAGTAGTACCAGTCAGTTGGCTTTTGGATTGTATATCAAATTTCGAGATAATGGATATTCCACCTTAGTATTTTACTATAATCCATAATGGTTACTTGTAAAATATCAATTTAATTAATATTGCATTATTTTGGGTATTTTAGTAGAGTGCAAATATTATACTTGCGAAAATAGTTAACTAACAAATTAATACTAAATTTGAGTCATAGGAACTTTGAATTACTATCAATATTACCACTGGTAAATAATTGTATTTTGTCCAAATTCTGTTGTGAAATAATTGACAATATTTTGTACTAAATTAGAAAGTTTAAATGTCCTGTAATATTTACTAACTTGCAAACTAGTGCAATTAGACACTAGGCACTGTTATTTGGCAAGTACTCTATCTGGTGGCTCTTGAATTCCTACCATTACCTATTACTCTTGAAAAAGATAAATGATATCAAAAATTAGCCAATCACATATTATTTGATAAAATGATGCATTTTGATTGTATATAGCATTTTCCAATAACATTGTCATCACCACAAGGCAATAGGTCATTCCAAGACCACTAGGAATGATGGGTAAAAGTCATGACAGAATGTAGAATGGTATCTTGGACAGTCAAAAAGATGAATATTGACCTTTTAATCTATGGAGCGAACAGAAAGCAAATCAAGTCATAAGTAAATGGCATGGATTTCTTGTCAACCTGTGCAATAATTTTGACAGTAATATTTATACAGTCCTATAGTTCCTAGCAGTCTTGGAATGACCAGTTATTGCCTTTTGGTGATGACAAGGTTATTTGAAATATCCATAGCAATACTTCATGTTTAAAAACAAACAAATTGTTATGCTAATGTGTCAACCAGAACTACAATAAGCCCTATTGAATTAACGGCAAATCACTGTCTGGTTGGCACATGAATAACAAAGGATTACGTCAGCTGAAGTATTACATTTTTTACAAAAGTACAAATTTAAATGGTACTAAAAATGGCTCTCAATCAGTTCATTCTCTAGGCAACCAAATGGGTTATGAGTATGGCTGCCTCAAATAATGGCATTGCATGCAAGCTCTTCTTCTTCATGTAATGGAAATTGGATTGGGAGAAAGTGTCAAGGATTGACAGGAAGTTCTTTTTTCCAATCTTGGTACAAATAAAACAAGTGTACAAGCACATACAATAAAAATGTTTATTATAGCTAATGCTCAACTTACATCAAACTACTTTAAGAAGAAAAATAACATTGATCAATGTGACCTTATATAATGAAATACTTACAAGATATTTAATAAAATAATGAATTGATCAATAAATTGCCCTCATATTATCTAAACAGGCATTTGGAAATTCATGGATAAGAAAGCATATGTTTGGAACCCCACATTTACATGTCAAGTATTGCTATACACAGCTATTTCAAATTTATTGTTCAATAACAAGTACAGGAATATTATTGTAGATGGTTGAATAACCTATAAACTGGTTTGAGGCTGATACTTGTTGTGGGAGCTTGCTTCTGGATGAGAAGGAGGATGTTTCTGTCTGTACTAATGACTTCACTAGAAAACAATTGTTGCAAAAATTGATAATTGTGCTCCAGGACTAGGGTGCTAACCAAGGGTTAACTCAGTCTGTAGGGTATTTTGAGATCAAACCCATGATTAGCACTAATCAAGCTTTAAACAAACAGGCCCAGGGGTTTGCTCTCTTGTTCTGTACCAGTCCTACAAGACCATGTGTTGGGAGTGAGCTCTAGGACCAGTGCAGGCCCTTTATGTGTACTAGCAGAGTAATGTTCATTACAGTTCAAAGTAGTCTGTTCTGTATATAGTAAAGATGTTTGTTTGGGTATATTCCTTGCCTTGCCACCAATGAGATATTAAATAGAAGAGAATGCAACTTATTTGAGAAAATTATGTTACAAGTTGAGAATTCAAATAAGATAATGATTTTCCTTAGTTGAATTAAATTTAATTTGGCACATGTTTGGCATATTAATAATATGATTGAAAAGCTTTAGACTATAAAACAGGTTTAAGTGGGGAGCGAGAAGGGGCATTAATTCTTGTTTTTGTAACAACAGCCTTGTCCTTGCCAATTGGGACAACTGGGGACAGCTCCTTTCCACTAATGGGAACTTTATAATTATTTGGAACTCTCGAACTCATGAATAATTCATTAGCCAAGGATAAAACAACTTAGAAAATTAATCATTAATGTGAAGTAGAAGTACTAGTTGAAATGTATCCAAAAACTTGCATGAAATCAACTAACTAAAGGAAACTTTTTACTTCACATTTTTTAATTAATTATTCATGAATTTGAGAAGTAATTTCAAAAACCCATGGTCATCTTTCATTAGATTTTCAAACAGAACATTCTTTCAAATGTTTTCTTGTGTCTGAAATCCTAATAAAACACTCTCATTCATTTTTGAAATACTTTAACATTTACTTTAACATCTAGCATCCCCTTTAAACTTTTAATTCTAATTACTGAAAATATTATCTAGTACTTAAAAATAGGAAAACATCTAAATGTTTAGTAATGTAACTGATATGTAGAAGAATATTATGTAAAAAATTCTAACGTGATTGTCAAAAAATTAGCTGTGAATTTGTCTACATTTCACTATATAACAATGACCTAGCTATCATTATGATGATTCAAAGTATGTGTTTGTTATGATAAACCAAAGTGACACTAATGAAAGAAATTAAAGCTAATTTCAGAAATATAAACATTATTGCGTTATACAAACAAGAGACAATCATTTAGTTTAGAGTCTGTGATAACTATTGCTAAAACATGTTTGTCAGGTAGATTGCAAACACTAAAAGTGTGCAGCATAAATACCACTAAATAGTGCTTGCCTATTTTATGCTACTTTATGGTTTCTTTTGTTTAATTAGTGCTATTTACTACTAAATAGTGACAACTGTTGCACACATTTATTTCTGAAATTAGCTTGTCTATATTCATGTCAGTACAATTAATTCAACTTTAAGATTGATAAACCATGGATCGATTGGATGATTTTGATGCAGTATATCATGAGTTAAGATTAGAATTTGGTATGAATGTGAACTTTTCAAATGACGTATCCTCTTCATCTTCAGCAATTCTGCCCAAGTGATCTTGAATGAATGAAGAAAGGCAAACTTTAATATGTATTTATGGACAGTGGATAAATGCATAAAACAAAAATCATTATACATGTAGGTAACTAGTGATAAAATTAGAGTGAGCTGCATCTGTGTTTCTAATGAAGCAGTCATGGTAAAAATGTAAGTTAGTCATCATAAAAAGAAGAGAGTCCTTACTGATGTTTTGGATAGTAGCCCTTTCTCTTTACTCCAACAAAGGACTAACATCCGAAACGTCAGTAAGCACTTTCTTCTTTTCACAGTGTATAACAAAAAATTCATTAGTTCAAAAGAATCAATACTATTTAATGTGGTGAACAAGTAACTGCAGCAGACGCCTATAAACTCCCTACATTCAAAGCTGATTGCGATGAATGATGCTGTCTGTGTCCACCATTCTATTTGAATTAATGAATTACCCAACTATCACCCTGCTATTCTAAATTCTGATCAAAACACCAAGTATGAAACAAGTGAGTATAGACTGAGGCTTAACATTATGATAACTACATTGCATCATGAGCAACCAACATCAAACAAACATGTTCTGATCGAATGGAAGCCAACCAGAATGGGCTAATTTCCTTGGTAGACTCGGAAAACATGTCAGTGAAACATGCACAGTTCTCAGAGCTGTTCCAAATGTACGTCTCAATGTTTTGACAGCCAGTCAATACATGTTTTGGTATGAAGTGATCATAACAAATAAATGAACAAAACTTGCATAAAATTTGGATAATCCATATTTCTGATTAAGAGAATTCAAGGAATATAGTTAAAACAATATTACAAGAAAAGACTAATTAGTACACAAAGCAAACATTGATGTTTTACCTCCTTCTGGTGGGGTAAGGCGAACTGGTTCACTGGTAAAATCTTCATCAAAATTAGACACATCTGTTTCTGACTTAATTACTGGCTTGAATGGAGGCTTGATCTAAATTAATAATAATGTACAAATGTTGTTAACAATTCAGGCTGCGTCCAAATGCAAGAAATACATACACAAATAAACTCCTTTATACAGCAGAAGTTTCAATGTACTAAGCTCTTGCTCTTAACAAAGTAGTAAATGTATTTTCTATCGGTACATAAAAGACTGTTTAATTACTTTCAGAGAGGGCGGTCTAGATAATCCTTCTGGGATTATCTTATTGTTTTACAGGGTATTTAAGGAGCATAACAAGGTATTTGATTCCTCTCTCTCTCTCGCAATCCTACAGCAAGGCCAATTTCGTTCTAGATGTCAGACGAAGAAACCGCACCGAGGTCAATGCCCTCAGACCCCTCGACTTCAGCGTCGAGCGCCGGCCCGTCTACCGAAATCGTCAACCAGGTTTTCGGTCTTTTCAAAGATTATTTGTCAAATACATTAGATGAGAAAGAAAAGATCCTCGAAGGGAAGGTTAAGGTCGACAAAGAAGCCTCTACGATAAAATTTAAAGGTAACCGAAAGCAGTTCGAATTGAACGCTAAGCTGGACAGCATTTTTGCCCAAATTGAAGGAAGTAGAGAGCTACTAGAAAGCAAAAGACTCGCGGCAGAGGCGAGGGAGCTGATAAGGAAACGACAAAAGCTCATTAAATTAGCTGATAAATCTAAAGACGGTTGGCTCGTAGTTCAGGAATACGAATCGGACGAGCTTGCCTCCAATTCTGAAGACGAGAAGAGGATAAGGAAGGCAAAAACTTCAGTAGAAAAGAAGCGGAAGAGCGAAAAACATGACACGAAAGGTTACGCCAAAAGGTCCAAATCTACATCTCATTACGATAATCAGCTTTTTCGCGGTAAGGTTTTTTATATTATTTCATAGTCCGGTCAAAAAACATTCATTCTTTGTGATTCTCTCGTCGGTTGGATTGCCTGAGCAACCAACCATCATAAATCTGTTGTACTTATTATTGTGTTCAGTTTGAAAATAATTTACGTTCGGTTGAGCGTAGCGAATTAGAACGTAAATGTATTTTCTATCGGTACATAAAAGACTGTTTAATTACTTTCAGAGAGGGCGGTCTAGATAATCCTTCTGGGATTATCTTATTGTTTTACAGGGTATTTAAGGAGCATAACAAGGTATTTGATTCCTCTCTCTCTCTCGCAATCCTACAGCAAGGCCAATTTCGTTCTAGATGACCCGCCCACCCACCCGATCACATAGGTATGCTTTTGTATTGACTTGATTTATTGTGTTTCTTTAGGCCGTTCAGACTTTGCTGCAAACAGCGCCGACAAATGCCACCGTTGTGGGAAATTCGGCCACTGGGCCAGAACATGCAGAGTTGGCTTGCCATACCAGGGTAGCAACAGGAGCGGCCTCTATTATTCGAGTGGACCCTTCAATTCTAGAACCGCACAGGGAGGCTTTTGTGACGGAACAACCAAGTAGGGAGAATGATCTACTAGAAAACTTTGTTGAGGTAACAGAATCACACGATTATTACGAACTCGAAGATTTATCACCAAAACATCCACATGTAAAAGGAAATCTCAAAAGGAACATTGAATTTTGGCGGGAAATTGGGGCTTCTCAGTACATCCTTTCCGTTATAGAAGACGGTTATAGTCTCGTATTTGATTCAATTCCATCGCAGGCATGTTTTAAGAACAATAATTCAGCTTTAAAGCATTCGGAGTTTGTAGAAAAAGCCATCCTAGAATTACTAGAATCTGATCGTATTATTGAATGTTCCGAGGTGCCATTTGTTGTTAATCCTTTATCAGTTTCTACACAATCTTGTGGAAAGAAAAGGTTAATTCTAGACTTAAGACATGTGAACAAATGTTTAACAAAACAGAGAGTCAAGTATGAAGACTACAAAACAGCTTTAAATTATTTTCACACGGGCGCTTTTATGGCTTCATTTGATCTTAAGAGTGGATATCACCACATAGACATTCATACGGAGTACCAATGTTTTCTTGGGTTCGCCTGGAAATTTGACAACAGTATTAATTATCGTTACTTTATGTTTTGTGTTCTCCCTTTTGGCTTGTTATCAGCCCCGTACATATTCACTAAAACTCTTAAACCATTAGAGAAATACTGGAGGTTACAAGGGGTTAATATTGCATTATTCTTAGATGACGGAATGATTCTAGACTACGATAAAAACGTTTGTGAACGTGTTTGCCAAAGGATCCAATCAGATTTGAACAATGCAGGGTTTATTGTGAATAATGAAAAATGTATCTGGGAACCGTGTCAACTATTAGAATGGTTGGGACTAGTATGGAACAGTTCAATAGGGACTATAGCCATAACAGAAAGGAGAGTCCAAAGCATTAAAGAGGGTATTCAAAATTTTTTCAATAACGGAATGTCAACTTGCGCTCGAGAATTGGCTTCGTTTGTGGGTAAGATTATTTCTGCTGGCGCAGTTTATGGAAACTTATCTCGTATCATGACGAGATATTGTTCGATAAATGTAGCTGCTGCGCAAGATTGGGATTCCAAATTCCAACTGGATGTATTCTGCCAGAGAGAGTTAAAATTTTGGGAAGTTAACGCGGAAGGCAAGAACTATCGTAACGTTTCCCACGAGGAATGTTACAAGTCTAATTTTATCATTTACTCTGACGCCAGCAGCACAGGCTGTGGAGCCCATTTTGATTTAAACGGGGAACAAATCTGTCATCAATTGTGGGACGATAAAGAGCGGATGAGAAGTTCCACCTGGAGAGAATTATCCACCATCGAATTTGCTCTACGATCGTTTTTGCCTTTAATCGAAGGAAGTTACCTGAAATGGTTTTCCGACAGCCAAACCGCGTGCAGAATTGTTGAAGTTGGCAGTATGAAGACCGATTTGCATGTTATTGCCAGCAGAATTTTTCAATTCTGTGCTAACCATTGCATACAACTTGACATACAATGGTTACCTCGTACCGAACTTGAAAGGGCCGACTACATTAGCAGAATAATTGACGTAGATGATTGGCAATTAAGCACCTACTGCTTTAATGAAATTGAAAGGGTCTGGGGTCCTCACACGATTGATTGTTTCGCGAACAGCTACAACAAAAAAGTATCTAGATTTTTTTCGAGATTTTGGAACCCAGAATGTTCTGGCGTAGATTTCTTTGTACAGAAATTAACAAACGAGAATTGTCTAGTAGTTCCTCCTATTGGCCTCATAGGAAGAGCCTTGAATTATCTTTACGCACATCGCTCAATCGCCACTGTTGTTGTGCCGTTCTGGCCTTCATCTTATTTTTGGCCTATTTTGTGCAGAAAATTTCACCATTGCATCAAAGAACATAAGCTCTTTTACGGCAACCACGCCTTAACTCACGGAAAAAACACTAATTCCCTTCTGGGGTCGAGCAACTTCTACGGAAAAGTGTTAGCACTACGCATGGATTTTGTCCAATAAATCAATACGGACTTGTCATAATACTATTATACGTTATTTCAGCAAACTTTGGGAAATTATTACAATGGTTACGGCGCTTGCCACTATTAGAAACGTGTGATGTCTATTAGTGAACATGGGTATAGCCCACGTATGTGTAATGTCTGGTTGGCGCTTGCCTGTACAATTGACAAATGGTTGTGGGATCGTTTATTCAGACTACGGCGCTTGCCACCATTATAGATGATCATTTACTTGACTTTACAGTTTTGTATGACTTCACGTTAAAGCTTGCCTATTTAGTAGCTATTAAAGGTCCAGAGTGTGTTAATAAATTCACATAACGGCGCTTGCCTATGACCTATATACGTCAATTTTTGTTAATTAGCTATGTCAAGGTTAAAAAAAAAAAAAAAAAAATGTTAGGTGTTCATATTCTAGATATGCGTGTTTCTTTTTCTCGTTCTAGGTCTTTGAATCCTGCAAAACTTGGCATGACCTACCCACAGACGTAAAACCTGATTCTAGAGATCTGGTCCGGCAGCTACTAAAAAGCAGAGCGGACTCAACATCCCGTAGATATGCCCATGAAGTAAACAAGTTCCGCCTTTGGTGTCATAGATTTAACTTACAATCAGTCCCACCTATGCCAGTAGCTGTAACAATGGCTTATTTATCAGCTGTTTACAAGCAGTCTAATTCTTATAGTACAATCGCATTAGTTCACGCAGCTTTAAAATGGTATCATTCGTTTATACCTAGGGATGTAGGGAACCCCCTAGATAGTCTCATTTGCAAAACTTTTCTTGAATCAACAAAACGCAGTAAGACACCAATCAACAAAAAATTGCCCGTTTCTCCAGATTTTATCAAAGAAGTTATCCGTAGATACGGTGGGCCTTCAGCTACATTGTTAGATTTAAGACTAGCTTGTCTGTGTACCCTAGGTTTTGCAGTTTTTTTTCCGCTATGACGAATTGAGCAAAATGCTAGTAAATCATTTAAAAATTTTCCCATGTCATCTTCAAATCATTGTCCCTAGCGCAAAGAACGACATATACAGGGAAGGCAATTACGTTTACATTAAGCGTTTAAATAACGAATTTTGCCCAGTCGACCTGTTAGAAAGATACATACAGAAGGGTAATATAGATATCAGCAGCAATGTGCCTTTATTTCGTAAAGTAAGATGGTATAAGTCTACGAATCAATATAAATTATGGGGCGATAAGTTATCTTATTCCAGATGCCTAGAGCTATTTAAGAATTGTTTGAAACAGTTGGGATATAACGACAAAATGTATGGATTACATAGCCTAAGGTCAGGGGGCGCGACCGCAGCCGCTAAAAACAACACAGAGTTAACTGAAAGGTTACTCAAGCTACACGGTAGATGGAAATCGGACACATCCAAAGACATGTACATCCAGGAAGAAGTTGAACAACGCTTAAAAATCTCTTCCGCACTAGGCATTTAATCATTAATGAAAATCTATACTTGCTAAATAGTAATAAAGCCTGTTGGATTGCCTGAGCAACCAACCATCATAAATCTGTTGTACTTATTATTGTGTTCAGTTTGAAAATAATTTACGTTCGGTTGAGCGTAGCGAATTAGAACGTAAATACTAATGTAAACACAAGTTAACATAGTTGAGACACTGTATTTTAAAGAAATACTAGAACCCAGACAGCTCCAGATCATGGCAAGAGCAGGATCTACACGTGTGACCAGCAGGTTGCAAGACCAATACTCCAACCAATAAATTTTGGTCGTCCCACCTCTCAAACAAGATTACCTAAAGAACACACACTAGAGAAAAAAAGAGTACACTAAGATGACAAGTCGACACATACCCTCTTATGATAGATATCATCCCAGTTGATGTTGTCAAAGAATGGATGAGCCATGACATGCTTTGCATCATCTATCTGACCACCTAACCGTTCTGTTGGGCTTTTACACAGTAAACCAGAAAGAAGACTCTTGGCTTTTTCTGATATCCTTGAAGGATACTTGACATCTTCCTGTAAGATAAGCAAGATTTGATTCACTTAAATGGACTGTTTTGGAAAGGGTGCTTCAGAGAAGGTTTAGGTTGTGCAGAGATGTGCATGAAATACTTATAGGGGTGCTGTGAGTGTAAAAGAAACTCTTCCACAGGGTACTAGTGCCTGGCAAAAATGACATGCGACTAGTAAATGAAAGCACTTTATTTATTTCACTTTTGTATCAATTTTGATATCACTTACTGTAAGGATGAGTTCAAACAGGACCTCATGATCTCTGTTATAAAATGGTAATCTGCCACACATCATTTCATACATAACCACTCCAAGTGCCCACCAATCAACACTACGTCCATAGTCATTGTCCTCTAATACCTACATGAGAAAATAAATAAAATTTTACATTGTTAGTAGTATTGTGGTAGCTGAAGTGAGATTCATTTTGCATACCAATGCGAGGAGAGTTGATTTTTGTAGAAAACATAATAGTTTGGTATTAAAAATTATACAAAAACATAATTTTTACTACTTAATTCCTGCATCAAAGCGCTATCATAACCGAACCATTTGGCACTCATGCTGGTCAGAGCATTGATATTTTGTCAAATGGAATCAATTAATAGCTCAGAGTTTTACATAATGTGTTTCCACTCATTCCCCGCCTGCAAGCTTTTATGTTTACTAGACAGTAATGCTTACTAGTTGTTTCTGCTCTATATTGTTGCTGCTTAAAAATGATGTTCATGGTAATGAATGATGAAATTAATGATAGTTGCTGTCTTGCGAGCGATGAGCCTACAAACCTCAGGGGCTAGATATTCTGGTGTTCCACAAAATGTCTTTGTTGTTGCTCCAAATGCAATTTCTTCTTTGCACAAACCAAAGTCTGTGATCTTGATATGACCATCAGCATCCAACAGAAGGTTTTCAAGCTGAGAAAAATTGAATAATAATTATTATTGTAATAAAAATAATGTTTTTATGACAAGCAGATGTTAGAAAGTATTTTTTCATTCACTCACATAGAGCAAATGCAGGAAATCTATGAAATAAAAGCAAACTGAATACTGACAAATAGTAACCATTTAGTAACTTCTTGTCATTAACCAGAAAACAATACCCAGGCAGACAAAGAAATAGTGATGTTCTGGTTGAGTGCTAGTGACAATAGTTACTAAACAGCTACTATTTGCTAGTATTTTGATTATTTTTATTTCATGGTTTTCCTGCATATGCTCTATTCAATTATTGATTAATTATTTAATTTCATATATTCACTAATTCATCATTTTATTAAATAAATATACAGCTATTCTTGAAAAGGTTGTCCAGTTGAAATAATGATTTAGCTAATAACAATGTCATTTGCATATGTCAAGTTTTCAGTTTTCTTGCTTTAAATACAATTAAGCTGCACATATCATATAATTAGTTTAGAATATTTTATATAATGAAGTTATTTTGTACATTTTGACCAATCATTTCATAGAAAACAAAAATCATGAGATATGCAAATGACTTTGCAATTCGCTAAATCACTATTTGAACTGGACAACCATTTCAAGAATAGCTGTATTTTTGAGTCTTAGACTAGCATTTAGGATTACCTTTAAGTCTCGGTACACAATATGATGATCATGTAGATATTTGATGGCCAGCGTCATTTCAGCTCCATAGAACTTTGAACGCTCCTCTGAAAACACCCGGTCTTTTGATAAATGGAAAAATAACTGAAAATAGAAAAAGAAAGAAATGAGAATATGGATAGGAATTTTAGTGAATGAATAGATACATAAACTAATAGACATTGTCAAATAAAAAGAGTCATTTTAATTTACAGCGCTTACAGCATTGTTATTTGTATAAGTGCTATATAAATATTTATCATTAACATTATTATTATCAATAATTATCAATATTCTAAAACAAAATATCATTAATTATATTTGAAAACACCTACCTCACCACCATTCACATATTCCATGACAAAAATAAGTCTATCAGCAGTTTGGAATGAATACCTTAGTTCCTAAAAATATCAAAATATGTGAGGATGTAACTCATGAGATATTGTATATTATTAATAATCTTTCTTGAGTAGTGCTAACTGTGAAAATATATGCATCAATTAATGTGACTTACTGTTAAAAAAGGATGTTTTGACATTTGTAACACTCTGTTTTCCGTTAATGTGTGGGTAACTTCATCCTAATAGATTAATAACAAATAAATAGGATAAAATAATGGGTAAATGGATAAAAAGTAATTTCATTTGATAAATGAATGAATGAAACATGCAAAGAGATGAACTCATGAATAAATGAATGAATGAAGGTCTGAATAAATGAATGAATGAATAAACAAAAGAAAATCAAAAGAAAATGACTAGTAAACTGTAATAAGGCTTTTATAACATGGGATATGCTAAAGTGTTTTTAAAGATCTCTGTGTAAAAAATAAAAATGTCATATAAATATAATGAAATAGACTTTCAAATAAATAAATCTAAAAATGTGAAGAGGTAGTGCAATTTTAATTTGCGTTTTGCTCACCTTTGCAATAATAACATCTTTTTTCAAAATCTTTAAGGCAAATATTTCTCCAGTACTTTTCATACGAGCCATCATAACCTGTGGAAAAAAAAATAGATGTATGTTTTGATATCTGCTTAAAAAAACATACTAATTGTACTATACTTAGAATCTGTACCCATCTGTCTAGGTTTTAGGAAATGATAATGTTTGACCAGCAAATAGATCCCAATGCTAAGCAAATAATAATTTTCTTTCAACACACTTGACATTTGAGCTACATCTAGCAAGCAACTTATCTAAACAAACAAATAATATTGTTTGGCATATAACGCACCACCAAAAGTTGAGATCAATGAACAAACAAACAAAAAAACACAATCAATTTAATAATAACCAAAAAATACAGAAGGGACTTCATTGGTTGGGTCGTTAGCCAATGTTTTTCACAACTAACTCAATGTAAAAGCCAACCAACAATGGACATGACTTGACTATTTAGAATGAGCTTGAACTATAAGATTTACAAACCTTTCCAAATGTTCCCTTGCCCAGTACTCGTAACATTGTAAAACTATCAAGGGTCTAGAAATTAATTATGTAAAAAACAATTTTTAAAATAATTGTTTTCAAATCAATTATAAACATGCTATAATTGGTTTGAAAACCATGTTTGATGAGAGCATCAAAACACACTGTTATTACTTTAGGGCACGCAATCATTGCAACTGCCAAAATCTGATGTATTGCGCATACTTATTGGGCAGTTTAAAGAAAAGGAGCTTAATATGGATAATTTATATTCAATACATTTGAATTCCTTTTTTTGTCTTTTCACTTGTTAGTTATTTTATAAAATAAATTAAAACCAGTTTTTGGGTTTGATACTCACGCACTTGGGATGTTTAGAGAACACTCAAGAAGCTGGAAACCACATATCATGGTGTCCTATGCCCCTCTCATGTTCTCTTAACATCGTGTGTGTTTTGTTAAGTCCTTAGAATTCAGCTTACCAATTTCACTGCTGATTCCTCCTGTTGTTGTTGCCGTGATGTTGCTTGTCTGGTTTGACTTAATTCTTCTTTTACTTTCTGGATTGCTGATATCCACTCTTCTCTAAAAAATATATCAGAGGTGGATTTAGGGGGGAGGGGGTATCTTGCAACTGCACTGGACACCCCTTTGCTCTCTAATAATTAATTATCTCTAATAATATATTTGGACAATGAACTTTTATGCTTATGATATGCAAAATACTTGAAATGTTTGAAATATTTCTGGATCTGCTGTGATGAGTGGTTAAAAACTAGCAAGAGTAAATTTGAATAAGTATTGTTTTCAGTAACCAATAATGATATTAAGACAAGAATATAAGAAGTGTATATAATACTTGGAAATATTAATATAATCTGACTTAAATAGAAAAGGTTGTACCTCCTAAGAAATAATCATAAAAAGGTGTTAAAAACAACTATCTGTCAGTGACTTACAAAAATTGAACACTTGGACAGTTCAACTCAGTAATTGTCTTCAAGCAAAATGATTCACTTGAGATACATTGATGGATGTGATTATAATCATCAAGTCAGTGCAGTTATAGTTTGAATTAAACATAAAATACCTTTCTTCATGTGTATCTACATGAAATATCCTCTCTACAAATGTTGTCCACTGTAGACATCTGTAAAAAGCATCATTCTATTACTTAATATTTAATACATATGATCAATACATTTAAGTTCTCCAAAAATTTTTAAATGGGGGTGCCCTGATAAAAATGACTGATTATCAATCAAAAATTAAAAGACTGAACTGCCTTTAAAAATAAATCAGCTCTTTCTGGTGGGGGAGGGACCACCACCCCCCCCCCCCCCCGGCCCCTCCTCTTGATCCACCTCTGTATATTATGATCATCACTATTGATCATGGTTACAAACAACAAATGTTCATAAAAAAAATTGATCCTAATATCACTTGTTTATTTTATTAGGTTGTCTTTTATTTTATGAATGACTAGTAAATAAAATGTAAATTTATTAATCCCAAAATTAAGGTGACAATTACAATATGATATGTTTTTTCACTGATGATTCTGTCAAATTTTAAAACTGTATTTTGATAAAGATGTTGTAGTACATGTACCTCAACTGGAAGCAGTTACTTTTAGGTCTATCTACTCTTAATATCTGTGACTCTGAAATAAACAATTTGCATTTATTATTTATTACTAACAATAAAACCATGTTAACTTTACTAAGTGGAAACAATCAACTAAATATTTAATAAAACTATCAAATTATTAGGAGTTTAATAAGTCTGCATACAAAGGAGTTAAGAAATATTATGTTCCAATCCATAACTGTTTGGCTAACATTTGACAAACTGAAAGGAAGTCAAAGAATTAATAAAATCAATCTTTTTGCTCAGGATGTTCAAAAATAGCATCAGACAGGCGTATAAGCAATCCATTCCAATCAACCTACCAGCTACAGTGAAGTTATTTAGTGGGACCAAATCTTTGCCCTTTGAGGGAACCTCCTTCCATCCGTTAAAAGAACCATCACTCCAAAGTTGGAAATATCTTGGTCTCCAATTCTTGATATATTCACCTAGTCAATACAATAATATTATTTTATTACATACTTGTCTGGTATATGTTATAATAATTATATAATTACCTGTGATTAATAACTTAATTTGGGTGAGATTGTGACATAAAATTCAATGTGAAAAATTATTGTCAAAATAAGTAATGCAGTGCTTTTTAAAGTACTTTACAATAATATCAAACAGACTTAAGTAAGTCAGGCTACTGTCAGTAGTGGTTTACAAGACCATTTATGATTGCCAAAGAGAATGGCTGAATATTGGCAGTAATAATCATGATAAATGCCATTTTGTTTGTATTTGTATAATGTCATCAAAATATATTGTTTTTCAATTTTCAAACAATTAACAACAAAATACACTAGAATGCAGTCTTGACACTATGCAAGTAATCAAATGACATCAAGAGCACAAAAAATTATTGATTCTAACCATTGTCAGTGTTGTTTCATTTTTTCACATTTCCATTGCCTTTTATATTCTACCAGTAATCGTCGTAGGATATCGTGTTCTTGTGCAGACATTTCTAATCTTACCTCTTTTTTGCATCCAACCAACTTTAACAATTGTTGCACCAGGCGAAGGAGTGCTGCCTGATGACATTTTTAGTATCTGAAGTAAATCAAACATAGCTAGACGTGTGAAAATGGTTATACTGACAACTTCTGATGTTAGTAATGACAAATTGAATTACGATCAAGAGTAGTGAGTGTGTTGACGATAAATATGATTATGATTATATTTACAGCTACTGTCACACTTATTACGCAGGATTTCATTGACAGAGCTGAATCTGTTGATAATATTGATGATTCAGGGGGAGGGTTTATGGGGGAGTGCCCACTGCATTGCATCTGATACCTCCTTAAGCACTAGTTATGATTTGTATACTTCTTAAAAAGAGTAATCTTTCAATGGAAAGAACTTTATTTGGGTAAATTTTTGCAGTCGACACCTGAAGGATTTCTGGATATGGCTCTGATTCAGATAAGAGTTCTTATAGGTGAAAATGAATGATGTTAAATAACAGCTATTCAAAGGACAGCAAAAATGATTGAAAGGTTCAAGATCTTTGTTAATTGAAAAGGTGAGTATACAATTAATAAAGAATAGTCAGTGAAAATAATTTGGATGGATGTTGCCAGTATTCATTCACATCTTAATGACAGCAATTGAACAGACACACAAGGGGATACCGTTTAGAATGCATTTATCACAACACATCTTGACTATTTCAAATTAGTTTGTTGTATGGTTTAATTACCAAGCACTGAGCTTAACAAGTTGCAAGGACTTTAGGACACTCCTGTTACAATGCTAGTTGATGTAAAGCCAATGGACCAAAAACCTCTATTCTTAATAAGCTACACTGGCCTGAGGTCACTTGTTGTACTAGCCGGCCTTAAACAACATGTCTTCAACACACATTTACTGTATACACCATCATGATCAGGGTTAAGTTCTACAAACAAAATTCTGTTGAAACAACCAAATTATTCCCAAACAGCAACTTATGGTGGTGGAATGTTTTGTGCCATAGTTCCACCCCTATGGAACAAACTGCCAGAAAAAATAAAATGGGCACTATCCCTTGAAAACTTACTAAAACATATTTACTTGACAATTAACATTTAAATTTGTTTACTAAAACAGTGTTTTTACACTCTTTATCACACTACCTTATATTTAGAACATATCATAATAAGCACTAAAATTTGCTAAATAAATAAGTTGTATCATTATTACAAGACTGAGATAACAAAGACAATTTTGTAACAATTGAATGATGATGGTGTTTCCAAAAACAACACATCAAGCATTAAAAACAATATTTCTATTTCAATTAACTATTGTTTATTAATACCAACCATGGTTATATAAATGAACTCAAATAACACAATAATATACAATAATATGACTATATGTACGATAGTATGTTTTTTTTTTTTTTTTTTTTATTTAAACATATTTATTTGCAATATGTTTGCCCCAAGAGCAGAGCTCATCTAGGGGGCTCACATACAAAACATATTTTACAAAAGTAAGTAAGACGTGTAAATAAGGACAAAAACATTTTTACAGGATACATACATATCTATACATGTGAATAAATAAGTAGAATAATAGAAAAAAGATACAGAAATATTATGTAGTAGTAGAAAAATATGAAATATTAATACAAGAGACTAGTAGGTTGATGAAATTAGTTGATTGAAAAACGTTTTGTAGAAATTATGTAATTTTGTACCGCAAAAAATAATGTCTTATTTTGTTCAAATGTTAAATTTTTTGAGCCTACTAAGAGAATATTAAATTTAACTTTAGAAGACAGAGTTGGCCAAACCGGAATGAGTTGTGCAGCTGAGGCTAACAATGATTGACGTTGAGCAGCATAACGGGGGCAAATTAAGAGAAAATGTTCAACGGTCTCAACAACACCCTGTTGACAAAGGCAATCTCGACTCGTACAACGATAGTATGTTGCTAATTTGTATACAACCACATCACCTTACAAATATTTTTTTCATGTTCTCTAATGAACAATAGTCTGTATAACAGTTAAGAATGAATCTAGATAATGTCATTTCCACATTTTGCAATTTTGAGGTATTTTTTACTTTACTTGCAATTGTTCCCAATACAGTTCAAGTGCATGTTCAATTTTTGTTTCTTTAATTCTGTTGATCTTTAATAAAATTTGTACTGTCCTCACAGGAAACATTTATTCTAATATTGCTAGTAGCATTAATAAAATTTCATGACAAGTGATTTAGTTATTGGTTGGCTTTTTATGCTAAAAATGACAACTATTAATGATTCAATTAAATAACAAAATGAGAAAGCCTAAGGATTTCAATCAAATTTACATATATATTTTATAATGATTAAAGAACCTCCAAAACTCGAACCTTGGCCAATCCTAGTTTTAGAAGTCATAACCTATTTAAATACTTTTAGTTAATTCGCTGTTGTTTTTTTCGAATTCCTATGGATCAAATCATACCGATCAAATCAAATGCCCGGAAATTAACATTCTCTTCCACTAGCCAAAAACAACCTAAATTCATAAGTTCAAGTTATCATTCCTGGATTCAGTAACAAACAAATTAGCGTTTGAAGCTGATTCATTTTAAGAAAAGAAATAATTCATATCTGAAATATTGACGTTTTTTTATCAAGCAAGAGTCTTTATTGATATGAAAATTAATTTGGAGTTTCACTATTAATATAAAGAACATCCTTGTTTACGAGAAACGGAAAAGAACATTTCAGAGCACAAATTTGTGCTCAATCAAAAAGTAAACGATCTAGGAAGTATTTCCACTAAAATCACAATGAATGATAGATACAGTAGCTATATATATACACAAAATAATAAAAGGTTATTAAATGTAGCTGAGTTGAACAGTGTGCATTTGGAATTCCTTCACAACAATCAAAGTTGCTCAAGCCAAAAACTATAAATGGGCGAAATAAACATCGTTCGTTCAGTAAGCATGAGGACAGTTAACTTGTCCTCTTGGTGAGATAATTACATTCTTTTCATTAGATAAGCACCATATCTACAATTAAACGGCTTGATAAAGACTTAAATAAACAAATTTTCCATGTAAACTTTGTTGAGATGACGAAGGAATATTTGTGTGAACAGGAAGCGAAGTTAGACTAACACTCAAAAGTAAAGAAAAATAACTACCCTAATTGAAAATGTGTACAGGGATCAGTAGGTTTATGATTTGCACTATGCCTCACCTTTATTCGATGTCAATATAGAGACTTTCTTTTTAGATTTTCCAATGCTGAAAAGAGTAGATGCCAAACTTTTCCGATCTAAACTCTTGAAGTCTTGAACATCAGCCTACTAGATACCAGTCTCTGACGTCTATGCTAAGTAGGCGTGTCCACCTTTCGTCTCAAAAGTATATTTTTAGTTTCTAAAATCTCTATATAATTAAAGTTATATTTGCTTCCAAAATTCTCAATATCCACTTCTAATTTGATTTTGAGATTTTCAACATTTTTCTAAAAATCGTTGTAAAATAAACTAGCACATTGGGCTCCTTTGGCTTTTCACGCGATAACATTATGAAAGGGCCTGGAACGAACCAATGAAATCGTAGCAATTGGAAAATACCTTTGGCCCCCTTGCCTAAAAACGCGTTCCAGTTTTTATTCCAAGTTGTTGATAGTTTTGACGATGTTAGACGATAATTGTAAACAATTTCTTGTTTAAACCAGAAACAACAAGATGTTTTTGTTCAAATTATTGGTCAGCATGTAGAGTATCTATTTTTGATTGTGGTGATTTCTTCCCAGACAATGTTTCGTGGTTTAAAACTGTTGCTTTCTGTTACTGCAATATGTGGAGTGCTTTCTCTGGCCGTTTTCTACGTTTATACAGCTCGTCACTACTATCACAAAAACCTGTCGAACGTTTTGAATATTGGTAAATTGACAGCTAGTAATCTTAAACTTCCAACTGTGTCGGTAAGAACACGAGAAGTTACGGGGATAAGTTCATCAAACCTGCCCTTCACTGGTGCTCTTACAACTCAAGCGCCGGCAGCACAAAACACTACTACTGGTCTCAAAAACGAAGGAGAGGACTCTGTAGACAAACTCATAGAAACATCTTTAGAGAAAAGTAAAAAACGAGGACATGGTGATGGCGATGAGGAAACTACTGAGTTACCCAGTGAAAAAGACACCGATCAAGACCCTGAGACAAATGGTGAAATCAGCACATCCAATATAGGCGACCAAGAAAAACCTACTAAAATCACTGATGATGAAGAAGAGAATTTAGAACTATGTCCTGCAAAACCTCCATCGTTAAGTAAGTATATGATAAATATCTTAATAAGTTTTAAATTAAAAAAAGCAGATGATTCATTGAAAATTATTGATTCATTGGCAATTATTGTTGTAGCGATATGATAGTAACGCAAAATTCTTTAGTTGCTTGTCCGTATCCTGGTGTGTCGTTAAAATAAATGTAATTGAGAAAATGTGAAAACATTTGTAAGTTGTTGTCAGTACATCGGGAATTCATATGCCGTAAATAGCAACTATTTTGTGTTTAAAAGTTTGACTGTATAAGTATAATTCATGAAACAAAATAAAATAATTCATGGTTAATTATTAATAAACATAGTTTTTGTTTTCTAACCATTTACTGTAATGACCATTCAAAGTAAAATAATAACTAGAGCCACTGGGTGGCTGAACCGTGCCGGTATTAGTGTCTTCGCGCATGCTAGTATGCGTCATGTAGATGCACAGGTCCCCAAAGCTGTAAAATTCTAAAATGAATTTTGGTTTCTCCTTATATAAATTTAATAGTTTATATAGGTAGAAACAAAAAATTAAGAAATCACTTAAAATAGCTTATAATGTCTTTAGTTAAAAACTTTGCATAAATAAAGTAAGTTTTAATAAACAAGAATCTTGTCAAGATGGGCTAAAAATATTTTATTAATTTGTATTTTGAATTTTTTACAACTTTGGGGACCTGTGGTAAATGAGGCTGCAGAGTTAAAAAAACTTAAAATGATATTTATAAAACAGAATGAAATTAGTGTTGATTACTAATTTAGGGCCTTCTCACATGATTCTGGAATGACATTCATTCCAGAACGACTTTCACTCCGAAATGAAATTCGTACTGCATTCACATGCGAGTTCAACTGGTTATCGCTTTTTTTTGCGAAATAGAAGTGAAACAAAGATGGCGTCGATAATGTGGAAAATATCGATGCTGATGATGATGGTAATAGCTGCAAATCATTTGTCTGTGGGCATTTTTTTAATTAGCCAAGAAAAGAAACCCATCTCTTCTTTTCTTCATGGTTTTTATGCATACTTAGCTCGACCCAGTCTTCTCGGTTTAAGTTTTTCATTCCCGAACGATGTTCGTTCCGAGTTTACATGATTCCAGAATGAAATTCCATTCCTGAACGAGAATTTCATTCGGATTGAAAACCGGAATGAACTCATTCCAGAATGACTTGACCTCGAGTAGCATTTCATTCTGGCATCATGTGAGCGAACACGTAGAAGTCTTACGGGGATGGAATGAACTCATTCCAGAATGAATCTCGTTCCGGAATCATGTGAGAAGGCCCTTAGAAACTACCTCAGGGTATGAAACGACTTTAAAGTGCAAATTGTGTAAATTTAAAAGATTTTATTATTGAAAATACGTAGTTGCCTTCGTAATATCCTGCTTTTATTCAAAATTCGTGTGAGTTTCTTGACTGGAATCCTGCTCGGTTCTCGATCGCGTGCGATGACTCGAGGCTTATGCAATCGGTACTCTGAAGCAGGAAATTTGGCGTAACGAAACCTCAATTCGCCTCATTTTGTAGTATCAGCGATGTATACACGGGTAGACAAATCTTCAGCTTCAAACAACAATCATTCGTTTGCTAAACGCACAAAATAATCATTGAACTGCAATACAACATGGAGTAGAGCGGCTAGACTAACGACAACCATTGACAATATAAAGAGCAAAATATTATGAACGAAACTGTTTAATGGATAAAATATCAATATACATAAACACAATAAACTTATCGTGAGATAACAAGGCCAGCTTCTGACATAAAATTTGATCTGGGCGGCTTGAGAAAGTCCAGCAGTTCATCATGAATGTGTATTCGCCTTCTTCTGAGAGTGAGTTTACCGCGAACGGCGTGTGGATTTGTATGCATTTTGAGCGTCTTTCGAGAGCTTGCAGCAAACACAGCCATCTTCAAGCGTTTGGAGCAAAAACCATATGACTGTGCTGACATGCGTACTTGCTCAGGGGCCCCCCTGTCATAGTACCCCCCTGATATTATAGTGTTACGTCATAAAGAAATGAACCACGTGCTCTCCATGGGCTTCCTGTTCACCACGTGACCTAAGTGCCGAAAGGATATGGGCTTCCTGTGGACCACGTGCGAAAGGCAAAAACTCTGCAATATACATACATACATACATGCATACATACCCCCAAGACCGAAACCTAGACCGTGCGCGGCTTCGCCGCCGGCACGGTAATAATAATATAAGGCTAAACTTTAGAATACCCCGTCACTTATTACCATAACAATAGAATCTATTGTTATTATTCGTCGTTTTCAAACAGTGCCGCTACTGGAATTGTTAAGTGACGGGGTATTCTAAAAATGCTCCTAATATAAAAATTAGGTACACCTAATAGCTGACCTCCAATTAAGAGGCTTGCCAAAGACAAGAATGAATATTATTCCTTTATTCACTGTCAATTATTAAATCATAGATCAATCAATTAATCAAAATAACTGTAGATAAAAAGAAAACAAACAAATGAACTAATGAATAAATGAAACATCAAATATAATCAAACATCAAATAATAATAATAATAATAATAATGGAAACTTTTTCACTTTTTCACATACAATTGTAAATCTCACTGTTAGGGTAATTTACTTGAATTGACTAAAATGAATACAATTAAAAAAAAATGTTTACAATGTATTTTGGTTACTTAAGGATAAGATCTCCATCTATATATACAGAATAATGATTACAATGAAATGAAAAGAAATGATAAAGAAAAGAAAAGATTAAAATTTCATTAATTCAGGATTTTCCCAGATTTTGTTCCGTTTACAGAAAATAAAATACGTAGACCAAATGTCATGTTAGCCTAGAGACCCACCTTAATTTTTAATTTTATTTCTAACAACTTTTTTTGCTAATTAAAAATAAACATTTACAGTCAAAAAGACTCAAACTTACCCCCTAGTATTGAAAAATCATTGCATTATTCCATTATTTATTTCATTTGTTATTGATTTTGACAATGCGTTCAACAAAACAAACATTCAAAAATATTTGCAACAGAATGCTTGGAAACTTTCATCTCTCAAGCAATTCCATTTTTTTATTCCACCTAGTAGACCGGTTTTACCTAGCAATCATATCATCCCTGAGAGACTTCTTTCTGAAGCTTTTCTGGCTCAAGCTGACTCACTGATGTAAATTCCTAGCTGCAGAAACCATTTTTGACTTTCAAAATTGTGCTTTTTGTGCTTCCTGTTGAGGTTTTTTCCTTATATGGAACACCTTTGAGTCGTCATCAATTTTGAATATCGAATGTTAGTTTTGTTGAACATATTCTCAAGATCAATAATGATTTGAATAATGAAATAATGCGATCATTATTGGCTTCTCAGGGGGTAAGCTTGAGCTATTTTGGCTGTAAAAAAAAAAATAATTAAATAAAAAAAATTGCAAAAAGGTTACTGCCAGGTAAGAACTGAATCCTCTTATATGGCAAATTTGAATACAGTCTTACTGCATGGTATTATGTCTGTAAACATACAAGAAAGCTGAGGTAAATCTAATGAAGCGCCCCATTGTTACTGATGAAGAACTTGTAATAGAGGGAATTTCAATTTATTGAAAAATAAAAAGCAAAAATAGTAAAAAAGATATGGTGGAAAATATATATTATTTAAGTCTCCCGGCGTTGGACTTGAACTCGAGTATATTGATGAACCGTCATTTTGAAAAGAAGACAAGAAGATTGCATGTGATATCACGATTAACTTAGAGATTAAATAAGCTGTTTTTGTTTAACTAACATCATAGTTTTATAGATTTTACATACGAGATCACATGGGAAAACTAAGTTACTCGCCTATGATGGTCATCTTCAACTTGAACTGTTGACATCGTCAAAAGCTCGATCGAGCTCTATAAGCTTCCACGTAAAATTCACAAAACACACGTTATTTAATTTTCTTGGTGTTCGCACTTCTATTGGAAATAACCATGAAAATAAGCATAAATTATTCTCCTTGATTAAATCTGTTTCTCGTTTGGTTTTCAAATATAGTTCTCGCAGCAAAAACAATTCAACTATAAGTACTCATTTTTACGCTTATGTCATCACATGCATCTCGGTGGCGCAGTCGGTTAGGCGCTTGTCTTTCATACACAAGGTCCCCGGTTCGAGTCCGGTCAAAGTGATATTTATTTCTCAAAAAAATATGTAAAATAATTTTAAATGTTAACTTCCTGTTAACAACCGGAAGTTTACTGGAAAGTGAGTGAGTGAGTGAGTGAGTGAGTGACAGAGATGTCCCACTTTATTAACTCCTCCATTGCTAATGCAATGTCTGAGTTAAAAACAAGAATTAATTGGTGCATTTGTTTTTATTTCAATAATTTATACCATTTTTTACTTGACAGCTGGTCCTTTATTTGTTAATCAAAATGTTCCAAAGATGGAGGATCTTGAGAAGCATTTTTCAGAAGAATACGGAGGTTGGGTGAGAAAAGGCGGATCCTGGAAACCATCACACTGCAAAGCAAGAGTTAAGGTATGAGTCTTTACACTATCTTAGTTTATAGATATGTCAGTCCCACATGGTGTTTTTACTTTGAAAACTGTTTAATAATTATTGACTAATCCACAGGGAGCCCATACTAAAGATCAGTTTGGGATTTTTCTTATTTTATTAACAGATATATTGCTTGTTATTCTTCCTCATTTTCATTTTTTGTTATAGATGGTGCTGATAATACCATTTAGGAAGAGATATGAACAACTAGCTATATTTGTGAGACATATGCATCCAATGCTGAAACGCCAAGAAATTGACTACAGAATAATAGTTGTCGAACAGGTATACACATTTTGGAACCTGGGACTCATTCATTTTTTATTTCACTGTTATTAATGCAATAGCTATTCACTTTGACTTGTTAATACAGTTACCAAGTTGTAGTTAATAGGAAAAAGTCCCTTGATAATCTAGAAACCAGTACTTGTTTACCAGGGAGTAGATGATATATATATATTTACCCCCTAGCAAATGCTGGCACCCATTTATACACCTGGGACACAACATGTACATGATCTCCCTGGCTGGGAATCTAACCCAGGCCAGTATACCTGAAGTCTAATGCCTTAACTATTAGGCCACCATATAGTCCTTTGAAGGACCTTTACAAGAAATTGACCTTTATCTTTTTTGTTCTTGATTGTACAATTCTATGTAAAAATTATTTGTTCTTGATTGTTGCATGCCTAGTCACGCTAATGACAATGCTTTTTCGCTTGAGTGAATGTTCCATTGCAGTTAATGAACATAATAATGTTTTCTGTTTATGTCTGGTATTTTTCCCCTTCTTTTAGTCTGGTAGTACACCGTTCAATAGAGCCATCCTGTTCAATATTGGTTATAAGGAAGCACTGAAGATCAATAACTATAACTGTTTTATATTCCATGATGTTGATCTACTACCTGAAGATGATCGCAATATGTATACATGTCCAACATCACCGAGACACATGTCTGTAGCTGTAGATAAATTTAATTACCAGTAAGTTGAAAACATTCTGTCTTACATCTTACATATTTTATACCGGTATTTTGTACTTGTGAATTCTAATTAAATTTACAGTGGAGTAGGATTATATAGCTAGGGTCAGATAATCGGGTATAGTTTACAATAATTACAGTCAATAGGGTATTTGTACAGGCATTGTATGATTAATCAAAATCATTTACAATTTAATTTTTTACCATTAAAAACCTGTACCTTTCAAGAAACATTGTGTGACAGATTTTAGTCACAGAGATTAATCAATCAGAACATGTAATTTAATGGAAAGTTTTAAGAATCTGATTGGCTATCATTTATATCCCAGTCTAGCCTGTGTGACAGACCGCATTTTCTCTTGTAAAAAAAAACGGCTACATGCAGGCTAATCCCAATTATTTGAGTAGAAGTTTAAATTGTCAGGTACTTTAAATGGACATACAGTGTTTTATCTCTTCATACATTTTTATTTATTATTAGAATTGTTATTTCCCAAGTTATTTATTGATCAAATTCTTGAATTCTGTAATAAAGGTTATGATCACTGTGATGTTAGGAAACAACACCAAATTACATCAAAGTAACTGTAATAATTTTTAAGACAAAAATCAAATCACCTGTTGCTTTGTATGTAGCTATCACCATACCATTACCTGCAAAAAGGATGAAAAGTGCTATTCTCTATGTAATTTTCTCAATTTCTTTTCTAATAGTTTACCATATGCCAGCATATTTGGTGGCGCTGGTGCTTTTTTAAGAAAAGATTTTGAAGAAATAAATGGATTCTCTAACAAGTTCTGGGGATGGGGTGGAGAAGATGATGACTTATATCAAAGGTTTGTAAACTATTTTGTATATTCTATCTAAAGATAGATGTGTAATATAATAAAATCTATATATTTGGAAGACCTGCCTACTTTTGATTAGAAGAAAATTCAGTAGTAACACAAATTTATTCAATTTTTTATAAAGCCAGTGACTGCATACTAAGTGAAGAAGACACTACGTGAAATTGAAAGCTGAATGTTTATCAGTTTGTTTTTTTTGAGTGTGAAAACTTTATGTTGGTTGATAAGAATAGTAACAACAGGTTGGTTGCCAACATGGCAATTAACAGCTTTTCAACACCCACATAGACCATTCATGTGCATTCTATTTTTAATGTACAAGAAGTGCAATGTCTGCTAGATACTTTTTTGTTAAAAGCTGCATAACTTGTTGTTTTCAGAGTTGTATCAAAAGGTCATCATCTTAGTAGACCATCAGCCCAAATAGGAAGATATAAAATGGTTAGAATACACCATCATCAGAGTTCTAAAGCAGATCCCAACAGGTAAGACACATCCATAGTTCTAACATGTATAGTTTCATTTATTGGGGTATCATTAATTATTATTATAGTATACTAAGTTTATTTATATAGCGCACATATCCTGTGCTCAAGGCACTTAATGTTTGACTAAACATGTCATGTCATTGACTTGGGGAATCAGATTGAATTACACGAATTGATATACCTGCCTGCCAATGGTCAAATGACAGGCCACATGACAAGCAAACCAAAATGATCATAGAGAGCCAAGCATAACTTAAAATATCAGGTGGAATAAATTTGTTCCATGACCAAAAACCAAAACCGTTGACAGGCCAAATTATTTTCCAAGCTTGGAAATGTTGATTCCTGCTTACCCCCAAAAAAATTGAGGAATGTGTTTTGGACCATGGTCATGTTACTGTTGTTATTAATTTAGTCACGCACTCCAATGGAAACTCAGTCGGTTAATAAATTGTTTAGGCAAGTAGATCATCAGACAGTACTGTTAGTCTATCAGTTGACAGTTTTAAGAGTTTTTTTAATACTCAGCTAGTGTTTAATATATATTCCTGTAGACAGCCATTTTTTCAATCTGTATATCAGTCATTCAGTGGGTAAATTAATCCATTAGTCAATCAGCCAGTAGTCCACTATTGTACAAGTCAAATTATTCAGTTAGTTCGCCCCCAGAATACACTTGATAATCACCCCTCTATATTGCAAATAGCTATCATGTTATATTGTGTACTGTGTTTTGTTCATTTTGCTACCAGTGCATATTTTTTTTGTAAGATGATGGCTAAGTTACATTAGTCCTCAACTCTAACAAAAATCTAATTTTTTATGGTTGATGATCATCACTATTACTGGACATGTGCAATGCTCAAATGTATGTTCAATTTTTTATATACAAATACATTTAATAAGTATGATATGCATGTCTATATTGTACATAATTTATATAATATTAATTATGTAGAACTAGCTGTGCCCTTATTCTGAAACCAGCGAGTATGCAAAACCAGACAAAATATTGTACAACATTTTTAATCTAAACAACTTCACCGTCTTATCAAATTAATGACTCAATACAACCAGTAAAGAGAATAGTCAGCCTAGTCATACATAATAACACTAACTTGTAATATCCATAATTTGTAAAAAAAAATTTAACCGTAACCTAGCTATAATACAAAAATGCTGTGATTGCTAAAATCAAGAACTTCAGATAAAACATAATTTTAAAGTTTTCCACCTTGCATTGTATGCATTACCAGTATAATAAAACGGAATGTACAATCCATGGTCCAGATATCTTATTGAAAGACTAAATATGCTATTGCCCAAGTTATTGTTGCGAGCAAAGCGAACAGTAACTGTAATGGTAACAGAGTTCATGTTTATGTATGCCTATCACTGAGTTAGAGTGGTTGTGACACACATCTTCAGTTGTTATTGTATGTCCCCCTGTTACTGGTTGATTTGAAAGTTTGAAGACCTATAAAAAGATGCCTTTTTCAAATATACCAAGTCAGACCTCAGTAATGATGCTATCCAATGTTACTTGTCCCTAAATTTACTATTCTCTTCATGATCTATTAACAATCTCAAACCATTCATTCCAAGCTCATTATTGTTTATCTAACTCCATATTAAGTAGAAAAAAAACAATAAAAATAAATAATATTGTTCAAGCTTACTTTGGGGGGAGTAAATAAATAATTGCACTGATGAATAAAATACAAGAGTATCATATCATAATACTAAATTATTAATAGGTAAATTAAGTAAGGGTGTTAATTTTCACAGACATTTCTTGTTTCATGTCAAAGATTACCTTCATACTTGAACTTATAAATCAATAAATCAAATAAAGAGTAAAATAAAATGGTGCTAACAATAATGTATAACTACTTATTGTGCAGCTTTGGAACACCAAGGAAGATGAAGTTTGGGGTGAAATCAAAATGGACTTGTATGCATTAAAGTAAATTAATATTTAGGTATTGATACCACTTACATACGGAAGTAATGCGAAATCCTGGTTTTAAGCAAACCAAAAAACAAACTTTGGTGAGTAATGTTCCACTTGAGCTACTTTTAAGCGAGAATGTTTTTTTCTGCGTTTTATAAATGACATTCTTACACTTGAAAAGCTTCAGCTCGGGATTCTTGTACGCCCTAGATTACAGAACTTGTATGAAATATAATATGTTACTTCATTTGAACACTGCTTTGTATTTTGTACCACAAATGTTTTTAGAAATTCTAGTAAAATACACTTTCAACCATTTGCATTGGCTGGTTTACTGTCTGTATTATTAACTTGTAGTATTGGGAAGTTTCTCATCCTATATGTTTTGCAGTTGAATTTAGTCATACTTTTTAAATACCTTAAAACAACTAAATATTAAATACTTTTTGGTTGTGGTTACAGTTATAAATTTGACTGTGAGGGGAAAAAAAACTTTTTTCTGTTCCATTTTCCTCCACTAAAATATAATTGATTTTGAAAATAATTTAATTATACAATTCCATTTTGATTCCCACCCCAAACTTCACGGTGCTTGGTGTTCCAAAGCTGCATGATAAGTAGTTGTGTAAAGAAAATCTAAAGGTGTTTTCCGCTTTCCACAGGCATAACTTGTTACAGGACTCTGCTATTCGCATGGTTTCAGATGGGCTTAGTTCTCTCAAGTACCAATTGATTAAACTAGAGGAACGGCATTTATATACACTGGTAACAATTCATGTGGACAAGTCTATGACATAGAAAGTCTATTATATTTTAAATTAATATTGAATAGCACATTAAAGACAGATGCTGCATGGTTCCTATGATGAGTGAGGAAATGAAGCATATTATGTATTGTGTCAAATGGTGTTTATTTTTTTATATTCTATACTGCTGTCTAAAGGTATCATTCATAAAACGTTATTGGTAGTAAAAACATTTTACAACTTGTGACATCAAAAGTCTCATTTGGGGTGGCTCCATATAGTTTCAGCTTGCATGCACTCATACATGACCAAATAGACTTTTTAATTTTTCTACTTTAAAAATGAGCTTTATTATGACAGCCAGTGTTGGTATGGTGAGCGGTCATGTGATCATTTGTGCAAAAAAAACTAAATCTTTGACTCAATGTCTTTGAAATATAGTCCGCCCATGAGCTTTGTGGGCAGTTGATGTTTTTTTAAACAAAATCTCTAATCCACTAAGATCTGAGATTCTCCACAACTATATTGAAATAAGTTTTGGGTGCATGATATTTTTATATTGTTTTACACATTTTAAACTATTAAGCTTTCATATTATCTTTAGTTCAATGCTAAGTGTGCTATGATAAGTTAAGCAAAAAGTTGTAATCTGGGTTACTATCAGTACAAGTTGTTATTTATAAAATGCTAAAAAATGGTGTTGAACTTAAAAGCTGCATATTCATAAAATATCATTACAGTTTATTGTAAATTGTTGCTTCATTTCCACAATCATCATTATGTTGTTATACATCTTGATTATAGACTTTGCTAGTGCCACATACTGCTTGGCATCATCAGAGTGCATATTTAAATAACAATGTTTGATAGTAAAAACAGTGAAAACTTTAAAACATTAACTCATTTACTGTCTATGAAACAGTTGGAGTTTTACTGAATCCACTAAAGTTGGAAAAATGTAATCTTTTAAGCGGCGTTTACACGGGCAATTTTTCCTTGACAATTTTTCTTTGACACTGTCATCGCTCGTGTAGACGATCAACAACTTTTCCTTGACCATTTTTCATTAACAAGGTTTCCTTGCTTGTGTAGATGATGGACAAGTTTTCCTTGACAAGTTTAGGTTATGCCCGCGATGCCTTGCAATCAGTGGAGTACTAACATAATTTGTTTCCAGTCTCTTAATGAGCAAACAAAACAAAATTGCCTATTTGCAAGTGAAAAATAGAGATCGAAGAAGGCTTGCTGCATGTGGACTAGGAGCGATTTTGCTTATGCACGATTGCGAATTTCGGAAGCGCAGATGATGGGTCCGTCCTTGGGTGTCAGATGATCCGTACTCCCTTTTTTATACTGCGGTTGCGATATGATTCATGTTTCGTTTCGACTCTGTCTGAATTGAAGTAAATCCAACAAAATATAAACAGATTTATCGCTCCAGATTAATTTTGCTTTAGCCGCCGTTTTGTTTTGATTAGGAGACTGATCGTGCGAAGAAACTGGAAACTAATCACATTAATATTCCTTGCCACATTTTCCTTGTTGTCCGTCTACACGAACAAATTTCGTCCTTGACAATTTTTCCTTGTCAAGGAAAAGCCAGCACGCCCGCTTTTCCTTGTCAAGGAAAAATTGTCCATTTTACTCCATCTACACGAGCAATTTTTGTCAAGGAAAAATTGTCAAGGAAAAATTGCTCGTGTAAACGACGCTTTAATAGCTACAAAGTGGTAGTTTTATTAATCATGAATTTTGTGGATATCGTATCTTCCTATATCTCCTATAAAAGAGATCAGAATAGGGCAGGGATGATCATTGGAAGTTTCGAAAATGACCCAAAACCATAAAAAAGTTCCAACTTTAATTCGGATAGTCTGAAAACCTCTAAGAGACCCTAAAAGGTTATGAGGAGCATCAATCCCATCCTCTGATATATGTGATTCCTCCCCCAGGAGGTGATATGATTATTCTATTTTTTTATTGATTGAGCACAAGTTATTTTATACAATAGAAAATTTGCATGATGGTGTAGAATGCTACAACTACCAGAATGCCTTGCCCTGTTTCTTTATATCACAAATATTATTGCAAATTGGTTTTTCTCCACAGGGTTAAAAAATTTGAATATGAAAGAGAAATGGCAAAGAATGCTAGTAGTTGTAATGAATTTAATTCATCATCTTATTATGCGAATTGCTAGTAATTACTAAATAGTTAGACTGCTCCACACAAACTACATGTGATCTGATTGGAGTGCAGGCAATAAATCCATGAAACATTACTAAATAGTTAGCACTATAATTATATTTGAATCAATAAACACTATGAATATTGTTGGTACAATTCACTATTATTACTTAGCTTAATAATTAGTTTATAATAATCTGCTCTCATTGCCCTAGAATTTTTGCAAATAAAAAAATTCCACTTGGCATATTTATTGTTTGTCACTCATTTATGGTGGTTACTCCTTCAGATTATTATGCTATTGTGTAATTTGGTATCTAGTCTATTTCTACAGTCAATTCTACGTTGACTACCAAGGACCTGTACTTGAATATATTTTGTTTTAATATCTCCTATATGGCTTCAAAAGTGGAAGTTTCTAAACCAAAGATAAGTTTTGTTTTCAACATGACAGGAAATTTGGATTAAATCGGAAATAGAGTAGAATTGGATACCCTGTTCATGACACCAAGGTCGAAAAACCATACCCTGTTCAGCGGATCATCCCCGTATAGTCCAAATAATTATAGGGTAGTAACCCCCCCCCCCCTGGGGTGTAGACAGAGTTTAAGAATTAAAGTAATTGATTCAAATGTAGACAGTCAACTGACCGCGCAACTCCAGAGGATGGCAATAGAAGGTAATAGAGGATAGGAAACAAGGTAGACAATAATCAGGAAATAAAGTTTTTCAAAAATAAAACCCCAATAATATATGAATGGTGAACACTGAGAGATCATTAATGATTTTATTATTGGAGAATTGATTGCATTATTCCATTTAAATAAATTATCGAATTTTAAAATTGACATCTAAAATATTTGAATCAAAAAGTCACTGTTTGAGGCAGAAAGGTTTGAAAACCTCAAATATAAAGCTCTGTCAGTGAAATATTTCTCAACAAAACAGATGTTTGGTTTATTTAAATTTTGAACTATTATTTTCAAATTTGAATATTAAAATCGAAAAGTGAAATCAAATATCAATAAATGGAATAATTATTATGAATGATCTCTGTGTTCACAATTGTATTTCATGGTTTATTTTTTATCAAATTTTACAAAAATCTTTCCCCCTCCAACTGGAGTTTCTGTAACATCACAAAACAAAGACAGCCAGGCAATCATGTAGCAGCCATTCCCAGTAAAAAACATTCTCTCAAGCTGTTTCAACTGTTTTGGCACATCTTGTAAGTCCAACCTTCTTGACTTTTCCTCCTTCTCCTTATTGATCCAGTCTTTCATCAATACCACTCATTCATCAAGATTATTATATGTTCATTTGCTTTTTTTTCTAGTGGTGCTAGAATTCGGACTGCCAGGATACGTATGCTTAGAGATGGTTTAAACTCCCTCAAGTACAAGGTACTGCGAAGAAAAGAGGAGCCAATGTATACCATTGTTACTATAGCTGTAAATCCAAAAGATTACAAAAAGTCAAGCTGAAGATGCAGACTGTTATTTAGCACTTGTGTTTACTGTGTTGTCACCTAAACCACAAACACTCATTATTTAATGTAATATTAATTTTTATAATAATATTTACAAGCATGAGATGTTTATTAGTAGTTCGTAATTAGACGTATATGTGTTAAGGTAGGACTATCACCAAGGATGGGGGGGGGGGGGGGGAAACGATTGGGGATGCTCGTTGGAATTTTTCAAAAATACCAGTCGTTTTTCAAACGGGCATGGCTTTGCAAATTTTTCCCCGATCATTTACCACTGGAGTCCCCCCCGCATGTTTCTCATGCACTATAATAAGTAACTAAAGATGCCAACAAAAACAATGCTGAATTGAAAGCTTTCTGTTGTTTTTGCTCTTCCTTCTGCAGAGTCCATCATGACAGGAGGAGCAAAAACAGGCAGTTTACCTAATGGTAAAAGACACCATTGGGATCAAAGAAAGTCTTTATATATTTTATGTGTTTACAGGAGGACAAGTCTTGTATTTGTAAATATTTTTTTTTTCATCTATGTTTCCTTATAGACTCATTCACATTCATTGCCCCTATGTGTAAACACAATGTACCACTCTTGAATCCTCAACTCACATGTTCATGAAAAAAAAAAAAACGTTTTGGACAAAAAAAAAGTCCTTTTCAGTATGAAACAATTCTTATCCTTGTGAATGTAAATATATGAACTAGGAATGCATTGTATCTTGCACATTAATTATTATTATTATTATTCATTGCACATTTCATACCTGTAGTGAAATTGACTTGAAGCACAAACATAGAGTTAATTTGGTAATCTATGAAATTAATTATTTTATATAACTTTTCTACTTTGTTGTAATTATCATTTCATTATGTTATCAACAGTCATGCTTTTAGAAATAAAATATAATACTACACACCATGACAGTCTGACTTTCTTTTGCTTTGGGTTTCTATTATAATTGTGATTGACAACAAGTTTTCTTGAAGGGGTTAAAAATGTAATTATGATATATAAACTATGAAGTATAAGATATCAGTTGGATCTATTGCAGACTTGACTGATCTGTAATGTTTTAGTGAAAAGGTCCCATATACGGTAAGTCGACTTTTGACATGTATATACCAGTACCTATTTCAAAAAACATTGTTCACTGAAAAATAGGAGAAAGCAAGACAGCAAGGAATTGTGCACAAACATTTCTACTTTTTTAATGTAAATATATTGGTGCAGTACATCTACAAAGCATAACCATCAGTCACCCATGGACCTTTTATAAAGGCAGTCATTTGATTATGTTGTTTTTTTCTCATTGTTTAAAAAAAACATGACTCTTTTTGGTTGTGCTATTGCTTTTCACTTTGACAATGTTTTATGAAATAGGCTTTCTCAGTCATGGTCAAACAAAAGAGAGGTCATTATCACCTAACCCAGATATTAGAGCCATTTTCCTAAGAGTCTGAAACAGTACTGTTACAATACTGCTATGATACAGCAGGAAATTCAAATGTTTTCTTAGAAACTACATCTACGATATAGTACATACTATTTCCCACTCATACAAAAACATTTCAAAAATATTTCAGCTTCGGTCACCCCTACAACATATCACAACTGAGTTTCATTGAGTGGAACACAATGCATATCATGAAAATTTTATTGGATCGAATTTTGTGTCTTCCTTGGTATTGTGAGATATTGGACAATTATTTGACTTACTGACACAATATTGTGTTGTTTTCTAAGCTTTTGTTTCTTCTAGACTTCGTGATTTACACAACCATAAGGTAGCCAAAATTGCTTTAATGTAAAATATTATGATTTATTCTAAAATATGGCTGGTGTAGAGTGACAGCACATATACTCCCCTGCTAGCAGAGTCTCCTGTGATTTCTGACAAGAAAAATGAGAGCTTTGTTTGATATGCCACTGTCAGTCATCAATAACTGTGGACAAACAAAACCAGTTTGATATCCAGTTTGACTGAAATAAGCCGTTTGGGTGCCTGAGTCGCTGCAGGACACTCGGGAGCACACTAAATCACATGCATTCTTGTTGCCTGGATACCATACAGCATGAGCAATAAAAAAAGTAGCCTTGAGTCAGAAATCAAGAGTGACTACTAGCAGGGAACACATTTACAGCCCCATCAGGATAAAATTAATTTTATATCTTTACACTGTCAACTAGACATTCACTAAACTAGGGTTTGTCTTCTGTTTCACTATTTGATGACAAGTCAAATAATATATTTTCTTTCTTGGTTGTTCATTAGAGTCCAAGAGATTTCTTCACAATTTCATGTGCAATTTCATTGAATTTTGCTCGGTTTTCCCTCCACATTTTCTAAAGTAAAACAGAATAAATCATACATTAAAGTGTGATAGCAATAATAAATAAGCCAGTCTAGACTGGTCTGACATACTAAGAACATGAGCTGTCCAAGAAAAGAGACTGTGTTAAATTGGCATAAATAAAAGATCAGTAAGACAGGAAATGAAGTGCACACAGCTGATGCTTGAGACTGTACTAGTGGTGTGTGGTCATGTTTTGAAGACAAATTAGTAAGCACTAAAATAAGTAAACACTTAATTACCGAAGCATCAACATTTGCTCCACTTTCATCATTTGGTTCTACAACACAAAAAGAAAACACTTTCAAATGTAATCAGTCATTTCACTAAACTTTATTATTATTGCTGGATTAGGGGTTACAACTCCATGACCAACCAAAAAGAAAATATGCCAGGTAAAATTACTGAAAAAGGTAAAGCACTCAATGGGTTGCAGTATTGGGACATTTTGTTCCGGCTGGATTCATATACTCTGTAACTAGTATCAACTTTGCAGAATCTGGTAAAATTCATTAATTAATGCAATATTAACTCAGCTAGAGTATTGTATTATTTCAATTACATATAATCCATACAATCTGTCTCAACCTACCTGCTAACATACTAACTACAGACAGAAGAATCTTTTCAACTGATTGTACTGGACTCCATCTTTCAGCACTGCTTTCATACCCCATTGGGTCGTCACCTGGAGCATGTAGTATAGAGATACATACACGTCCATCTGGGTATACTATACAATAAATTATATTAACATTTATTTAGTAAGATTAATACAATAGTAGTAATACTGCTTTTATATCTTCCGTGGGACATCTACACAGGAAACCCAAAACATTTATTACACATCACCTGTGGCAAGTAGTATAGAGATATAAACACCCTACTGGGAAGTGGCTATAGGATTAAGTTTCTGTGCCCCCTGTGTTCTGTGACACACTTGATAGATGTGTGCAAGGGTATAGTTCAGTAAGGTAGACAAACATGTTTATTTCTAATCAACAGAATGATAAATGACATACCATTTGGATGAAACATCTCCCCAACAAACCTCATCTTAGGAGGGCTAAGTGGGTAGTCATGAGGAAAGGTTAACCGTGTAGTGAATACACCCCCTTCAAAAGATGTGCCCTCTGGTCCACTACAAGAACATAATTTATGATAATATTAATCAAGAATTACCAACCATATAGTAGTTTCAAAATCACTCTTGATTCAGATAAAAACAAAACACTCAAATGACAATAAGTGGAACATGTTAATTGAGGCAATTTAAACAACATTAAACATTCAAACCACCTAAATATTCAAATAAAAAGATATTTATTACTAATGGTAAATCAATATGAGATAAAAGGTGAAAGTGACATATTGCAAAGCAGTTTTTCATTTTGAAGGAGAGGGTTACAAAATAGCACATATCTGCATAAATCCAGTGATTCCAGAGAATTACTGTCATCTCTACCCCTTGACGTTTTATTACAAAATTCTCTATTTTACAGTATATCTCCTTTGATCAAGTCCGCACGATAGAGCGATCTTTAAGGGAAAAAGAAGCAGCTTATTAGGGGACACCATCTGACATGAAAGTAGCAAAACTGCTTATACTTACGATATCAGTGCTTCCCATTCAAAGAAGTTGTCTTCAGAAATTGGACCTGTTCATAAATGCAGAATATTGATTCACTTTCAACTAAGCTATCAATCTGTATGAATTATATTTATTACAGAACTCAGTACTGTGTTTTTGTTTGATTATATTAGATTTGCTGAAATACTACTAAATTATAATTAAAATAATAATAAAATAATTGAAACTCACCAGCAAGGATTCCTTCAGGAGGATTGAGAGTTAGTTCTGGACAAACAAAACATAATCTTATAGTCAAAAGTTGATTTTGAACATAACATAAATTAGTTTAAGATGTACGTAACAAAATAATTATTTTCCCAGACTGATGATATATGTTTGTTAATTATATTTTGCATTTTTCGCGTCATTTTATCATTAGTAACCAAAGAAAATAACAAAATTAAATAAATAAATATTCTAAACATCCAATCCACCTTGCGCCTGAATGGCTTTGAAGAAAATTTCAGAACATGATGACGACCACAAACTACATAAAAAGCAAAATAAAACTTACGCTTATATTCCGCCATTAGCCTTTTCAATGCTGCTCCTGCCATGATCCAAATTTATCTTATAGTTATGTGCCAGTATCTTTAATCAACTAAATATCTGGAATGAAAACAACACATCCTACATTGCTTTACTTTGTTTTCTCAACAAGACTATGCATCCGCCATCTTGGATGTGTTCAGTGGCAAATACTGCGGGCTCAAATTGTAATTCACAGGCTACACAGGCTCTATATTACTTTTACCAAAAGAATGATTCTACCATGCGTCATTAAAAAATGCGAAACGTTTTGGTCAATTTGAGCTGTTATGTTCACCTTGGCATTTTGTTAGATACACAAAAAGTTTTATATTTTAATTTATTTGTCTCTACCCCTCCCCCGCTAGTTTCTAAATTTTCTAGTAGCCAGGCCTCTGTAAATTCAAAATGGCGTCTGAAACCCCGCAACTCTTACCTCTCGGTAAGTTGATGTTTTCTATCGAATTCACACACTAAATCTGCACAGAATTATCGGAATCGTTGATATTTATTTTCAAGTCTCATTATAACGGATAATTATGTCAAATAAGATTTTGTAAATTGTTTAGAATGCTGAACTTTATTAGCACGTGACAGTGGACGTTGTCATTTCGTGCCGGCGCCTATTTTATTGCAGAAATTTCCCTACTAGTTTTCCTGTTTGCTTTTTCAACATGTTTTCATGTGAAGTGAATTTTAATGATATTTATGTTAGAGTTGATTTCTTAAACCCCAAAATTACAAATTCAACTGTACATTGATTTGTTCAAATATTCAAATTGTACGATGTTCCAAATTATCAAATAATTTATAGCAGAATTCAGACAATTCCTTAGTTACTTATTCATTTTAATATTCTATTTTAGAGCTTATTGATAAATGTATTGGTTCACGTATCCATATTGTCATGAAAAGTGACAAAGAGATAGTTGGTACTTTGCTTGGTTTTGATGACTACGTCAGTATCCTTTCATTTTATTTCAAATAACTCTATCTAAATATACTTGCAATGTTTTTGATATTATAAACAGTTTATGTTGGTTATTACATATTTCCTTAATAATATATAATCAGATATGGTTCTAGAGGATGTAACTGAATAGTAAGTACTAATTCTAAAAATTTTATTAATAACAGATTTTTATTAAAAATTTCATATTTACATTATTGTGACCTACCATCTTCAGTGAAAACACTCCTGAAGGCCAACGTATAACAAAGCTGGATCAGATATTACTCAATGGCAACAATATTACTATGGTAGGTCTAGTATTTCCTGGTAAACCTTTTTCAATTGATATTTTAAAGTAGCCTACAATAATTTTTCAGCTTTTAGCTGATGAGGTTCTCTACTATTATGTGAACCCCCCCACACCTGCATACCAGGCGCAGATTAAGGTTTAGGCAGGGGTGGATCCAGGAGTTTTCCCAGGGGGGGTGCAGCATTGGGGGATGATGTCATATATATAAACAAAAATATATTTTCAGATTGCTAGTATAAATCTGTTTTTGATTGTCTGAGCTCAGGTGGGGGGTGTGCACCCCATTACCCCCCCCCCCCCCCCCTCAAGATCCACCCCTGGGATGTACTGGTCTGCAGCAAACACCCCCTTACTTTCTTGCCATGTACTTGCTTACATGTGTGAGCCATATATATATATATGATATATATATCAATCACCACTTTTGTGTGTTTCTATATGTTATGCTGTTTCTCAAAAAATTGTCCTTATCTTTTCAGCTTATTCCAGGTGGAGAGTATCCTTTTCATGTGATTGATATTGTTTCAGATACATGGACGTTTTTCAAGTTCCTTTATGTTCCACTAGGGAGTAACCTGCAGGCCTTTAGATAAAATTTAATTTGTACCCCCCCCCTCTATTAGAAATATTACCCTGATGTTTCCTGATGTATTATAATGTCAATATTAGTACATGACTTGTGAATTCAAACTTGGGTCCAACCAGTATACCTAACTTTTGTCAGATGTTCCCATAACACAATGTTATTGATGGTTACTTGCATAAGGGTCTCTTAAAATCAGAAAATGTTATAGTTAATGTACCTTTTCGGGAGTTAAATTAATCACCTCATTATTAAGAAATCTAAGGAGTAAAATTTCTAACTTATCAACAATACAATGCTGAAAAGAAACAGTAAAAACATCTACAAAAGTTGATACATTTTTTCATTTACTACACTGGAGTATCAGCTAGTATCTCTAAACAATCAGATAATTCCATTGGTCTCAGGGATGTCACAGCTACATGTCACTTATATCTAAGGCCTAATGGGATCAAACGTTACTCTCCTTGTCTCAAAACAGCCATTACTGCAGTTTTCCATTTTCTGTGAACTCAAACACTTTGGGAACGCAAATTGTCAGTCAAAACTCCAAACTTCAGTTGGACTGCTTTCAAACTTTGTCTAAACCTGCCTACTCATACTGACAATAGTATGGGCACAATAAAGATGAATCATGATCGGTTAGTTTTCATTCAGATGTTTGATTGACAGGAGCAAAAACACCAAGTCGCTGCAGCCACTGGTATGCCTGAGTTTGCAGAAAACGGGAAAATTGCAGTATGCTATTAATGCAAATGTTTTTTGTGTATGTAATCCTTAACATTGTTGCAGGGGTCCTGATGTTTGAGTTTCTGTAATGTTGTACACATTTGCTTGTCTTCCAAAAGGAACACATTTACAACAATTAAAGGACAACATTACTTTTACCATTCAACACATGTATTTATATTGATGTAGGCTGTAGGCAACTTGTTATTTGTATGGAATTCTATGTAGGACTGATGATAATAACATATAATGGTTAGTGATCTAACAGCAGAAAGAAACACTGAATATGGTGTACCTTTGTACACATGTTTTTTTATGTGATTGGCAGAAGAAATTGTAAATAATTAAAGATCATCTCCAAACAAAATGTTTAGTATTCATTTTCATCTGATGTGAGTTGAGATTTGTTTGTTACAATTACATTCATGGCTAATAATTTATTAGTGAACTTGAAGACAAACAGTCAAAGTTTGTTTATCTGCCTGGCCCTAGAATTAGCAGGTTGTCTTGACTTTTCTACAAAATTAAAAACGGTCTGACATGTTGGGAACTATGTGGATGATGTTTCCATGTATTTACTGATGGAGGGGAAATTTGAATTGAATCAATTGGGCTCCAATTGAGCCAAGATTGTGTCTTTATGCTCATGGCTAGGCATACTGTCAGAGTGTGGTTGGGGAATATATTCATGTAAAATGTTATACATGTAACTCTGTAATTATTAGGGTATTGACAACTGATTTTCATCCAATATATTTTCCATCCCAAAATAACTACTAATCCATGAGCCCATAAACAATCAGCCTATGTAGTGGCTTTTGGGAAGGGGGGGGGGGATGAAATTGGGGACAAGGAGGTCAATACAGACAATATAGTAAAGCAATATCACAGTACATGGCCGTGCTATAATACACTAGCATCCCACCTAGAGTAATATTAGAAGTGGATAATTGCAAATGAAATTGTCTCTGGGCTTTATGTCAAACTCTTTCCTCGTACCTTTAGTCTTTTCTAAGATTGTAAGAATACAACATTCACTTGGAATTATCAAAATTTGTCAACAACAATATATTTGTTTTAACTCATGTTTATTGATGTTATGCAATGAAAGCTGCTTATTTTGTAACCACTTGTCCATTATTGCTGGCATTTGTAAAGCAGGTTCATTTGTTTGATGTCAATAGGACTTGGACCTTTACGTCTGCCAATTGTTACCTTTGGACAAGAAGAAAAAAGTAATGAATGTTTATAAGTAACTTATGAGTAGTTGTATTTGTGTGTGGAGTCAGTTCGAAAAAAACTGCCCATTCTAAAGTTCACCAATGTTGTTTATTTTGATATAGTGGCCCATAACAATATCTTTTCCAAGCAAAGCCATTGGTTGAATCATTACCTTCAATACTAACCAATAGTATTGGACGAGGCTGAAGAAATAATTTGTGAAAACTTTCGAGTCTGCTACTTGAACCATCGTTACTAATTAGATGACTGACTGAAATGCTAGTGCGCATGAGCAGATTGTATTAAAATTGTATTGCGCATTTGAAGATTATCGTTTTACGCAGTTATTGCGGTTTTTACAGCCAATCAAAACACTGGAAATATAGGAAGGCATACTGGTAATGTAGCCATAGAAAGGCCCAAAATGTTTTAACGTTGCATACACCATTCAATCGCATACCCCAGCTTTCTTAGGTACGATAGTTGGTTGTCTGTTCTTGCTGAAGGCCTTGGCCCCATAATGCATGACTGATGCGAAGTCGTATGGAGTGCCCAATGAGTTGATGTGAGATACCGAGTACTTCTTGAAATTACCTGCCTTCCCTGGAAACAATTACAAAACAATGCGGCTTTGGAGTTGTAGAACAAACAGGATTGTTCATATGTTTATGTCTTTACTTTACTTTCTTTTCATTCCATTCATTCACCCGTCCAGTCCGACACACAAAGCACCAATCTCACATGAATATTTATTGTCACACCTCCCACGATCCTCCCAGAAAGACATCAATGGGTCCTCAGGAGATTGTACTAGGTTTAGTGATCATTGTAAGCTTTATATCCGTTATTTACCTGGTTTAATGTTTTCAAACTTGATAGTGACGTAGTCATCCCTGTCAGGCCTGCACTGTTCATGGTGAAAACCAAGTGTGTGTGCTAAGACGAAAACGAATATCAATATGGCGAATACAGCTATGCTATAAACTGACCTTTGTTTGATATCTCAGAATCCTATGATAATAGACATGCAGCGCATTTGATGCTTGTGGCTCATACCACCAACCCCAACGGAACATCCTCATCATAAGCAATATATATGAGTTAAACCCAAAGGATGCGAAGTGTAACGCCCGTATTTTGTGTGTAGAGTGTACGTTACGATAACTGACTGAAACTTCAGTCACGGCACACGCATAGTTATGTAGGCAAAAGCTGTGCACGTACTGATCAATTCAATAAATTCACAAGCTAGTTGTGCGCGCGGTTGGAGCTATCAACATTTTGTATATGCTTGGTTAGATCAGTACCGGCTCTTTGTACTTACCAAGTTCATGAGATACAGTTCCAGCACCCCAACAACCTCGTCCTAATGACAGCCTCTGTCTTTTACCAGTTCGACCAACAAAGGAATAACAGCTTTTAAAATAAAAATTTAATACCCCTTTAGTAAACCCCAGCGTGACTCCCGCTACAAGTTACGATCGCTATTTATTTCTCGGTTTTGAGTGAGATATCATTGCATTTTATATATGGAGTTTTCAAGTGAAGATAAAACATTCTGATGTTGCCGAATCAAGAGCAATATGACACTCGACCCAAACCCTAATTAATGTTTTAATGAAAATTGACTGGTAAAGTTCAAGGGTTTCGTCTCTCTCAAAATGACGGTGGTTAAGTTTGATTAGCGTTTTAATTTTTAATTGTATAACTGGTTTCTGAAGTTTTGTTTTTAAATAATTTGCAAGATCATGGGAAGATCACATGTCGGAAGTTTTATAGCAAAATAATTACTTGATGTACAATTTTAAATAAATGAGCAGCTTTCAGTCGATCGAAGACCGCTCTTCAGTTTTATTCTCTAACAATAGTTACAGCCAATAAACAGCTTATTTTCCAGCTCTCCTTTTGGTAGAACTGATGTCATACCCTGTTTAAGACCAGCCGGGAAATCATGGAATTGATAGACCGTTTCAGTATAATTTCCGGAAATCCCCTGATATGATAGGGGAGGAGCCCCCTCCCCCTCAAGCGCGCGCACACACACGCGCGATCCTAGCGTTTTTGTCTAACTCGCTATCTTAAGGACGTTCCTGGGTAAATGAAGTTCTAATGTCATTTTTATGAAACTTTGTACAAAGCTATTCCATTATATGAGGATTTCAGAAATGCAATAAAAATTTGGGGTCACCGAGTTTGTTTTTGAGGTACAAGGCGTAGAAAATGGGGTATTTTGATGAAAAAACGCACGTATTTAAACACTGCCATTTTCAAAGAATAAAGTCCTAAAAATGTTGTAAAACAGAAATCAACGCTCTTTAAAATTTGGAAAAAAAATTAATAAACTGTTGTCTTCCATTTCCAAGAAATAATAGGATTGTTTATGCCTTTCTTTACAAATAAAGATGCTTTTAAGTTAAGCGATGTCGCTGGATTCGTTCCAAGGTAGGGGTCGATTTATTTTACAAAAGTGTACTGTTCTTCGTTTCATGTAATGTCATTTTTTTGTGTTTCACATATGTTGTAGTCTTGATTAAAAGCTTCCTTTCACGAAACAAAAAAATAGGGGTCACCGGCTTTGTTTTCGAGACATCGTGCGGCAAAGTTGAAAAAAAATCTGGCCATTTTGAATACCGCGCGGAGACTGGGTTCTAATAATTTACCGTTTACCGCATAAAACGTTTAATATTTGCTCTTTTTGTAGCAAATTGACTTTAAACTACAGAAAAATAAACTCAATTGCTTTTCAATCGAAGACAATTGGGACTTAGATGAAAAAAATGAAGGAAAAATTATCATTAATTTGACCAACGGTAATGAGCGCGCGCGCTCAATCTTGCGCAGTAACGATGCGCGCGACCAATACCCAGGAACGTCCTACACGGTGAGGAATTTGCCTCGCGAGCCATTTCCTCACTGTCTCGCGAGACAAAAAACTCACCGTGTGCGGATAAAATTCGTCATTTTTCACCGCTCGCGAGACGTCTTGACGATTTCAAACACGCTAGAAAATTGACTCAGCACCTCGCGAGCGGTGAAAAATGACGAATTTTATCCGCACACGGTGAGTTTTTTGTCTCGCGAGCCAGTGAGGAAATGGCTCGCGAGGCAAATTGCTCACCGTGTGCGGCGGGCTTTAGCTATTTTCAAATAATCCATAATTTTTGGGTTTCTTATCTCTCATAAAAATAAAGCCATGCATGCAGCTGACAGATTGTATGCTTAGAATATTAAAAAAGTAATCGGGTTATATTTGTGAGCGACAAGTTGATCTCTTGTTGACTCAGCTATACGGGCTTTTATGCTGCAGATAAACAATCACGCATGTATTTGCAGTAGAAAGTTATTACACTATAAATCCATCACAAAAAATCATATTATTAGCTGCCATTGTTTAAAGTTTAACAAATATTTGGACTGCTATACTGAAATTGTTCGCGTCGTATGAACCAATCGTTGAGAAACGTTACAGGGGCGTGGCGTTAGAGTCGTTTTCGTATAGGTGGGTTCGAAACAGTACAGTATCGTATCGTATCGTAGCCGAAGTTTCTAAGAAAACAGTTCGAATTTTCTGCCGTATCGTAACCGCTCATGCGATAACGGCTCTAATAATAATTTTTCGTCACTTTATTTGCGGCTTGCATCAATCAAATCAAATTATAATAACGTCTATTCCTAGCCAGTTTCAATTTTGAATTTGTCCATCAGTTTTCAACCGGCACAATAAATCTGATTTTTGATGATAATCATTTTTTTTAAGCTTTACTCAAATTTATACTTTACCCTTTTCCTTGAAAGATGTGCACGTAGGCTTTTTGAGTTGTTCTTTTTTGAAACTTGATGCATGTTTTGCTTGACCATAATCTCATACCAGCTTGAATACCCGCCATTGCCCTGGGATTTGCAGCTGTGACAACATATAAAACCCCGATTTACACGGTACAATTTGCCCTGTGTGATTTGTAGTATACGACTAGTCGTAACTTCTAAAACTAGTCGCAAGCGCACTAAAACGTGTATTCAGTCCTTCGATTAGTTTTAGAAGCTTTTGAACCTCGCGATCGGTCCTATACTACAAATCGCACACGACAAATTGCATCATGTAAATCTGGCTTAACTGATTGGTGACTCGGTAGTGCGCTTGACCAGTGAAGGAGATGTTTGGAATCAATGATCAGAAGCCTATATGGTCAAAGATGACACATGGGGGACTCCTGATATATATATATATATAAGATGACAGGGATACATCGTAAATTTTGAAATTAAAGAACCCCTATGAAAGACACCAAAAATAGTCGATACTAGATGTGGCCGAATTTACTTGACTATTATCCCTACAAGCTACAGTCTCAAAATCACTATACGCAGCATCCGTATGACGTATGAACAATTTGATGATCGTGTAATCCGAACGTGGTTTTCAGTTTGTTATGGTTATAGTTATCGTTAATAAAAGATTATCACCGCCCTCGTATGGCCCTGTTGGTATTGAGTATTGGAGTCAGGGATCATAGACTTCAAGGGACTTCATTCGGACTCAAGGAAGTATCAGGGACAGTGTTGGCCAGCATCACAGACCTCTTGTAGGATTAATCCTCACTAGCATATATCATCCGGCAGTTGCATGGGCCTGATGATAACGAAGGAGGATCAGTGCGGATCAGTTTTAAGAGATGTGAGCTCTGATATATGTAATCTAAGTTGATATCGCGAGAATTTTAGAATAATGCATTATTAACCATGCACATTTTGCATTGATCCAAGAAAACTAAGCGATTGTACTTGAGTGATTACTTTACCTAATGTTTTATTGATTTCATAGTACACTATTCCATTTGGCCAAAGTCTTTTAAAAGTGGCCCCACGAGCCATTCCACCATCGACATCCATACCAAGCTCAGCTCTAAGCCTCTCCATTGGCTGCAGGATCATATCTCCTTGAAATAGCTCTGCATCGTCCGAACCTGAGTTCTCTAGATTGTCGAAAGTATGGAAAGTGAATGGGGGCTTAAACATTTTATGTCGCCGGTAACTCTTAAAATTGACGGACCCGACGCAGTATATTGAGTTATATTTTAAAATTTTGATGGATTTATTTTCTCTGCGGTACATGCCTCCCATTTGCACCCCCAACTGCACTTTTAACTCTAACACGGCGTCAACAAAAGAAACGCTTAATTTTTACCCATGCCATTAGAGGTGGTCAATTTCTTTTATGTTTGGGAAACAAGTACCGACCAATTCTATGATATATAAAGTTAAGTTTTTAAATTACCTTCAGGAGATGCGACTATTCCATAGCCAAGCATAGAAACACACAAGCAAAATATCACCAGCATTTTGGGCACAAAGCACTTACACTGGAATTATTCAAGGCCGGTAAACTGGTTGGCTACTGATTACCAGCAATATATATGGTGAGATTCTTATTGTCGAGTCGGTAAGCTGGGTACACATGCAGTTCACAGTTGACCGAGTGCATCAGTTGTCAGAATGTAATTTCCGTAGGGAATCATGTGTAAAATAAGAAGGAAAAGAAAGAGAGAAATGCAGAAAGATAGAAAGGAAGGAAGAAGCAAAGGAAGGAAGATAAGAAAGGAAGAAAAAATAAAATAAATAACCAGTAGAAATATTATATATTATACAAGTTATTAACTGTTTATATTTTGCGAATCTAATGAGTTTTTTTTATTATTAACTGTTAGGTTTTCTAGTTTGTAGCCCCCAGTTGCCACAGTATTACAGGTTTAAGAAAAAAAGAAAATAATTGAAGGTAAAAATATAAAAAGAGATATAGAGAAAGAAAAAAAAGAAAGAAAGAAAGAAAGATAGAAGGAACAAAATGCAAAGGAAAAAAAATAGAACAAAATACTGTCCCTCATGCATTGGTCTTTCTGTGTCTCTCCAAGTCGAGGCTACCAAAAGCTTACGTCATATGGATAAAGTCATGTGATCATTAGGGTAAATCTTCCATCAAGAAAGGAGTGTTTGACGATTTGTGATAGGAATTCCTTCACAAAGAAATCCTTTCAAGATGGGTTCGTTATTTAGATCGGAAGAAATGACCTTAGCACAGCTTTATCTTCAATCTGAAGCGACGTATGCTTGTGTAAGCGAGCTAGGAGAGTTGGTAAGCTAAGAATGATTGTCCTCCTTCTCCGCCATATTGGTTTTCTCGCAAACCTGCAAATGACATTTTCTTTTTTTTCGTACTTTTCTTTGAACAAAATTAATCATTATCTGATTTTGTCCTTTTTACAGGGTCTTGTACAATTCAGGGATGTAAGTATTACTATTATTTCTGTCATTTTAGCTTTGTTTTTGTGAAAAGTCTACCTTTGAGAATTTATATTTTGTTATCAATTTTTTATATTTACGGTTTTCGTTCTTCAGCTGAATCCAGATGTGAATGCCTTCCAAAGGAAATTTGTCAATGAAGTACGGAGATGTGAAGAAATGGAACGAAAACTTCGTAAGTCATTTTCGCACACTTTGAACATCAACAGTCCCATGCTCTATCTACAATCATTGAAAATACAACATGAAAGATCACCAATATTACTTTTTCTAAATGCATTCATTTTCTATGATTCTAATCAAAGAATGATATATACATTTATGGATGATATATTTTACTGTCCAGACACATCCAATCGATGAGATATGATGTGTTTATTATAATAATATCTTGTTATAGAAGATTGTCGTTTCTTTGTAGGATTTCTGCAGAAGGAGATAGAAAAAGCAGGGATTGTAGTGGCAGACACTGGTGAGAATCCAGAGGCTCCACATCCCAGAGAGATGATTGATTTAGAGGTATGACATGGCACGAAAGTCAAAGTGCTACAATAACAAACGAGTTTGGCTTCTTTGGAAAAGTGCCTGACTAGAGGAAGACAGCAATGGTGGCTTGGAGAAATGTTTTTCGATTTTTTTGGCTACGCTGTTTCGTACTTTTGCCTTTTTTGTGTGTCTTACTAATGTGGTTTAATAGTATATCATATACTTGCTTGCTTTCATGGAGCAGTCTGGGGCATGAACTTAAATGAAATCCCTGACAGGGCAAAACATTTTTAATCCACGTGTGCTTTTTTTAAAATATCTGTATTTTACCCTGTGAGTTGTCAACATAGTCGACTTTGAAAATGCTTCCAGCTGGTCTTGAAGCAGGAAAGAAAATTGGCCTGTCAAAGTTTTTGTCTGCTAGGTTTTCCATGATGATGTTGAACTGTCAGATATCAATGTGGCCTGTCATTTGTCAATTAGCAGGTTGCTATTTCAAGCCCTGTTCCAGTGATCTTTATCATAAAATCAAAGATAGTTGCAAACATTTCTGACTTGTAAGGGAAATAATAAGGATGTCTGCCTTTTACTTCAAAAAACTTGAAACCGGTCCTCCCTTTGAGATCATCCGATCTTGTTTACTGTTTGGTACTCTATAGTGCTTGAGCTACTGCATAACACTCCAACTGACAGGAATCAGGCTTATGAAATCAGCTGTGATCAAATTGACTTTATTCCAGGCTCAACTTGAACAGCTGGAAAATGAGATGAAAGATAGCAATACAAACTCCAATTCTAACTGACAGGGATCAGGCTTATGAAATTAACTGTGATCAAATTTACTTTTTCCAGGCTCAACTTGAACAGCTGGAAAATGAGATGAAAGACAGCAATGCAAACTATGAAGCCTTAATGAGAAGTTTCCTTGAGCTGACAGAACTCAAACACATCCTTAAGAAAACACAGACTTTCTTTGAAGAGGTAAGATATTGGACTTCTAAATAACCACAAAATATAATATAATGACGAGAGAGAACATATATATATATATAAAGTACACATATGTAATCATAAAATGCACAAGTATAAAAATAAAGATGTCAAATTTATGTTTGTACACAAAGGATGGTTTGGTTTATATTTTTGTTTCTTTCACAAACACTCAAAAATAAATATAGCAATTATTCAATATCAGTATGTGAGTAAAACAGATCAAATAAGTGTAAATCACCTATCACTTATTGTGAAAGGCATGCTTATATAATGAGTGTTTTATACATAGTTTTATCCATGATACATTTTATAATTATTATTCTCAATTTAAAACCTAGAAAGGCATATGTTTTTGTATGCTGATTTTTTAAACAAAAAAATAATAATAATAAAACAAAAAAATAAATAAATAAATAAATAAAATAAATAAATTGTGAAGTTTTTAACTCTTATAATATTTTTATAAATACATTGCTTGATGCATGTTTTTAAAGTGATAATAATATCAAAGAATCATAAATAATAAAGGGACAAAGGATAGTGTCCAAATCAATTGAAGCACAGCATTGTTGCAAAATTTTCATTTTTTATTTAAATAAATTTATACATATAACTTCCAATTAATAATTATAAAAACCATTTGCTATTATTTTGTTCTAATATTAAATGTTTATAGCTTCATGTTTATACTATTTTTTAAGTATATTCCTTGTTTAGTAAATTTTAAAGCATGGATTTAATTTGCTTTCTAAATTTTTAAAAATCTAAAAGTGTGTAGTGATGATATACATATGCATTCGACAATGCTGTTTTACTAGGCTGAACACCATGTGCATCAACAACAGATAAGTGATCCACAAAAGACAGATGATACAGCCTTTTTACTTGGTGAAGAACCACAGCCTACTCCTGGGACCCAGTTGGGGTAAGTGTTTATGACACCATCCTTTGAAATAAATGGTTCTGTTTGTGTAAAGCTGATTTACAATTGAACATTTTGCAGTGTGATTCTTACCCAATCTCTTCAATCAAGTTGCTAGCCAAAGTCTTAATTTGCTAGAACTGTTGTGGGATTGTCATGCAATATCATTTCATCAAATTGGTTCTAAAAAAAATGGATGATTTAATTCACATAAAAAGAGGGAAATTATACCATGTATTAAATCTGCATAAAGTGATCCACTCGATGGAACCCTCTTGATAAAAGTTATGCACTGCTTGGATTTTTTTAATAGAATTTATATTTATTTGTTTATTTTGTCAAAGGAATGTGCCAAGATTCCATGCTCTTATATAGTACAAGGGGCATAAGAAAGAAAACTTTTGTTGGTTATTATAATGGCTACTCTCTCAACAATTATAACAATTATTTATTATTTCTTTGCTTCAAATAGGTTTGTTACTGGTGTAATAGCCAGGGAACGAGTACCATCCTTTGAACGCCTTCTCTGGAGGGCATGTCGTGGTAATGTATTCTTCAAACAGACTGAGATAGAAGTGCCTCTTGAAGACCCCAGCACAGGTGACCAAGTCAACAAGAGTGTGTTTATCATCTTCTTCCAGGGTGATCAGCTTAAGACAAGAGTGAGGAAAATCTGCGAAGGGTATGTAATTTTCCAAGTTTTATTCTTCATTTAGAAAAAAAAGTTACCAGTATTCAAATTGGGCATTTTTGATGCACTAAAGGACTGTAGAGAGTAATTAAACAAGGGTAACAGTAGCTGCAGCATTAATCCCTTCATTATAGCTATAGATTAGGGGCTTCTGGCGGTAAGATGTCCCTACTTGTAATCCAGGATAGAGGGAATTAGTGGAGATTGAGTCACACCAAACTTTGAGTCTTTCTTGCTTGTAATACAACATTGAGATACAATAAACAGCCAAGAACACTCTAACTTGTATGGGTTTTCTAAGCCTACCTCAAGATAATTATTATAAAAGGCTCACATTTGGGAACTTAAAAAGTTTCTTAGTTTGTATTTCCCTTTGTCTTGATAAGATATTCTCTGTGTATTTTCTCAAGCATATCTGTAAAGAAATATACTAGTTACATGTTATTTATGCATATTTCCAGGTTCCGTGCCAGTCTGTACCCTTGTCCAGAGACAGCAGCTGAAAGGAGAGAAGTTGCCATTGGCGTTGAGACAAGGATAGAAGATCTCCAAAATGTAAGATCTACTCGCTATACTAAAATAGAAATAAATGAATACTTTATAGTAATCTCAAGTCTATTTTTGCAAGATTTCTATCAGTGACCTACTAAAACGTGATTTGCATAATGATGTACATTAAACGTACAACAACCAAAATGATCTGCTGACTTTCGTTTATGGCCAATCAGTGCAGATTGATCTATTGATCTCCAAAGGAATTAAGAATTCAGATATGAATTTGCAAAGAATGCTGGTAGTTGTAGCTGGTAGTTGTAGGATCTGTCTCGTAGGATGAATTGCATACTTTACCTCAAACAAATATCCAACAGATGACATCGAAATTTGGTAAAGTGAAAAGTGTTGAATCATCAGTTCAAAATCATGAATAACCTAGTGTAGTTGCAAGCTTATTCATTATTTGTTTATTTACCTTCTGACTAATTTATTAAAACACTTGCTCTCAAGGCATCTTTTAAATGATATTGCAAATCAATTATTACCTGGGCGATACCATTTAAAAGAATTCCATACCTCCAATAATTTTCCTAGCATCTGTAAACCATTCACCTTTCCCCAAGGGAACATGAGAATACATTGTAATACTCATTACTTTCTATGGAATACTATGTTTTAAACAGCTATTTATTTTGTGGTATGTTTTGGTTTATTTAGGTGCTGGGTCAAACAAAGGATCACAGGCATAGGCTGTTGGTTACAGTGTCCAATAACATCAACCAGTGGTTTATTAAGGTAACTATCAGTCATGATCAGGAGGGGGGGGGGGGGGGGGGGGGGGAGGGAACTAAAGGAAGAGTTGTGGAGCTGCAAACCCTCTCTGATATTGGATTTGAAATTTCCTCAATAATAGAAGCATAATAAACAACAACCCCCTCTTTGAAAAAACCCTTAAAATCCTGGATTCATCCAAAATGAGAATAATTAATTATTTATTATTATAATGATGCTTGTGCTGCTTGAAGATGATGATGATGAAACTCTTGAGTTGTCAACTCCTTTTTGTATTTTAGGTGAAGAAGATCAAAGCCATTTACCATACAATGAACATGTTCAACTTGGATGTGACTCAGAAGTGTTTGATTGCTGAATGTTGGTGTCCTGTTGCTGACCTCCAGGTCATCCAAGATGCTCTGAAAAGGGGAACTGTGAGTAACATTTAAGGTTTTTAGATTCAGAAAATGTATACCTAACTTAACTTTTATACATTCACATCAAACACGGCTTTGAAGTATTGATGTGGCTTGTGTTTTCTCAGAGTTTAAGAATGATTATTTTGAATTAGTTATTAGTTTATCTGTATTCTTGAAAATGTTGTGTGAGCTTTTTTTTTCTAATTTATACTTATGTTTTTACTTTGAATATTTGTTGAGTATTTAATTTAAACCTTCATATCAAACATCTGACACCTTCACCCTCATATAATCTTTAATCTTTAATGTCCTCCTAATCTTTTCAGGACCGCAGTGGTGCTAGCGTGCCATCAATTCTCAACCGTATGAAAAGCAACCAAGAACCACCAACATTTAACCGTACTGACAAACTTACAAGAGGATTTCAAGCCATTGTGGACTCTTATGGTGTAGCCAACTATCAAGAGGTGAACCCAGGTGAGCAACTAAGTTTGTAATCAGACAGTGATTATGAATGACTCTGCTTCACTAACTCCATTAAGCTACTAATATATCTGATATATGGTATTTAGCGGAATCAAATTTATCTTAATCTCTGTCAATTTTTTTTTTTTTTTGAGAGAGAACTAATATTATTGGGTGTGGAAATCCTGCTGCATTATATTTCATAGTGCAGCTGCACTAGTTTGCAGTCTCTCATGAGTTGCCCAAAGTGTGTATCATACTGACTGTTTTTGGAATGTAATACAATGTAATGTAGGTGCTTATCTACTGCATTTCAAAGTCTCAATGCACTTTACAATATTTTGTTGTTGTTTATGGTATGTAATCCGGTTTTACAAGCATGAGTTTTGATTAGTAATCAGTATGTATTAGTGTAGGCCTATCACCGAGGATGGTCGGGTCCTGCGTCCTCATTTGTTCTTTTACGTATCCCCGTTAATGGTTAATGTGTTGTGTGTGTCGAGACAGGACCTCCAGTTTATCATCCCTTACAATTATAAATTGAAGAACATTCTCCTCAATTATTTAAAGACCCTGAGTGATGATCCTGCTAAGGGTTCCAACCCGCAGCCTCCTGGTTAACATCCAACGCTCTCCCAACTGAGCTACCCTGTTAATCAACCTTGATACATTAATTAATTTTTTTTTGTAGCATTATACACCGTCATTACATTCCCTTTCTTGTTTGCTGTGATGTTCGGTGATTGTGGACATGGCTTCATTATGTTCTTGTTTGCTTTGTACTTGGTTCTCAATGAAGAAAAGCTGAAAAGCTTCAAAGGTGGAGGGGAGGTAAGTTGTTATTTTTCATTTGGTTTTAACATCCACCTAAAATTATTTTGGAAATTTTAAATTGTTATATTATTACTGATGTGTTGATTAATTGAATTTTAATGTGATATTGAAGGGAGCTCTTAACATTATGCAGTACCAGAGTATAGTTTATAGACTTTCAATAATTAATTAAATATTAATCCAAGCAGTCATTCAATATATCGTTAAAAAACAAAGTGGTTGCATGAAGCCAGAATAAAGTTTTCCATTTCGTAATAGTTGTCCACCCTATAGAAAGGGAGGTGATTTAAAATTTGAGCCTGAGACTTCATATAAAATTGAGCCCGATATTTTTATTGAAAATTTTAGACCCCGAGACTTTACATTGGACTTTACATTCTATAATATTCTGAGATTCTGAGACTCTTTTAAGAAATGTTTTTAAAAAATCAGAGACTCTGAGATGCTCATTTTAAACTCCGAGATTTCAAGATCCCAGATAAATTTTGCAAGACTTGGGAGTCATTTGCCACCCCATATAGAATTTCTTTAGAATTTATCCACTTGGTCCATTTTATCTGTAGGATTGTGATATCCTGGACAAGTGTAACTGGCCCCAGCATTAGTTTATTTCCCTAGGAATAATATAAACAGTTCAATTATTTTGACAAAGAAATATTCAGATAAGATTTCAGATGAAGTAGTGTTCAGCTAGCCCATGAGGAAGTAGTTCATTATATTTTTTTGGCAATTTAATAAAATTCGATTCAGCAAAGGATGAAACTTTTAAATATAATACTGGATTGTTGATGATAATAATAATGATAATTCTCTCTATATCAATAAAATATGTTTATTTGTTTGTTCCAGATGTTTGAAACTTTGTTCCATGGGCGCTACATCATTTTGTTGATGGGTTCATTTGCTGTCTATGCTGGTTTTGTTTACAATGATTGTTTCTCAAGATCATTAAATATTTTTGGTACTGGCTGGTACTTCCCAAACTCCACAGGGCCTTATAGGTAGGCAGTACAGTATTTCTTACAATCCTAAATGAAATTATGGGAAAATGCATTCACCTCATTTTATGTAGGTGTAAAATTTAATGATGACAATGAATTGTATTGACAGAATTGGAGTTGTTATGTTACTGGTTATAAACAACAATGATATATTTGTGACCCTATTTCAGACTCTGACCAGTTTTGCCAAAACACATAATTGTACATACAGTAGCTTAAAATAATTTCATGTCTATTTGGATTTATGTTAAATTTATTTAGCATACCAGTAATAATTATCATAGAAATGACAGAATCATCCTATATTTATCACAAGGGTATAATAATTGTTGTGTCTGAGTATGTGACTAAATAAATAATTATTAATTTAATAATAATAAATTATTCTCCATTAATCTCTTTCACTGTTTCATTTTAGTGACCCTGCTTTGATAGCTTATGGTAAAGATAAGACAGCTTTCCTTGACCCTAAGGATACCTATGGTGGTGTGCCATACTACTTTGGTATTGATCCAGTAAGTAAGACATGCCACAACATGATGCTTTAAAGCAGTCAAGACAAACAATTAGAAAGGAACTTTTTAAAACATTTCCAGAAATTCCAAAATTAGTATTATACTGAAGCATGACGCAAAATTAGTCAATTGAAAGCAAACACTATTGTTCACTACATGCCAAAAGATGAATAATTGCGCACTGGTGCTCGCCTCTAATTGAGTTTTCTTATTGACGCTGGCTTGAGAGACTCATATGAATCAAGCCAATAAACAGTTAAAATGTATTTGTAGACTTCTACTCCCCACTTAAAACCAATCAGTAACTGGAATGTAAATATTTGGATGAAATGTAGACATAAGAATAGTGATTTATCTGTCATACTTTTGCACATCACACAGTAAGCATGATCATATTTAGTATAATTATTTTATGATTTATATAGTCTGTTTATTTAGTTATTCATATTTATTTATCTAAAGTCTTATATTTAATGTTTTGTTGCTTGTTTGTTTTGATGTTCACTCATATCTATTTGTTTATATATAATTTTTTTCAGATTTGGCAGCTTGCAAGGAACAAGCTCAACTTTATAAACTCTTTCAAAATGAAGCTGTCCATCATCCTTGGTGTCATTCATATGATGTTTGGTGTCTGCCTAAGCTTCTTCAATCACAGGTACTTTTTAGTTTATCAAAACATTTCTTAGGAACACTGTTTAGATTTTTGTGTTCACATAAGGCTTGATATTAATTGATTTGTCGATATATTGCATAGCTGTACATTTGTTTGCTCATGAGTTTGTTTGCATGTTTTTCTCTTAGACATTTCAAGAAACCATTGAACATTTTCTGCGAGTTTATCCCTCAAGTAAGTATGAACACCAATCAGTTTAGCTGCCTTCAGACCTCAATAACATAATGCTCTCTTCAAGTTATATAAATACCTCAAAAGTGTAAAAAAAATGTAAACTGGTCAATGCAAATCTCTAATTTTAAAGCCACACATAAAATAAGCAAAGAGTGATTAATTTTAGAGTACAAACACTAAATGTGTGCAACAATAGAATTAGCATAAAATGGCACTAATTAGTGGTATTTATGTTGTAAACTTTTAGTGTGTGCACTCTATCTTTCTGTCCTGTACTCACAAGGCACATTTTATGATTTATTTGTTATACTAGTTGTAATAGCTAATAGCAAGTATTGATAATGGTGTTGTAATTTTTTCAGGTATTGTTTTTGGGCTGTATCTTTGGCTATCTTGTCATTTTAATCTTCTACAAGTGGATTGCTTTCAGTGTCAATAGCAAACATGTAAGTTGTATCATTATTACCAGCGAAGACATCTATCAGTCTTTACTGTTTGTCTCAGGACCAAATCTTTGATATTTTGCAGGGCTAGGAAATATAAATTAGTAATACGTGTCATTGGTACGGTAGATTGTTTTTTCTTTCTTTTATCCAGCAACCAAGTCTACTTCTGGCTACAATCAACATGTTTTTGCAATTTGGTAAAAGTATTAAAGAGGAAGATCTCCTTTATTCAGGACAGGTCAGTAAGCAATCATTTATTTCAATCGTAATTTAAAAGGCATCTCACCTTTATCTGCTGTATTTCAATAATGTCACTTGTCACCAAGCAAGGAATAATTATTAGTATTTTTTTAAACAGGATTTATCACTAGAGGGTTCCTCTGGAAGAAAACAAATAAATGATAATATGATAAATCTTCACACCAGTTTATCCACATTTTGGAGTGGCTCTTCTTGCGCTCATACTCACCACCTCTACATTTTGTTGAGACTGAGAGAAAAAATGAATAAATTGAAGAAATGTAATAGAATATTATAATATATTATAATATACAGAATAATAAGGTTTAATTTATGGATGAGATAAAACAGCCCATTACCTGAACAGTAGTCAAAGAGTTGTAAGAGCTTAACCCGGCAACACACTTGTAACTCATCAGCATCAGCTCTGATACAGCATTGGTGTTATGAACATTTCTGTGCTTGTACAACATCAGCTCTTTGGCATACATTTACCTAAATATGCGGGATTGTCCTTGACTTTTAGTAAGTAATTATTTTGTAATTATTTTTTTCTCTTTTTTTTCTAGTCCGCCATACAACCACTGCTTGTGGTAATAGCTGTGTTGTGTGTTCCTTGGATGTTGTTACTCAAGCCTCTCTACCTGCGGCACCAACACAAGAAAAAGTCGGAACCAGTAAGAAAAAAATTATTGTAGATTCTTTTTGACAACAAATAACATTTTAGCGCATTTAAATGTCTGTTTGATTTTTTGTTACTTTTTTGTTTGTTCATTTCCATCATTTCATGGTCTGTTAACGGATTGCTACATTGCTACACTACTAGGGTTTTAATCAGATCTCGAGAAAGATTGAGGAGGGACATTCAAGGTTTTTTCCCAGTTATAAGCATAAGTTTTGTAAATTGATGTTTAAGCTGCAAAGATAGCCTGTGTACATCCGTTCTCACACCTCCCCCCCTATTAGGAAAAAATCGTGAGAAAACGTCCGTGATTTGGCGACACTAATCGAGTTGTTAGGTCCCATGACGTCCTCAAGATTTTGAGGATAATTCTTATTGGAGCAACTGGTGTTTGGGGCAGTGGGGGTGTCTATATAAAAACAAAAAAAATTTGCTTGTCCCCCCTTCCCAACTTTTAACATGCTCTGAACATCTTTATCAAGACTACTATTGTAATTTATTGTGCTTTAGAAAGATACATTGTGATACTTTTTTCAACTCGCAAATTATCTACGGCTTGTGCTCAATCTACACTTTTCACAACCCACATGGCTTTTTGCCTTTACATTTCACCGATATTTTATGTAGCAATACAAATCTCCAAATCAGAGATTGCTATAATTGACATTAAAATTTGAAATGGCCTGCTGGAATTCAAGTGTTTGAAATGTTTTGCAGGATGGTTTCAATCGTCTGCATGAGGAAAGAGGTTCTGCAGGATCTCCTAGTGGTATTCAAGGTGAAGAACATGGAGAGGTGGTTCACAACGATGAATTCCATAAAGAACACTCCGACCATCATGAAGAGGAGGTACAGTCATTCATTGAATCTAAACCTCATTGAAGACCTCACACTAAAACGTAAATGGCTGTCTAAACAATGAAGTTAATCAACTAAAAAAGATATGGGAACAGTGTGACTAGTGGCATTTCTTTTGAAAATCCTGTGAATTTGTAAAACATGCCTGTCTTGATAACCTTGATGTTTTGGCACACAATTACAACATGTTTTAGTGGGGTGTGTTCATGCTAAAAACATCTGCATAATCTCGTAGACATCATAATATTTATTGCACTTAAATATATATTGCAATTACCGGTAAATTTATGGCAAGGTTGATTGAAATACAATCAGTGGCCTTGTAAATCAATAATTTCATACAAGGGCTCACAGTGATGGTACTAAATGATTCTGTGATGAATGTGGACCACACATATACTGTGATTATCTTCCAAACTATACCGCCAAATTTGTTGTATTACGACCCCCTGTGTTGATTTGCAGAGTTTGTTTAAAAATAACCAATGACAGAACGTGCTAGGGCCAGCTCTGCCCTTTGAATTGACTGATGGTTCAGAAGACCAAAATGAAAACAAAGTTTTTAAACAGCAGGTTGCGATATTATGAATTTGGCTGTAACAGTACATTAAATAGTACCTTGAGGTGTATAATAGTGCAAAGTTACATGGAGTAGATAGATCATATGTGTACTGCATAACTAGTTGACAGTTAAGATAGGTGAGTCCTTTACCACAAAATGATTCACCAAATCGGAAAATGGCGGACAATCTTGAGAACACCTAGGCTATTTATGCAGTCATTTTAAGGGAACAGTTCATCATTTGGATTTGTTGCTATTGTTGAGAAATGGTACAAAACTCATGGAAATGACTCTATTTGAAGTTAATCTACAATATAAGATTCCAAACAAAGCACTGTCGATGTGAAACAACTGACTAGCCTAGTTTCTGTGAGCAACTATGCCATCCATCATATTTTGCTTTGGTGTATTGTGTAATATTGTACAGTAATATTAATTGTTTGGTTGAACAAGTTAAACTCTGTTTTTGCATTTTTGCATGCAGTACATTTTATGCTTAAATCTTGAAAACCATGAGTATAAACTGGAAAAAATCACCAGATTGAACCTATTTATCAAAATAAATCATGTCTACGACAATTCAAATATGCTTGTTTGTGGCAAATAAACTAGATATCTTTCAAACAATTTAGCTATCAAAACTTCCAATTTGGGATAATTAACATCTTTGAAAAAACAAGTCATTTTATTTAAACCTAAATATATGCTAAACCTAGTGAACAGAGATCATATGTTTTTGTTTACAATCAAGAATAAAGTGACATGCTTCTGTTTTTTTTAATTTCTAAATTAAAAACCAAAAATGTATTATAAGATAAACCTTTTCAAGACATTTTGGCTAATGTACATCCTTTGAAAAGTGATAATTATACATGTCTGAATATTTTACAAAAATTGGTAGTACAAATTCCTTAAATTTTGACAAACCATTATGCTAAAGCACTTATTTTGGACATTTTAATATTATAATGTAACACAACTTAAGATTTCATAACGTTATGAACACGACTCAAGATTTCATAACGTTATGAACACGACTTAAGATTTCATAACGTTATGAACACGACTCAAGATTTCATAACGTTATGAACACGACTTAAGATTTCATAATGTTGTGAACACGACTTAAGATTTCATAACGTTATGAACACGACTTAAGATTTCATAACGTTATGAACACGACTTAAGATTTCATAACGTTATGAACACGACTTAAGATTTCATAACGTTATGAACACGACTTAAGATTTCATAATGTTATGAACACGACTTAAGATTTCATAACGTTATGAACACGACTCAAGATTTCATAACGTTATGAACACGACTTAAGATTTCATAACGTTATGAACACGACTTAAGATTTCATAATGTTATGAACACGACTTAAGATTTCATAACGTTATGAACACGACTCAAGATTTCATAACGTTATGAACACAACTTAAGATTTCATAACGTTATGAACACGACTTAAGATTTCATAACGTTATGAACACGACTTAAGATTTCATAATGTTATGAACACGACTTAAGATTTCATAACGTTATGAACACGACTCAAGATTTCATAACGTTATGAACACAACTTAAGATTTCATAACGTTATGAACACGACTTAAGATTTCATAACGTTATGAACACGACTCAAGATTTCATAACGTTATGAACACGACTTAAGATTTCATAACGTTATGAACACGACTTAAGATTTCATAACGTTATGAACACAACTTAAGATTTCATAATGTTATGAACACGACTTAAGATTTCATAACGTTATGAACACGACTTAAGATTTCATAACGTTATGAACACGACTTAAGATTTCATAATGTTATGAACACGACTTAAGATTTCATAACGTTATGAACACGACTCAAGATTTCATAACGTTATGAACACGACTTAAGATTTCATAACGTTATGAACACGACTTAAGATTTCATAACGTTATGAACACGACTTAAGATTTCATAACGTTATGAACACGACTCAAGATTTCATAACGTTATGAACACGACTTAAGATTTCATACTTTTTCACCATTTCTTGTCTATTGTCAAATTTATAATATCTGTTTCTTATTGAAGTGGAAAATATTTATACTTTTTATGTTTACTGAATGATATTGCTGCAAAAAAAAAAATTAACACAGTCATTTATAGCCCAAACAACTAGAAGGGTGAAATTTAGAAATATTTTTAATTTTAAAAGATAGTTAGATTTGACCGTTTTGATTTATATTTTATACGTACAAATGTTCAAATTTAATGTTTTTTTTCAAAATGCAAAAATGCAAAAACAGAGTTACACTTGTTTTGGTATGCTAGCTACTCATCTTGTCTAACTTCTCCAGTTAATATTGACATCTGTTCAGTAGTAAAAACGTTTTGAATACAAATTGTGAAATACAAATTGTTGATTGATTGATTGATTGATTGATATTCATTTCATTTTCCTCCAGTTTGATTTTGGTGAAGCCTTTGTTCACCAGGCAATCCACACCATTGAGTATTGTCTTGGATGCATATCAAACACAGCTTCCTATTTACGTCTATGGGCTTTGAGTTTAGCTCATGCTGGTAAGTAGTTTTAATATTAATCCTCATTCATTACAGCATTTATTTGTTTTCTCATTAGCTCAAATAATTGTTTCAAAATGTCAACTATCCACAATGTTAAAAAGCATCATTTTTTCTGGAATTGAAGGATTTAAAGCCACAGTGGCTTAAGTAAATAGTTCAGCTAATTTTTTCGAATTTTCGCCACAGTGATGTTTTTTGTGTTCTTGCTTTCCATAAAGATGTTTTATTTTGTTAATCGATCATATCAATATTGTCTGAAGACTAGTAGCCAGTCCAGTGACCAAAATAATGCTGGTCAATGTGTTCATTATTTTGGTAATGAATTTTGGGTTATTTTTCAACCTAATGATTTAGGGTTGGTGTTGACTTCTCAGTCGCAATACTAAAACGATTTATTAGAATGAAAGGGTTCATATCGGGCATCAGACCTTGAAAGTTGTGGAATTATGTTCAGGAGCATGGAAAGTCATTGAAAAAAAGTGCATATCCTGATTACTCTAGAATTAAATTAACAAGCTCAACACAAAATAGCATCACTGATAGAAAAAAAAATAAAATAAATAAATAAAATAAAATAAAACAATTACAAAGACAAATTGGGTGATTATTTTTGATAATTATTGGTCATGGAAAGAAATTGACTTATGATATTTCATTCCAAAAAGTGATTTATATCAGTGGGTGTGCACCTTTTGAATTGATTTGTTTTTTGTTGTTGTTTTTTTCCATAATATCTTCTGTACTGTAATGTGCATTTCTGTGTAATTGGTTAGTGTGGTAGTGCACCCCCTCCTGCAAAGGATCATGAATCCACTTCTAAATGCTGCTGCTCTAAATTGTTGATAATCAATTTTCAGAGCTGTCAGAGGTTCTTTGGAGTATGGTTCTTCATAATGGATTATCAAGGGCAGGTCCCCATAATATCGTTGGTATTCTTGGCACATTTGCAGTCTTCTGTTTTTGGGCAGGTAAAATCAATAAAAAGTTAAAAACTATCCAGATAAAAAAAATGAATTTGATCTTGTTACCTTCTGATCTGATGAATTGTGCTAGATGTTTGGCATACTTGAAGGAAGAATAAGAAAGAGAAAAGCCAAAAGTTATCTGAAGTGTGTGAAAACAATTCCTGACAAACACACTGTGTAAAGTCAAACTACCAATCATGACAATGGCGGAGTGGAGTGGCATAATTATGTGTCTATATTTAGTCAGTATCAAAGTCATTTGTATTTCTCATGTTCTTTAATTTTTTTAAAAGAAATGATGACTCAAAATGTACAAAATAACATTACATGTAACTATATAATATGTAATATAATAATAAAAATATGATAATATAATAATATAATAATATATATCGTTTTAAGTCTAACGGTACCTTAAGAGAGGATGTCGGATATCATCGAGACTCTCATTTCAACGATATTTTACAAACTTTGCCTGAATATAGCCTTTGGTTAGCCTTTTAAAAAAAACATATTTAAAACTTCCAGCGAATCTTTTTTTTGAAGAAAATTCGAAGAATTTGAAATCGCCGTTTTCAGACGTTCTGAGGCTCGAAAAATCGTCACGACAATGACCAAAACTCAAATCGCTACTGAAGCCATAAATCAAGCTCTTTTAAAACCAAAATTAGCACACATTAAGTTCACTTATTCCTCGATAAAAATGTATAAAAGTCTCGTTAAATTTTTGAGTATTTGTTTTTAGTCCTAGTGATTTTCTAACGGACTTTGAAAACAGCACGGATTTAATAGCTATTTTTATCGATCAAAATCACATTCTGGTATGTCAAAAAAAATTAAATGAACAACATTTCCTGAAAGATACACTCATAAACTTAACTTGATTTGAATTTCAAGCTCCAAATCAAATTTTTCCAGTCCCTACAATTCAGATTAGAATTAACAATTATCGTGTCTGAACGTCAACATATCAACAAAACTAATCAAAACACAGACACGCGTAGTAGATTTGAATGTGAGTTTGTTCGATAAACAACCCCTTTTAAATAATATAGAATATCCTAGTAGTATTCGTGCATTAATAATAGCAAGTTTTTGCGCAAATATCAGAGAAATTCTCCAGAGTTATTAGATTATAAGTACCTTGTGTGTGTCATAGGTCAAGCCGCATATCATCGTCTACAGTCCTGTTACTGTTGTCAAATCCTCCTTGTATTGTTCTTTTTCTTAATTATCCGAAGTTTCTTTTGTGTACTTATAAACTTAGATGATACATTAATTTTTGAAGCATTTCGGTTATTCATTTGCTTTGTTTTTGTAGCGTAAATGCTAACAAACGTTCAGTTGTTGTTCAAGTTACTTTTTACTGAGATGGGACCTCGAGTCGTATGCCGACGTCCCTCAGTAGTAACGCAACACTTTAAAAAAACATCCGTGTGACAAACGACGCATTTTCTTATAAAAATACTGTGCAAAGATTTCGATATTAACTCTTGCACCTATAATTATTCAGCAGTTTTGGTTTTAGTAGTAAGGACTACAAAACGTTATGTTGAAAATCATAATTTTAATGTGTGGGGGAACCAAACAAGGCTGCATGTGGGACCCGGGGGGGTACTCCCTTCAGATCTGGGTAGGGGTGTTCCGCTGGGATCTTGTAGGGGTTATCCTGTTTATGACAAAAAATGCGTAACTTCCATACCCTGTTTATGACAAATTACAATTGCTTACGAACATTGTATGATTTGTACAAATATATCAATTCAGACACACGTGCTACTCTTATCTTTTTTTAAAGTCAACGATCTTATTGTTGCCGATTTCCTAAATGCAAACTAGTTTTTCTCATTTTTTGGGCCCTTATTATGACAGAAAATTTGGATTAAATCGGAAATAGAGTAGAAATAGATACCCTGTTCATGACACCAAGGTCGAAAAACCATACCCTGTTCAGCGGATCATCCCCGTATAGTCGATATAGTGTAGTACCACCCCCCCCCCCCCCCCCACGGGATGTGGGAGTTCTAAAGCGCGGCTCTGATGCAAGCAGGCTTGAATTCAAATTGCATTGGTCAAAATTATTTAGGAAAATAGTATGTTCACAGGAAAAACTAACATTCATTCACTTCATTTTAACTTTGAACATATCCTCCCTCCCCCCCCCCCCGAAAAACAAACTGGTTTGCTACTAAATGTTTGTAAAATGCACACATATGGGTCACGCAAGGAAAAAAAATTGACCAAGGGAGGATATGTTCAAAGGTGTAATGAATTGAATGTTAACCCTAACCTCAAGCCTGCTTATAGGTGCAAGAGTTAATATCGAAATCTTTGCACAGTATTTTTATAAGAAAATGCGTCGTTTGTCACGCGGATGTTTTTTTTAAAGTGTTGCGTTACTATACTGAGGGACGTCGGCATACGACTCGAGGTCCCATCTCAGTAAAAAGTAACTTGAACAACAACTGAACGTTTGTTAGCATTTACGCTACAAAAAACAAAGCAAATGAATAACCGAAATGCTTCAAAAATTAATGTATCATCTAAGTTTATAAGTACACAAAAGAAACTTCGGATAATTAAGAAAAAGAACAATACAAGGAGGATTTGACAACAGTAACAGGACTGTAGACGATGATATGCGGCTTGACCTATGACACACACAAGGTACTTATAATCTGATAACTCTGGAGAATTTCTCTGATATTTGCGCAAAAACTTGCTATTATTAATGCACGAATACTACTAGGATATTCTATATTATTTAAAAGGGGTTGTTTATCGAACAAACTCACATTCAAATCTACTACGCGTGTCTGTGTTTTGATTAGTTTTGTTGATATGTTGACGTTCAGACACGATAATTGTTAATTCTAATCTGAATTGTAGGGACTGGAAAAATTTGATTTGGAGCTTGAAATTCAAATCAAGTTAAGTTTATGAGTGTATCTTTCAGGAAATGTTGTTCATTTAATTTTTTTTGACATACCAGAATGTGATTTTGATCGATAAAAATAGCTATTAAATCCGTGCTGTTTTCAAAGTCCGTTAGAAAATCACTAGGACTAAAAACAAATACTCAAAAATTTAACGAGACTTTTATACATTTTTATCGAGGAATAAATGAACTTAATGTGTGCTAATTTTGGTTTTAATAGAGCTTGATTTATGGCTTCAGTAGCGATTTGAGTTTTGGTCATTGTCGTGACGATTTTTCGAGCCTCAGAACGTCTGAAAACGGCGATTTCAAATTCTTCGAATTTTCTTCAAAAAAAAGATTCGCTGGAAGTTTTAAATATGTTTTTTTTAAAAGGCTAACCAAAGGCTATATTCAGGCAAAGTTTGTAAAATATCGTTGAAATGAGAGTCTCGATGATATCCGACATCCTCTCTTAAAACAAGAAAAACTGAAAACTTGAGACATGCAAATGACGTTTGCTAAATCAGCATTTCAACTAGACACCCTTCACAAAAATAGCTGTATATGTGATACTCAAAAATCCAAGGACAAACACAAGTACAAAATACTAGGTCTATAAGGTCACATGTCTGTCTAGTGTTTAATTATATACTCATTTTTACATTCCTGGGGCCAGTTGTATCAAGTTTGGATAAAGTTATGCACTGGATAAAAGTTACCTACTGCATAGGAATTCACAAGAATTTATTCACTGGATAGGATTTTATCTGGTGGATAGCACTGTTCAGGGTTGGTGCAACTAACCCCTGTATGCTATAGTGAAACTTAATAGAGAATAACAGAAAAATATCTTATGCTCTTGGTGGAATTACAGCCAAATTCGTTGTATCTCATCCTGTTGTTTCAAAACTTTGTATTCATTTTGGTCTTTTCTGAACCCTCAATCAATTTCATAGGGCGGAGCTTGCCCTTACATGTTTTGTCATTAGTTAATTTGAGATAAACTCCGCTCCTGAAATTGATTGACAGTTCAGAAACGAACAAATCAAGACAGAATTTTAAAGCAGCGGGTTGCAATACAACAAATTTGGCTGTAATTGCAACTATAGATAAACTTAGTTTTGTGAAGATATAATTAAAGCTGTTTTTTTCTTTCAGTTCTTACAATTGCTATTCTTCTCATCATGGAAGGACTGTCTGCATTTTTGCATGCTCTCCGTCTTCACTGGTAAGATGTATATTATTTTCTGAATGTCATTAGTTGTCTTGCAATGAATTAGTTGATCTTGTGATCATTTTAATACTAGCTAATAATCACAGCTTGGCAAAAACTGAGCAGATTAAGTTTGAAGTGTTGGTCTCTCTCAAATGCCATGTTATGTGAATTGGCAACAAGGATAAGCCTGAATTGTGATGGCGTTTTACCTCCGTCTCTAGACCAGAATCCTTTTTGCATTGCAGTTGTTCACTAAATATGACTGTGTTCTCGTATTTCTGGAGGGATAAAAAATGAATATGAAAGAATGCTGAAAACTATTATGGTATAGAGACAAGGGTAAACATCATCTTGCTTCATGGCTATTTGACATGTATGTGAAGTGAGATTTGAACAGGAGAATCTTCTATATGTAACAAATGTGAACGTACATATCTGACTTCATTGGTTGCTTTCTTCCAATAATGCCTTGTTCCCATCATTTTTGCAGCTACAGTATATGTGTGTATAACCTTGCTTATTGGTTTTACATTTCCAGGGTTGAGTTCCAGAGCAAGTTCTACATTGGCACTGGATACAAGTTTATGCCCTTCTCATTTGAACTCATTCTTTCTGGAGAAGTGGAAGAATAGTAAACATAATAAAACAAATAGATGTTTTGTTGATTTTCAAATTTGAATCCATAGAGTTTTCATTTGGAATTTAGAATGATAATAGATAAAATTGGATCGGCATTGGATAGTCCTCTGAATTAACTAAAATAATAAAAGTGATGTTCATTGGTTATTTTGAATTAAGATGCATTTGGGGATGCTGAATTAACAAATAAATGATTTGAAAAAAACATGTGTAGTGCTCAGTTTTTATTGCCCAAGGGCTGATGCTCACGGAGACCAGAGGCACTTTCGAGCTCCTTTATACGATTTTATGGAGTACCCTTTGGTCTTGAATAAATAAAATCTAAAATTAAATATCCCTTTTAGAAGTGCTAAGGCTTCAGTGCGGTCCAAAAAGGGGATTACCATGAAAAAAGAAATAATATTGGGTAAAAATGTAGGGGAGGGGCTGATAATTGATGTATTGAGTTTGTTGAATGGCCAGTTGCCTGTTGTTAATGGGGAGCTGCCTGTGATTTTAAGGGACTAATATGTTAGAGTTTCCAAAGTTGTTGGGCATATTCTATTCTTTATGACAAAAGCACATGATTTTGCTTCAATTCATGATTGTGTCCTACAATAATATGGAAACTGAAAGAAGTTACGAACTCGGTCTACACGTGGACTACTAAAACAATTTCAAAAGTTAATATTGTAGTCACTGTCGTGCAATCGGGTACATTACGGCCGTAAATATAAAGGAAACATGATACATGTAGAGCGGGAGACTCAAGCCGTGAAAGAAGCAGAACGGAAGCTTAAAATTTTTATTTATGCCTATGAGGCGAAATGATGGCAAAATGTCAACACGGTGACCTGCGCGGCAGAGACTGAGCCCAGTTTTCCCGCCTATTTTCGATTTTGTCGACGCGCGCGCGTTCGTGATTTGGAGTACAGTATCAACAACATGGAGGAGCGTGCAAATAAAGTCAGGGGCTTTTAGCAGGTAATTTCTAAATAATTCTTCTGAAAAGCATACTACATATTCTTCAGATACATAATATTGAATCTAAGTGAAAACAGTCACCGAAATTGTATAAAAAGTAACAAAAACTTGATTTTTTTTTAATAATAGCTATCTGTTCAGATGTTCAGACTAGAACGAGGACACGACAACGAGCTCCGTGCTTTCGGTTGCAAAGAAATGAAGTGAAAAATGAGTATGACATTTTATTTTACAACTTCACGATTTACAATGATATCTAAATTCAAACAAATGGTGGAATGTTTGTACTACTTTCGAACGTCGAATTAAAAGGGTCTGTGCAGCTAGAGGTCATGTGAATATTAGATTACAACTGTCCGTGATAGAGAATGTTGAATTTTCTTAAAATCTTAGCTGTGTAGCTTTAAAACTTGCTTTGTGAGCGTTTTTTGTTGTTGAAAATCTGAACAATAACACAGTTTGTTTCACACAAAATATAATTGCCTTCTGGTGACGAGTCATTTGACTCACTCACAGTCGGTTTTAGGGTTTGTCACACAATATATAACCCCTCAAACGACTGCTCACTCGAGCCAGAAAATCCGTAGACCAGTGAGTACAAGGCTTCTCGTAGCGAGAAACTTATTTTGATTGGTGGTTCAATTCACATGACCTTTGAATGGTTGAAACAATCAGATAGCGACTACATTTCCGCCAAATCTCCAACAATTTGGATCAAATTTGAACTAAATGAAGATTGCCAAATTCATAAATGATTTTGAGAAGAAATAAACAACTAAAGTAAACTATCTTTGGATGAATCACGCTGAGCAACATGTAAAAACATATCATTCACAGTACATTATCACTCGGTTTACTGGACCGGAAAAAGACCAGAACACATGAATCAAAAGCTGTGATTGGGAACAGATTTCCTGGCTCAAGTGAACAGTCGTTTGTGGGGACTGAGAAGCTCTGCGTCATGACTAACCCTAAAAATGACTGCGAGGGAGTCTATTTTGTAGGCACAACTATCAAAAACTGAAAAGTTACAGCCAAATTCGTTGTATCGCGACCCGCCGTTTCAAAACTTGGTTTTCATTTTGGTCTTTTCTGAACCGTCAATCAATTTCATAGGGCTGAGCTTGACCTAACATGTTTTGTCATTGGTTAATCTAAAATAAACTCTGCCCCTGAAATTGATTGACGGTTCAGAAACGACTAAATCAAAACAAAGTTTAAAAACAGCAGGTTGCAATACAATGAATTTGGCTGTAAACTTCAACCTTTACTTGCACTAGTTCACCTTTTCCTTCGATTTTCTAGAGCAACAACAATATTTTATGCACTTGCAGATTTTACATACGATAAATAATATTATAAAAATGACAACAATGTAAAAGAAAATGACATCTAGTAAGAAATACTGGTAAAAAGGCAATTGAGTTGAGAATGGTCTCAAATGATGTGTGCCATTATTCCTCAATACATATTCTATCCAATCAGCTCCTTCCTCTGCTGGTGTTCGCTGACGATCCTGTAGAAGTTTGGATGCCCTGACAGCATTTGTTTTATATCTATAAAATTCCAATAAAATAGAACAACAGTATTATGAGATCATTTTGATTATTAGATAGAGTATAGCCTTATTCATAAAACTTTGTGCACACTTCTCCGAGCTCGGTTTTATGAAACCTGCATACAGTACAGCGGAAACGTCAAACTCTACAGCTCATTGTATTTCAATCCAAAAAGGTGTCGATTTTTAGCTTCAACATGCAGCATGAAAGCTGATTTCTTGGCAGCATTTTCTTTGTAGCTATGATGTCAGATCGGAATTAAAATTTTAAATTTTGTATTTTTTATTAATTATTCTAAAAAAGGTTCAATCTATATCATTCTATAGCAGTTGGATCTGTTCTGTAGCCAAAACTGAAAAGCACATGAAGATCAGAGCTGTGGGGAGCTGTTTCGCAATATTTATACTTACCCCTTTTAAGGCCTAAACATAATACAACCTGAATTCTAGACCCCTGTTTAAATATCACTCCAATGTCTGATGCATTGAATTCAATCAAATGAAAGTTACAGCCAAATTCGTTGTATCGCGACCCGCCGTTTTAAAACTTTGTCTTGGTCGTTTCTGAACCGTCAATCAATTTCAGGGGCAGAGTTTATTTTAGATTAACCAATGACAAAATATATTAGAAAGGGCAAGCTCCGCCCTATGAAATTGATTGACGGCTCAGAAAAGACCAAAATGAAAACAAAGTTTTGAAATGGCGGGTCACAATACAAAGAATTTGGCTGTAAATGACTTGACAATGATTGTTCCAAATATCATGTGAAATAGCCATTTGGATTGTGCAATTTTTGCAGATTATCAATTTCTATTAATCGCAGTTAGAATAAAGTGTACACCCATAGACAAAAACTTAGTGTTATAACAAAAGCAAATTAGCTTGTTACAAGGAAGTTGCTGCAAGTTGATCAAGCCAAAAAACATTAATTTGATGGTATATCTATATGGTACAAGAATCACACTTAAAAAAAATACTATTGTAAGTTGATAAAACCAAAGTCAAATGGTTTTAATTCAATAGGCAACTTGCACTAAGAATTCATGTGACCTTATCTCCTCTTAATAAATTGTGCAGCTTTGTAAAAATGAGCAAACTAGAATTATTACAAGTACCCAGTTTAAACTTGTCATACATAATGAATCAGAAATGGCACTTGTTTGAAAATTACAACTTTTCTTCAGAAATGCAGGGTTTTCATTATCTTTTTTGAATAAGTGTTGAGTAATTGAAGTAGACGACTGTGTCCCAAATGTTTTCTAGGGGGGTCTGGGGGCATATTTATATAAGTAAGACACAAAATAGGGAGGGAGTGAGCTAGAGGGGTTTTACTACCCCCTACTTCAACAAGTTCCCTTTATTCCTTCCGGGAGTACCCCCAGGCCTATAGAATGATACAGTGTGACAAGTTGGTGGTTCCCCTGTCCCAATATGCTTTGTTACCTGGGATCATCCAGAATTTTGTTGATTAGATTCACAATCATTTCAGCTGTAAAATTCACTCCTGTTTTGATATCCACAGATTCACCAAAGCCAGCAAGCTTAACCTTGACTGCATTTCCGATCTGATCTCCCCAAAGCGGAGTAAGAAGCATGGGTACACCATGATATGTTGATTCATAGACGCTATTGAGACCACCATGAGTCATAAAAAGTTTGAGGTTTGGGTGACCAAGAATGTCATTTTGAGGCATCCATGTAACTGTTTTGATGTTCTTGACATCTGGGAAAGACTTGCCATACTTCCACAACACCTAAGGTACAGAAATATTTTGTTTCTGAAATGATTTAATTATCAAACCTATTGGGCAATATTACAATGAATGTGTGTGAGGGGTCCTCCCATCAAGATTATCACAGGTACATCAATGGTGGACTAAAAATATAATCAATATACAATGTCAATCATTGTATACGTGGCTACAAAATTGTGTGAGCGATTTTTGATATTTTATTTGGTTAAAAAATGAGCTGTAGTTGAATTTTGCAATCAATTTTTTTAGCCAAATCTGACACTAACCAACACTAACTTGCTCACACAATTTTGTAGCAATGCATGTGATTATTGATAGTACAAAATTTTAAGCAATTCAACCGAAAGTACTCTGACATTAACTTTTCAAACAAGATTTTCATTTATAGCTTTAAAACTCACTATCTTTTTTGGCCCTCAAAATAAAAATATTCAGTTATTCAGCTTTAAAATGATATATAATTCATTCAAATAGCAAAAGATCTGATGCGCTGGCAATTTTTGTACAAAGAGACCCTGTGAATCCTTCCTTTAACATCGAAAACCTTGTAAAACTGTGCTATAATAATGACATTTCATACTCAAATGTCCTTTAGTTAGTGGTTTGGTGCAACCCTTTATTGTATTCAAATCAATGATAATCAGATAGTGACCTAGCTTAATATGACCCTACCACATATGGTTGTGATACTGAACACAGAGATTAAAAGGCGATCAAGAGTTTGATGGGGATCAAACATATAAGTTTGTGTTCTTTCTTCTGTATGGTATCAAGTCCTTTTGAGTTAAGTGCCATGGCTCTCTCTGCACACTCAAGCTGTTGGCATATTACATGGTTCATTTAGTATAACCCGATTAGAATTACTGGTAGCTCACCTTTTTTTATGCAAGACAATTCAAATTTTGTACTTTGTAAAATAATGTACATACTAGGTTTCATGATTTACTGACTTATGATTCGTTAATGGTAGACTATTTTTTATCAATATTATTTCATGATGGTAAGCAAGCACAAATTTATATATCCTTACTAGTACCTTCAGGAAGACATTTTTTTACTATATACCTTATACTTGAGCATAGAGAAAGCTTTAGCAAGAATGGCAGAACGTTTGTCATCTAAAATACTGGCCATACTTCCATATGATACCAGTACAACTCCATCATTTGCTGATTGCATGAACTTTTCCAAGTCTTCGGGCAATTTCTTTGAAGGTCGTATAGTTGTGGCTCCAATAACTTTTGCATCTTTTTGGAGCAAAAAAGTATCAATGTTATTGACATATTTAGAAGAAAACAAGTGTGTATCAATCTATTTTTGACTCATTGATGCTGTGTGCTTCTGTTCAGTGATGCTAGTGATAACACACAGTTTTTACTATTATGAGGTGACTGTAGGCTGGTGTAACATGTGGTCAGTAGAATACGACAAATACATTGTCATCACTAAACAGTAGTGAGCTTATATGACTTACTACCTTTCACCCAATCAGTATAATGTTCATAGGTAGATCTAGAATATTTTAAGGGGGCACCTTAATGGACTGTCTCAGTCTGTGAAATATGCAAATCATGAAAATAAATCTGGCCTTTTTTTTGAAAAGGAGGGGGCACCTTAATGGACTGTCTGTGCTGTGAATTATGCAAATCATGAAAATAAATCTGGCCATTTTTTTATTATCCTCTCAAGTGATTATTCATCAATACAGTAGGTCCAAATAGAATGCATAAAAAAATAAATTAAAAGTAAAGCATTTTTTTTAGGAAATATAAGTTGCTCACAAATTTATTTGTCAGAAACAGTTAATAAATATATGACTGTGTGATTAGCAAGCAAGAAGAGAAGCTAATGAAGGGAACTACTGAAGTATACCTTTTTTGATGCTGATATTCATGTTTATCTAATATAACCAAAGTAATAGAAGCAACTTAATGAGACTTACTTGGTGGTACTGGACGTGGATATTCCAAGGTCCAGTCAACTGGAATCAGAACAAGATCTGTCTCTGATACAAGTTGGGGGAAGGTCTTATGTGGAGTAATACCATGTTCAATTTTAAGGTCATGTGAAGGTGAGGGAAGCAGTGGAAAGAAATTGAACATCAAATATGCAAGAGTATTTAAAACACGCCACATAAAAGGGATGCCTTCTTTTGTCATGTGTATCGGCTCAGCAGGAACATATGACACAGGCCAGATAACTCCATATTGCCAGTTGTACATGTCATTGAAGCCCCAACAAGAAAAGTCTACAATATGAGGAATGTTAGCTTTTTCTTTCAGTAAGTTACCACAGCCAAATAGAGAGTTATCAGCAAACACCATGTCATAGCCTTTCAACTGCTCTAGTATCTCTGAAAAAAAAAAAAAAAAAAAAAAAAAAAGAAGATATGTCAATGAACCATTTATGTCATGAAACAGACTAATACCAAGTACCACATTTTCTAAAGAGTTGTTATTGTGTATTGAGTAGGAAACAGTACCACCTGTACAGTAACAAATGTAATGTAATGTGATTGTTGTTATGTAGCGCATTTCACAAAGTCTCAAAATGTTTTACGTTTTATTCTTTAGATGCATGTTGCTTGAGGGGGGATTCAGTGGAGCCCATGCAGAACAATAGTGTTATGTTTTTACATGTGATAGTACAAAATGTTTTCCTGTCACACAACAGCAGCATATATTGTAATCCAGCATTTGGTCTAAAAGATTTATTAGAACTATCTAGTAGTACCTCAAGTAGTTGTTCATGAAAAAAAAAGAATAATACATGTGTGCTTGGAGATCTGAAATTCAGTTTCATTCAAATTCAATGCAACAGGCTGCTCTTAGAAAGAAAGCTTCTCTACATAACATACCATTAAAACATATTCATCAAGTAAGCTAAGACACAAAAATATCTAGTGGTAAGAGGCAAACTCTGGTGTTTTGGAATGCTCTATTAGTGATTATTCTCTTGTTTATGTTATACAGAAAGCTAAAGCTCCCAGATGACCAATAGGAACTATTAAGTGTCGTAATTATAAAAACTACTCCAAAGATGATTTTTCAAGTGATTTGCATTCTGTCTCATGGGACAAAATTGTCACCTCCTTAACAGTTAATGATGCATGGAACACTTTCATAGTTTGCTCTCAAACACTGCCGTGGATAAATACAGAAATACAAACATTAATATTAAACAGCAAATTTTCCATCACAAAAAGGCACAGAAATCGGGCCGAAGGGTATTTTCATACTGAGATTACACAGTTCCAAGGATTAAGATAAATATATTCAAATGAATACATGTTAACATTTATTATTTTCTTTACCTTGATTTGTTAGCAGTGCATCACATATGCCCTTTAGTATTTCTCCAACTTTTTTAAATCCAGTTATGCCAAGGGATCCATCTTTGATAGATTTATGAACAGTTACTTGTACAAAGTAATCCTTTGGGTATTGTGGTGTGTGATATAGTAGCTTGGATTTGACTTGCAGTTTTTCAGACAATGGCGACAAAGTACAAAGCAAATAGGTAACCTGCAAAATAAATCAATCAAAAAACAACCAGACAGACAGATAGATAAATAATAGTTTATCCCAAATAAACAGAATTGTTTAATTTTAATTTAAAGTACAGTTTGTCAACTGTACAATAATTAAATACTATAGATTATATATATTTATATATATAAAATAGTATATAAACCATCTCTAAGGGACGGACCATTAGAAAAGTGAAGGGGGAGGGGTGGGAAAGGTTCAAACTTTTTTGCGGCTTGTGTATATCACGAAATCATCACTTTACAAACTTTGCACGGGGGTTATTTGTCCTTACAGTCAAAAATCGGTAAAACATATCCTTGACTGTATGTTCTGTAGAGTTTTTTTTAGTTTGCAAACAGTTCATATGAAATTATTGTATCTAATATGCGTATGATTTTAGAAAATTAATGCATAGTAATCTACCGATATATCATTAGTCAACATATACATGTAGCTCGATATTTCTAGTTTAATTTTTATGGTTATCAATTATTCGTAATTATTCGGTGGTCGGTAAAATGAAATATTGACCTGTTCTTGACAACTTTCTTTACGATTACTTAATTAGCTTACGATTACTTGGCAGATTTATTAAATAGTTTGTATTTCAGTATACGAGTTGGCTCTTGCAGTATTTGAAGTTCAAGTACCTTGTGGCCCCTTGCTTCTAGTTGTTGTCCAATTGGTTTCATCATAAAGAAATGACTTCCACCTGCAGGGAATATTAACACTGCTATCTTAGCGGAATGAGCTTGTGCAAGTAAACAAAACAGGATTGATGCGAGGGGCAACTTTACGAACTCCATCTTGGCTTGTGACGGTAGGATAAACAGCGAAGCCTTTGTAATGTCAACTTAATCATGGTAGGAGAAGGAACTGGTTGATATTACTTACGGAGGGAGGGAGGGGAACTTGCCAGAAAAAAAACGAAAATATATTTCATGCTAACTAGACCCTGGATACCAGAGTAAACTCGTGCCCTGTTTTTGTACCATGACGAGTTCCCTAATGCGGCTCTTTACAAGATATTGTGCCTTGGTTAATGCCTGTCTACGGGAACGAGTTTTGGGGTGTTGTTGCTAGTTGTTGAGTGTAGTACGATGTTGGTCGATACAACGTCTCATCCGTACTTATTTATCCTCACGGTAGCCCAAGGATGTCTAAGGATAGAAAATAATACCTATGGACACGCACACGCACACGCACACGCACACGCACACGCACACGCACACGCACACGCACACGCACACGCACACGCACACGCACACGCACACGCACACGCACACGCACACGCACACGCACACACACACACACACACACACACACACACACACACACAATATTGGCTAAAAGACATTAATGCATTACTGGTTTACACAGTTAAAAAAATTTTGTTATGTGATTTTGGGGTAGGGGAGGGGTGGGAGCTTATAATGCCCCCCCCCCCCCCCCCCATGGCTGTTACTGTTCCGCCGCCCCTGATGGATAACCAAGGATACCTAAAATTAATATGAATACATCAACATTCACAGATGTCAATCAATTCTTAACAAACTTTTATGTACACGTTGTTATTACAATCAAGCGATCAATTGTCTACACAATTGTCTATAAACCAGTCCATATGCACCGTTCACTCGCTGATGGTTTAGCAATAGCGAAAAAACTCAAAGTTGTATACCCTTTTTTGTTCTCCGTCACTAAAAAGGTATAAAAAATATTCATGTATCTAAAATGAGATGCGATTTCACTTTTACTTGGCTATTTGCAGATTTTACATACCATACATAATATTATAAAAAATGACAACAATTAGAAAGAGAACAAACCCTAAAAATTACTGCGAGGGAGTCTATTTTGTAACCACAACTATCAAAAACTAAAAAGTTAAACTTCTAACTTGCATGTTTCAATTGCTAGTTCACCTTTTCCTTTGATTTTCTAGAGCAACAACAATATTTTATACACTTGCAGATTTTACATACGATAAATAATATTATAAAAATGACAACAATATAAAAGAGAATGACATCTAATAAGAAATACTGGTAAAAAGGTAATTGAGCTGAGAATGGTCTCAAATGAAGCGTGCCATTATTCCTCAATACATATTCTATCCAATCAGCTCCTTCCTCTGCTGGTGTTCGCTGACGATCCTGTAGAAGTTTGGATGCCCTGACAGCATTTGTTTTATATCTATAAAATTCAAATAAAATAGAACAACAGTATTATGAGATCATTTTGATTATTGGATCGAGTATAGCCTTATTCATAAAACTTTGCGCACACTTCTCCGACCTCGGTTTTATGAAACCTGCGGAAACGGAAACGTCAAACTTTTTAGCTTCAACATGCAGCATGAAAGCCACAAGACTACTGCTGATTTTTTTTCAAAAACAAGTAATATCAGCTGTGTGGAGGGGCGTACTGGAATTGGGCTATAAAAAAAACTTCAAAAGAAGTAGAGCATATTCAAACTCAACGCGCGGGATTTCTCTTTACAAAGAATCAGGTTTTAAGCGTCATATCATCATTTTGAAAACGTATCTCATTCACTGCAGGGGCACTCAAATAATGCATGTTGTAATTTCAATGACTTGCATTCAGTGCCTTTTGCTTTAGGATGCCACAAATATGGCGTTTGGATATTAGAACCTTTAATGCTAAAACAATTAACACTAAACATAATTGCTTTAGTTTTGCGTATATAAATCCCTCGAATTTAACTTACTTAGGATCATCCAAAATTTTTTTGATAAGGTTCACGATCATGTCAGCAGTAAACTCATCTTTTGCTTTTATATTTAGAGATTCACCGAACCCTGCCGCCTTAACTTTGGCTGCGTTTCCAGCCTGATCCCCCCAAAGTGGAGTAAGAAGCATGGGTACACCATGATATGTTGATTCATAGACGCTATTGAGACCACCATGACTCATAAAAAGTTTGAGGTTTGGGTGACCAAGAATGTCATTTTGAGGCATCCATGTTACTGTTTTGATGTTCTTGACATCTGGGAAAGACTTGGCATACTTCCACAACACCTATGGTAAGGAATGCATAAGTATGATTGTATTGAACCATGGTAGAATTTGCTGCAGATATGAATGATCGTAACATTAATTAATAAAGCAATTCAAGCAATTGTTGAAAAAAAAAAACACTTGAAATAAATAAGGCTTCATAGAGGTTTGAAATAGTGTCCTTTGCATAGTCGGAGCAATTGTTTTATATTCGATGCAAATATTGTACATATATACCACTTTCGTAAATGTGTAACAACGACTAACAATGATTTCTTAACAATGACTATATCCTGAATAAATTTTGTGCAACCACATCAGAGAAATGCCAAAATAGACACTTTTGAAAAAAATTACAAAGAATTCTTTGCTGAGGCCTTTCAAAATCTGTTTTTTTAACAAAAATATGCTAATTCGTGGCAGCCAATTTTGAAAGTCGTGAAGACTCGCTTATTCCGATTAGAATAGATAGGGCGGGGATGCTCGTCGGAATTTTGAAAATGAGCCATAAAAAGTACCAAAGTTCTATCCAGAAGGGCGTGGCAAAACATGATTTTGGTACCAAATGAAACTGACATCAATCAAACATATTTACAGCATAAACTTATTGCATCTAGAAACAATTGCATATGATGGTCGTAAAATCGTAACCTTGTTTTTGAATATCCGCGATGGAGGATAACTACCCTAAAAGGTATCAATTTAAATTCTGGGAGACTGAAAATCTCTAAGAGACCTTAAAAGGTACCAGGTCTTCGATTTTCACTTCTAAAAGGTATGACGAGCATTATCGCACTCGCGGAGTCTCTTACCTTGTACTGTAACATAGAGAAAGCCTCAGCAAGAATAGCAGCACGTCTGTTATCTAAACTGTTTGCAATACTGCCAAAAGATACTAGTACAACTCCTTCATTTGCTGATTGCATGAACGTTTCAATATTTGTGGGCAATTTCTTGGAAGGTTTTATAGTTGTGGGTCCAATAATCTTTGCATCTGATGGAAACAATAAAATTACATGACGTTTTTGACAGCAATTCCGAACTATGTATTGATGGTGCTAAAGCGCTGTGCTGATCTAGGAATTCATAATTTTGCTCAGCTCAGTTTAACATTTAGAAGACTACATTATTTATACCTGATGGCATTTGATTTATGCCGTTTATCCTGTATTTGTATTATTGTCGATTTACTGTAAAAAAATTTGGCACTGAATTAATTTATCACAATATTTTTAAGAATTGAGATGTAGAAATATATGTTGCCCAGTTGCTGATATTTCTTTGTAGCTGCGACGAATATTTTAGCAGCAGTTTTATCCCTAAATTTATCCACCTGAGCCGATTAAATAAAATAAGCGGATATTGCGCATGCTTTATGCATATTATCACCCTGCTTCTATTATTTTCATAAAAAATATTCGCTTTCATCCCAAAGGGGAGATGAGAAGAAATCCACCCCAACCCACCTCTCTCACCTGTATCAGCCCCTTATTGCAGTGCACCGTAAACGTAATGACAGGTGAAGACACCAGATATGTGGTCTATTGCAATAGGAATGTCACAAGTTTACTTACTTGGTGGTACAGGGCGTGGATATTCCAAGGCCCAGTCGACTGGAATCAGAACGAGGTCTGTCTCTGATACAAGTTGGGTGAAAGTCTTATCTGGAGCAATATCATGTTTATGTTGAAGGGTACTAGTCCCAAACAATGTCGCTGCTCGACTAATAGCACTCATCACTAGATACGCAAACGTATTGCTAACTCGCCACTGGAATGTTATCCCATAATTGTCGTCGTACTTTTCATCGGCGGGAACATATGACACAGGCCAGATAACTCCATATTGCCAGTTGTAGATGTCATTGAAGCCCCAGCAAGAAAAGTCTACAATATGAGGAATGTTCGCTTTTTCTTTCAGTAAGTTACCACAGCCAAATAGAGAGTTGTCAGCAAACACCATGTCATAGCCTTTCAACTGCTCTAGTATCTCTGCAAAAAAAAAAAAAAAAGATATGTCAATGAACCATTTATCTCATGAAACAGACTTATACCAAGTACACCCCCCAGTGGCGGATCTAGGATTTTTCTAAAGTGGGTTCTATTTTGATTTCACATTTTCTAAAGAGTTGTTTGTGTAGGAAATAGTATCTCTGAAAGTATGAAAGAAAAGAATACGCGATGCTGTCAACTGCTAAACTGGGAAAAGAAAACAAAAAAATTCAAAAATCCTTATCTCATTCACTTAATATCATGCATGATAAATAACAAATGCAAGCTGAATACAGCTTGATCTTTCTCTGTTCTTTACGAATCACGCGACAAATGTAGGTCGAATCGTCATTATTCGTGTAATAAATAATAAGGGGGAAAATATTAAATGCTCTTGGCGGTAATCGAACCCACGTCTTCGATATTCTAGTAATACGTGCAGTTGCATAGTGTGTTTTTTTCTGATTCAAACGTGTTAGACTTGTAGTTATTTCAGTGTTTATTTCCTTCCAGAAAGTGATATTTTCCCACTATCTTTGTTTGGTTGTGCATACCTTCATTGCTTAGTAAAGAATTACATATTTCCTTCAATATTGTCATTGTGTTGGTCATAAACTCCAAAGACATATACCCATCTCTTATCACTTTTTCAACAGTTTGCTTCAAAAAGTAACCTTTGGGATATTGCGGTGTATGAAACAGTATTTTGGACTTGACTTGGACGTTTTCGTTCTCTGGTTGAATAGAGCACATCAGGTAGGTCACCTAAAATAGACATTTGTTATGTCTGATAAACTCACCTATATTCTTTATAAGGTACGCAAAGCAAATCAACTAAACGAACGACAATCCATCCATCCATCAATTTATCAAACAGTGAACTCTACGATTAATCGATCGATTATGTATGTTAAGCGCAGTGATTGAGTGTCAATCACCTATCTTCTATCAGAGTGGCAAGCAAATAAATTTACTAGAAAACGAACAATGGTTCGATTAATTGACTGTTTAATCAATCACACAATCATTAATCGGTCAATTTATCAATCATTCAATCGTCAGCTAGTGGATTGATTCAGTCTATCCATTGTTTGTTTGTTTAAGATTAATAACAGCACATCTTTTCTTCGTAAACCAAATGGACCAATTTATCGCTCAGGGGAGGCATTGATGGTTTTCAAGTATTCCCTAGAGGGTTTAGAGACCGAAACATATCACGGTGCATGCTGGTCAGGAACCAAACAATGGATATCAGTTAAATTCTGAAATGACGATATATGGTGGGTAAGTACATTTTATTTTAATCATTTTACTCCGTCTAATGGAGGAAAAAAAAGATGGGACACTTATTGTTGAAGAAGTTTATTGATGCTTTATGAACATGCTATCTATTGTTTGAACAACCACATTCGACTTTTCAGCTTTCGCATAATAACTATTTTTTGCCAGTAATTTCGCATTTATAAAAGTCAACACAATCCAACTGATTCAAATAGAAAACAAAGAAAATAATCCTTGGGATACAATTAAGTAAAGTCTATGGACACTTTACATCTTTAAATAAAGGATAAAGGCGACAACTTATAAAGGATACATAAACAAAAGATTTGTCACGGTTGTCATGACTTGCGTGCATGTCTTTGCAACAGTAGGTCCCATGAGTTCCTGCGAAGTTTTCCCAGCTCGAGAGGAATAACTAATGGAGCTCATATAGACAGGCCCTAGATCAAGTGGCATTTGATTTTAAATTTTAGATATCTCACGATATTAAGGCATAAGAACATACCTTATGCCCCCTTGCTTCCAACTCCTGTCCAATTGTCTCCATCATAAAGAAATGACTTCCACCCGCCGGGAACACTAACACTGCTATTTTAGCAGAATAGACTTGAATTGCTAAACATAGAATCGTTATTGTTCCGAACGCTGAGCTCATTTTTACTCAACTATAGAATACTGCACGCTAATCGTAGTAATTCACAACAAGGTCACAATGCATTGGCATAGCGACAATAACATCTGTTTGCTAAGCTATTAATACGCGTACAGTTGGTGACAGCAAGTTTGAACAGCGGTTTGAATAGTCCCTAAGCAAGATGACGTTTTATCCCCGTCTCTATACCTTAATGGTTTTCAAAATAGATGAAAACTAAAAATCTTTGTAAATTTTTACGTGAATGTACAAATAGATGAAAACTAAAAATATTGGCAAGTTTTGATGTTTGGTGGATCGTTCATAACAACCAGCGAGAGGTTATACAATTTGCAAATCAACTAAGTCAAAATAGACGAAAGCCTAAAATTAACCACATATATTTTTAGTTTACCTCAAAATAAAGACTATTTATAGATATTTTCACGGAAATAGCCCCAACGCCTGGAACCTTTACTACATTTGCGTTCCAAAGTTTGTTACATTTAGGACCGTTATTACATTTGGGTCCAATTATTACAATTGTGCCTTCAACTTTCTCTCCAAAACCGTAAAAACGTGCATGGCTCATGTCCGTTTTCGAGATAATGGAATTTTGAATCGAATTTTGATTTCTAGCCACTTTCAAGGAAAAATATAGCGCACCTATGGGTAGAGCTACTAAAGTAGTCAGGACCCTTCAGTAGTACACGTTATTGCGCTTTAGTTATTACACTTTGTTTCATGGGTTTTACATATTTCTATATTTAAAATTCCATATCTGAAACATAATCGCTAAGAAGTGAAACAAAAAAAAGGTGTGCGCATGCGAAGAATCACGCATTGCGGTCAACGATTGTCAGTATTTGTTATTCATTAACTGGAAATTGGAAATAACTTACGGCGATTAAAACAAAATTTAAGGTTATCACAACCTCGATCTATACTCAACACTCCCTCATCTTTGTTTTTTGTTCGTAACTCTAACGCCTGATCTAAATGGTAAGTGCGGCCATTAAAAACTGCTGGTTGTAGTGTGGTACGATTAGTCCACCACCAAAGAGTACCTTAGTTATCATTGACTTGCAGACGGCTAGGACCATTGGTCGAAGCGTCAAGTTATGCTTAAGGGTCCTGACCACTTTAGAAAAACAACAACACTTGAAACGTGTGCCCGCTAGCAATTTACCGCTGAAAACGCCGCGCTCGCCAAATCCCGCCAAAAGGCAACATAAGAATAACACAATGAGTCTTCGAAAATTATGCTTCAACCAGCCAAAACCCTCATTTTTTTGCGCGGGACTCTATATTTTTCTTCATTTTTTATGAAAGATTTCGTGAAAATCTTTCTTTTGGCGAGATTTGAAAAAATCCTGATGACTTTTCAACATAAGACGCGATGGTAAGTGGTTTAGGATTTCACTTTTCAAAACGATTTTAAGTAAAAGACGAAAACGAAACTGTAAATTTTGACAAAATAGTGAAACATATACAGTTTATTTTCCCATATTTGTGTAAAATAATGTCTGGTTGAGATTACTGGTAAAAACTACGTCAATAGCTTGGTTAGTTTTTGAGCAATAATTTTTTTTGTGAAAAATGCATTTTTCGCCATTTGTTCTTCAAAAATGTCAAAACATGGTTCCGTTCAAAAACTTTTATCTCGAAAACGGGCGCGGGACCATATTAGATTTCTAGCCATTTTCGATTAATTGATAAATTCTCTATAAAATATATTTCTAAGAAAAAATCGTGATGACTTTTTGCTTAAGTAGTCAGGACCCTTAAAGAAAATATATCTCTTCTATATTTCCAGTCACGAAATGCTGAAGCATTTGGCCGGAAGAAATGATATATTTTTTAAGCAATTTTCCCATTGACAATCAAGGAAATGAATAATCATTAGTATTGTGAAGTTCTGTTTATTAATAAAATAAATATATCAAGTGTTCACTACATTACGAGACTATAAAAATACGTGTTTGTTTGCCAGTGTAATATTCAGGTTATAGTGACCTACTATAGCCTCGATATTATTTTTATTTAAGTGTAAACATATCCCAACAAAACTGGTATTTTTGAGAGGCAGAAAAATATATAACTGAGTGAAAAATGACCTCACAAATATAAAATAGCTTAGATTGAAACAGTAAAACCCTTTCTGTATGATTTTGACCATCTATTACTTATTTTACTCTTCTTCTGATATACCAGACAGGGATTCTTATAAAAGGTGTGAAAGCAAATTTCGTCAATTTGAATTAAAAATATTACAATAATAACTGTGGTCAAAAACAAAATAAAGAACAATTCTTAAAAGATAATTCAAAAGTAAAATTATAATCTGTTCGTGGGAGAGTCGCCAGTCTTGTTATTAACTCTAAATTCCCTGAAAAAAAGGGAAATTTTAACGTGCTCTTGGGCTTGACACTAATTTTGTTAACTGCTGTTAGTGACTTGGTAACACTGAAAGTGAGCACATTCATTTCTTTGCGCACGTAATTCCAATTTTACAATATTAACATCTCCTCTATATACACAGTTCATAAGTAATGTCAAATGCTTTGCCGTCCAATGTCATCCTAAAAAGTGAGATATGGTAAAGGACCCGTTCATTAAAAAACAACAACAACAACAACAAAAAAAAAAAAACATGCACACAAACAAGTGAGGGACTGTGTGCAACGATGTTAAATCTGCAAACTAAATAAAAGGACCTAAGAATGATTGTGGGATTTCGCATTGTTCACGTCTAATTAATATAACCAACGAGAATTTACTTTGCTGTCATGCTGGTTAGGTGTTGCTGCCAACTTGCCCATTCTTTAACCCTTTCAATAACTCCAGCACCATCTTAACGTCTCCTCTGAGTGATGCTAAGTCTTGGTTCAATGTCAGTACTTGCTGGTCCAGCCTTTGGACAGTCTCTTTTGTGTCTGCTAGATCTGATGTAAGTGTTGGTTCAGGTGAAGAGAGAATCATTTGTAAACGTTCCATTGCTTGCTTGGCATTAGCTACATCTTTGAAGATATCTTCTAGCTCGTCGTCATTAAATATATCACCTTCATCATCATGCTTTGCATTTGTCTTTGGGCGCTGTAGTTGCGGCTCAGAATAGCTCAATATATGTGCTGCAGCGAAAGCTCTACCGGAATTCGACAAGTCGTTTAGTGAATGAGTGGAATGTATTCCTGATGTAGTGGGCTTTTGTTTGTGATATGTATCGCCAATCCCACCAATATCGTTAATGAAATTGTCAGTAGAGTTGGTGCTGACATCTGTTAAAGACGTGCCATACTGAAGAGCTGCCATATGCTGTGAAGATAGTGATGATAATGAAGATTGTGTACTCCTATCGCAGGAGAATGTTGGTATTCTGTTGTTCTTATGTGACAGTGGGGGACCCTTGGCATCGTTTGTTTCTAGTTGAAGTTGCTGCGGCATGGGACTTGTTTCGGTGTGAGCGATATATGAAGCAGTTGGTTGTTTAGATGAACTACCTAAATCGTCTTCTGTCTCTTTATATAAGCAGGTAACCGTAGTTATTGCGTCTTCAGTAATCGCACTGATATCGACGTCAGTTTGTGTGTTCTCGTTCTGGTATTGCTTTGGATATGAAGTATCATCAGACGTGATTGGTAAATCAATTTCCTTTCGTTTCCTTTCGTCCAAACAGGGCTCTGGGAAGTTTCTGATCTCGCGATTTTCAATAACAGTTCGTTTTCGTACACTGTTGTTGCCTTCGCTTATAGTTGTAAAATCAATTTCGGCTCCAATATTATCATCGACACTGTCTTCCTTCACTACATTCACTTTTCGTACATCTTCAGCATCCTCAGAGTCATCAGAATGTGTGGATTTATCTAACCCGTCCAAACTATTTGATGTCCAACTCATTCTGTATAAATTGCTATCCCGTTCAGTTTTTTTCCCGCTATTTGTCGATCGATTCGAATCGTCATCGTCCCCTTGTGAAGCCGATGAATAAACCGCCGTTTCTCTAGTCAGTTGTCGTTTTCTTCTTAAAAGACGATCACTCAGTTCTTCAGCGAAATCTTGATTGTCATCTACATTTAGTGCGTTTTGCTCAGCCGAACAACTCGACGAAAAGGAGCCAAACAAGTACTTAATGGAAACCTGAGATGAACACTTTGGTTTCTTCAAATGAAAATCTTTGTGTGCGATTTCAGAATCAGAGATTGTTGTATTACTTTCAACAGAGGTGTTACTATCTTTGTGCTTTTGTGTTTTAACGAGATCTAGAGACTCATTGCTGGACATGTTGTCATCCGCAGGACGTTGGGTTGATTCCTTATCCCCGCATATGCTACAACTCTCTTCCTCATCACAATTACAGGTAATTGTTGACTCACGGACGATAGTTGGTGGAACAAAGTCAGCATATGGACTTTTCGAAGCCTGCGCTACTAACGAAGCAAACACTGAAGGTGGCGGAGCGCTGGCTGTTGACATTTTACGCATCCTTCTGTTTGGTGTTGAACGTGGATCGTCACTTAAACCACCGCATGAGCTTGCGGGTGATATGAAATCTGCAGTTGCATTCCTCCTTAATGACTTGCTAGAGCCAGTTTCTTTCTTTCTAGCTGGACTTGATGGCATACTAGCGTAGTGTATACCATACGGAGAATCGTTGTCATCTATTGGGGGAGGTGTTAGTGCAAACAGCCGTCCTATGCTAAAACAAGGGCTGTCTACTGCAGGAGAAGGGGACAAATTTCGTCGTGTACTATCCTGACGTGGAATTTGATTACATTCATTAATGTATGGTATTTGATTATCTTGTAACCCTTCTGCAATGGGAAATTCAAGTCTTTGCAAGCTACTTCTGCTTTTTCTCGACCGGTAGGATTTGTTGCTGTTGAGACTGTGTGCCGGACTTACATTTGGAGAGCGACGTTTCATACCAAGGGAAGGACTTTGAGAAGGAGTTACAAACTCTGTTAAACCAAAACTGTCTGCTCTGCCCTTTTCAACATCGCTTTCATCGTCATATTCATTACTTGTCTTTATAGAATTTCTATGTTCACGGTCCTCCGCACTAGACCTCAGCTGTTTTAAAAATGAGTCTTTTGCTCGTTTGTAGCTTTTCGTTGGACGTGGACTCGAGTTTTCAATTTCGCGAAATTCCAAATTATCATTGCAGTTGTCCGTGTTTATCGAATCAACCACTATTCCATTGAGTTCTTCATCACTAGATTTATGGGCATCATCATTCTGCGTAAGTATAAATGGTTCGGGTTCCCACTCAAGATATGCATCGTCAGCACCATCGATTTCATTATTACTTACATTGCTTTCCTTTGAAAGTGAAAATTGCTTATTCGAGGGATGTAGAACGTTGATTTTACTGACTGAAGGTACCTCTTCACAAGGTACCGAAAGGAGAGGCTCCTTTTCATTAAAGTCAAAGCCACGAATCTTTGGTCTGGGGTAAAATCTCCATGGTTCATTAGGAGTAAAATTATTGGTCCTTGTAGCCCGACTTGTTTTCATGTCCAAGCGATTTCGTACCGTGGATATCACATCGGAACCTGTTTCAAGGGAATCACTTGTGTCATCATCGTTTTCCTCTTCGTCTTCTGATATAGAATCTAATCCACCACGCCTCCAAATATCGCGCTGTAAGACAAGTACATAATAGGTTAGTTCATGGATACAGTTCCTGTGGATGGATCTACTTCGGTCTGTGATGCATTCTTTAAAAAAGCCGTCTGCAGGTCGTGGTAATATATAAAGGAATGAACACCGCTGCAAACAGTACAAAGACTGTACATGACTGTAAGGCTTGCGTTAAGCGAATTTAACAAGCTGTTCACGAAAACGAATTACAATCTGTGTTGGGAACGCGTACGGACTTTCTCCCCTAACTCCCGTAAAGCGTAGGTGGTCGAGCGATTGAATAGTACTCTGTCTGGTATAATTATTGCTTTGGTATTAATTTACAAGTATGCGCTACTTCTTCATGAATTTTCATACAATATTCCTTACCTCACTTGCGCCCAAGTCGTAGGTTAACTCAAGCTTTTCTGAGAATTTAAATGCGTAATCAGGATATAAATGAAGGACTTCTTGTACCAGGTCACGTGTTATAAAATATATATCACAGTAGGTTAGTGCTCTGACGTCACCGTTAGATTTACGTATAGGACCTTTCCTGGAAATGTCTTCACCAAACAAGTCTCCCTTTCCTGGAAAATGAGATAAACAAGAGAATGCCAGGTTAATCATTTTGTATGGCTCTTACAAGTGCAACAAGCCATATTATAGTGTCAGAACCGATGAACAAATGAAAGTTCTAGATTTTTGCGCTGCGTTCAACTGCTTTATTAACTTGTTATTGCAATCCTGCGAAAGATGATATTTGTCGTTAATAATCATTGTTTGTTGCTTCAGTGACGTGCAGTACTGACAGTCAAAGTTTCACTTATCACTAACCTAATATTGCTGCAACTGACTCTCCTTGCAGTACTTCCATAGAACCACTTGCAATGTAATAAATACAATTGATTACATCATTCTGCATCAAAAGGTATTCACCAGGTCCTACGTACACTGGTCGGACATTTAAAGACAGCATACGAACTAACCCACGTGGTGCTTGATTGAATAACGGTAACTCCAGAAAACCTTTATAAAGATGCATACACACGTCTGATTGGATTTCATTAGGGAAAGTGGACAGAATCTGAAAAAAAGATTGATATTTCCATAATATGTAATCGTAATGTACTGCTTCTATAACGCATTTCACCCCATGTCTCAATGCGCTTTACAATCTCTAATATTTATAGTATGTAATCTGGTTTTACAAGCATGAGGTTGATTAGTCGTTAGTATGTATTAGTGTAGGCCTATCACCGAGGATGGTTGTGACCTGCGTCCCCAGTCGTTGTTTTACGTTCCACCGTTATTGGTTTATGTGAAGTATGGCGAGTATTAGGATAAAGCTTAAAATATAATAATTGCCACACCTGTCTTTGAAGAATGTCAACATACTGCCCTAGTTTAATAGACATGAATTACTTTTCTACCAAAATGTACCGTCATACTTTTCTCGCCGGTATTTAATTCGAGTCTTTTGTTAGGCAGTTTTTTAAAAAAATGATTCACATTTACATATTCTTTTAACAACGGTGTAATGCAATCATATAAAGTTGTAATACGTACTTCTCTCGTATCCACACCTCCTGACAAAGACCACGTGGTATGGAAGTAATCTTCCAAACGGTTGGCTAAATCACCATCAATGTGATGCACGCGGATAAACTGCTTGATTTCATTGGCTCTTGAGTGGTACCGTACTCTGTTGGCGTACAACTTCTGAATGATAGCTGCCACGTTTCCAAATATTGCAGCGTGCATTAGCGCTGCAAAACACAACAATTTACTGCTTAAAAGACAGTTTTCTACAACTCACTTGACAATTTTCTTATTGTACAGGGTCTGCTAAAGTCTGTATCATTGGAACATTGGAATCATGGTAAATTATCCTGTAAGTACATTGTAATTTGCAATTGCCCTAGAATAATCATACTTACTACTTCAAATTGTTCTTTATGAAATACGTAGGGCTGAGCTTTGGGATATCAACATCTTACCGTCTATAACACTGGGACCATGTTTACTCTAGGCAGGATAAATTTGAAAACGCAACATTTACAGCGAAAACGCCGTATCAATAAAATTGCTTTTTCAAATTTATCCGGGTTAGTGTGGACATGGCCTCGATTGCTTATAATCTCTCTCTCTTCATTCCCTCATGAGTAGTCGAGGTGAAAACTCTTAGAGAACTTTTGTATCCTCTTGTACACAGATATAAACATACAGGTACTGCATGTATGTATATATTTTTTGTCACTCGTCTCTGACAGTATAAGCTCTGGGTTGTTAGCAATTTCCGAATGCTAAACTCTTGCACTACTGTAGCTTTAACTAAACCATAGATGGAAGAGGGGACTAGCTATGACTGAACAGTTATGGGGGGTGGGGAGGGATAAAGGTGATGTTGTTCAATGAGTTGAAATGAATGAAGTAGACGCCGCAATTGTCCTATATAGTTACTTACCACCAATGAGCATAACTATGACAGCAAAAGCTTTTTCTGCATTAGTATTGGCAGACACGTTACCAAATCCCACCGTAGTCATACTAGTTAACGTAAAATATAACGCTGTCACATAAGCAGAACCTTCATCAGGCCCCGTATCCAATGCAAAGTCGACAAAAGGTCTCTCAATAATCTCTCCAAACTGATACAGCCAGCTAACTGTAGAATTGTCTCTAACTTCTTCCAGTCCAATGACATACCATACACAAGCTAGCCAGTGAGCCACCATTGCAAATGCCAGCATTAGTAAGGTGAGTAGCACTGTGCTGTACTCTGTATAACGATGTAATTTACGTACCACACGAAATAGACGCAGTAAACGACCACATTTTAATAATTGCACTAAAAAACCCTGAATAAGTACAAAGGCAATTTAGTTTAGTGTTTTGTAGTCAAATGGTTCTTGTTAAATAGCCGGTAATGCCTCACTGTAAGAACCTTCTGAGGTTTAAGAGATTTTGGGAGATAAGACAACTATAATAGAGGGAAAAGGTATGGAAACTCCACTGTTGAGATCTTTGGTTTTTTTTTTAATTCGTGACCCTGCACAATTTTTGGGGTTCTCCCTTCTTTTATCGTCGTTGGATCTGAGTGAACAGACCAAAATCATTATTTTGGCACTTATATACCACTTATGATATATATGGGGATATTCCATATATAATAATTCCATAGACAACGTTTTTTTACGTATTTTACAATTTTGGATGAGAGTAAATAAAAACCTGTGCAGGGTCAAGACCAGCCACGTCAAAAGCGAACAAAGAGCTGTAACAATGAGTTTCCTAATCACCTCCCTACAATAACTATAGGAGAGCATATAGCTGGTTCTATAAGGAAATGCTGTGACTTGTTTTACAATTTTTGTTTGCGTTATCTTTTTTTTTGGTATACATTATTTTCTTTAGAAGATTGTGCAGTGTCTAAGTGCTATCCATATATGAGGTGCACTATTCAGAATAATGTTTTCAATAGGTTTGATATGTATGTAAGTAAGGATGCATATGTAGTATGATTGTGTTCGCCATGATGACGGTGATGATGTGATTACTGAATTCGATATGACAGCGTTTTTGATGCCATTCTAAAACACCTTGGATACCTTCGAGATGGTTCTGTTAGAATGCCTCCTTAAATAGGTAAATCTGGCAATTGAGAGTGTTGTCGATGCAGTGGTTCACCATTTCTACTTTTTTTAGACTTGACCACTTTTTGCGCAAACGTGTGTACTGCCAGACCAGAGTCGGCTTTATGGCTCGCAATCAGGCTTGGCTATATAGGCTAACCTAAGTCTCGACTTGGAGATTGATCAGCAAAAACAATACTAGAAACGGTGTGAGCCTAGATGAAATGTGTGAAGTGCGATCGTTCCGTGCAGTGCGGTTTTGCTACAGTGCAGTCATGATATTGTGTAGATTTTGGCAAAACTAAACTGGCAAAGTGAATAGTTGAAACTAAGATGTGGGGTAAACAAATTTAAGATCGTTTGCTCTGATGCAGCACTAAGACTGTGGCTGTGGAGTCTTCACATGCTGACCAACCGGGTAAAATTTATGCTTTAAAACTCTTCACTCTGTAATCACCTATGGTGATGAGTTGAAATTTCATTGATAGCTCGATTTCTCATTTTTGAGTAATGGTGCTTAATTAAATCGTACACTTCACTCACAGTGTTAAACATTTATTCAAAATTTCTACACACCCTGAATGAACCTTCGGTATTTGTAATCTGTTGATCAATTCCCAGTGGACAAGACGACAAGTTACGCAAATAGCAGTAAACTTCGTTAGTCAGTGGTACTTTTATAGGGCCATCATTCAAACGTCCTGTCATTTGTTTCAGAATCTGTCTGTCTGTCTGTTTGTTTGTTTGTTTGTGTCTGTTTGATTACGATTTGGTCTTAAAAATACCTAAAAAAAAATTCTCCTTTTCCCTGGATGTTTGAGTTTTCTTTTCTCTTTTTTTGTTGTATTTTCTTCAGAGTGTGTGTGAATTTGTTTTGAGTGTGACAGACACGGGCATATTACAAATAATTCCACAGTTAGAGTATACCTCTTTGAATGCTGACCCTTTCCTATCAAAAGCAGCGCTTGCCTAGATTATAGAAAATAAAACCATTCCAGTTAGTTATCAACACTTTCATTCAATTTCATCCGTTAATCATTGATTCTAACATTACGTGTAAAGAACAAACAATTTACAATTTCTCATTTTACCAAGTTTCTTTTCAAAACTGTCATATGCTTTTACACATAGTTCTATTTATGCATGCGCATGCACGAAAAATTATAGCCGCAGCTTAAATACCAAATTCAGCATTTATCCGCAAAAAAAGACAAACAATTTTCCTATATGTTTAACGGGTATTTTCATTTTTTACTCAATATTAGAAAAAAACCCTTAAGTATTGCATTGTTAGAGTGCACGCACTAAAAGTGTGCAACATAAATACCACTAAATAGTTGGCTATTTACTACTGCACACATTTAGTGTTTAAACTCTAGTGTCTCAGTTATTGTTACATTACGTTATGTTAGATTTTAAGTCATTTTTTGTGCTAGTAATTTTAGGGACGTTAGTAGTCGAACGTAGTTTGATGCTCAGTAATACAATTATCACTCATCCATGCATTTACTTAGCTCCAATGCCTAGTCCCATCTCATTAGTGACATTTGATTATGGCTGATGAATGAATAATTGCAAACAAACAAATGAATGAACGAGGAAATGAGCTAGTGAACGAATGAATATGCATATGAACGAACGATAGAATGGATGAGTGATAAGTTTTATATATAGAAATAGTTCATGGATTGATTGAATTGATTTATCTAGTACAGAAAAGAAATAGTGTTCGAACGGCTTCAACGAGTAAACGACTGAATGCATGAATGCTTACATAGACAATTGGTATTAAAAATTATTATTTCGATTCTACAAACTCTCATGATTTTTTAGAGATCAGTATATTAGATTTATATGGTTTAAGTTGTCATGCATATTACTTTAACGTTATGTGCAAAATATTTAGATTCAAAGGAATAAAAAACACCGGAATAAACAAGAACAATATGCAAACAAATAAATAAACCTCAGATACAATAACTGATATAACTTACCCATGATTGATTGATAAAATATAAAGCTTCAAAAGGTAAAGCAGCTAGAAAATCCAATACAAACCATCCCTTCAGATAGTGAATAGCAATAGCTTTTTGTTCATATACAATCCTTCCCGCGTGATTCACAAAGGTAGTTCGAAAATGAACCACTATATCCAATATAAAAAATAGCTCGATAACCATATCGACAATGATTAAGTCTCTTGCTTTGCCGTGACGGCTGAATGCGACATTATATGGTACCATAATAGCGATATAAAATGTAAGGACTAAGATCCACCAGTCCCATAATCCTTTCTCTGTACTGTAATGAAGAAATAGAAACTTTGATTTTTTGGTCGATTCTCTCTTGTACTGAGGTAGTCTTTCAGATGTAAATGAAAATGACTGAAAGAGAAAACGAAATGCTGTTTGTGCCAATAGCATTTTCCCAGAGCGCAAGGAATTGTGGGTGTAATGTGTACAACCTATACACAGGGAACCCATCGTATTGAGTTAGTGTACACTGTATCATACTTGTCAGAGAAGTCTTTTACACCAAACTTCGTAGTTTCTTGTGCGCAAGTACCGCTCATAGTGAAATTATTATTTTTTTAATCGTGGCATTGATATCCAAAAAATTACCAGTCACGTGAAGATATGAATTTTATCTTCAAAATGTTTCAATCTTGTCTCCATGAAGCACATATTTCCACCATTCGGTGTAGGTCACTCTAAACGGAGAAAGGGTGTCCTGGGAATGAGGTTGGACTCATTCTTAAGATATTTCAAAACAAGATAAAATCCATATCTCCGTACAACCTGTCACGCAATGTCCGTTACATTTCCACTTAAAGCCCTGGCTAAACGAGGTAACTTTGTTGTGCACAAAAAAAATGTTTCTGACTTGTTTCAAAAACATTTTTTGGTGTAGCAACAACGTTTCCATAGGTGGCTAAACAACGTAACACCTTGGAAACATGTGTTCGAGAGCGATGCTAATGTTTCCTCGTTTAGCCAGGACTTAATGTGTGCGCAATTAAATTATTGTGTTGCTGCGTACATAATAGCGTCATAAAAGTCTTACCCTTGATCTTTTAAATGATCTCGTTGCTGTAGTCTTACTTGTATTATTATTCTGCTGATATTGACGCGATAAATGAAGTAATACATCTCGACTAAACTTCCGCGTCTTTGTCCGGCTAAGTTTCTGCTGTGTTCCTCCATTTGCACTAGCTACAAAAATCATAAATTAAATATTTCTATATTATTATTACGATTCTAATGAAAATAATATTTTATCATAAAGTTTCCTAGATTTGCATTCAACCATTTGCACTAGCTTAGGGAAACTAGATATGAATATGAGATATCAGATATGGTATATGTATGTATTGGGGCCGAATTGTATAATTGCCGGTGCTACAAAGGATTCTGAATGACAAAAAGGAGGAAGACGAACATCTCGTTATCCTGTTTCATAGGCTATGAAATAAGATTTGAATTTACAAATTGTATAATTGCTAATGCAAAGGTATATTTTAGAAGTACCCATGACTTATAGATTTAACTCATTCCTTTTGTTGCAATACATTTGTTTGAAAACACAAGACAGACTTGTTAGTTAGGTTTATTCTCACAAAACCTTCGTATACGGCATTTATGACAATTCTATTTCTATGTTGGATTGGAAATGTTAAATTGAAAATGAAGACATCGATAATTATTTATTTGAAGCTTGGTAAACTCGTATATATGTACACGAGTTTGTCCCAAAATGTAATGCTAAAGACGTTAAAAAATCAGAATGTCTGAAATCCAATATGTCGTCGTTCATGTTTCGCATTTAATTGTTTACTGTCGGTTTGTTCGTTTGTTTGCTTATTTATTTACATTTCTTGATTGTTCACTTTTGTAGTATGCTTATCACAGTTTTCAGAGATCAGGATACGAATCAGATCATAAGTACATCTTGCATTAATCCTCTACTTGCAAACAATTACATGTGCACTGTAAATGTAACCGACGACACTGCCTACATAAAAAATGCCATCGCTCAATTCTGTCTTCACCACAATTGACAGCATTAATTCCCATCATGAGATTGCTCTTGTTTTTTCTAAATCTGTAAAATATAGCTTGTCCATAGTCAAGAAGATTTATAACTTTCGATAAAATATATTACAAGCAAAGCTATAACTTGTCATTGTCAACCTTAAGAGAATTTATATTTTGATCAGAAACATGCAATATTACGTATGTTAACCATTGCAAAGAGCCTAACATCTAAAGTACTATTACTTGTAGATTTATGAAGAAAAACTGAATGCAAAGCTTGTTTGTTTGCTTATCTAAATATTTATTTGTGTGTTTGCTATATCAATTAATTTCTAGACGAACTAATAAGGGTCAGAATGATAAAGTCACTTTATATTTTCAAATCTCTCCATAAAATGTTTTGATATACATTGATTTAACTGACTATTTTTCCTTCTTAATTTAAATTTGTTGTTTTAACAGACTACCTTTGTGATATCAGATTAAAACAAATGACTTTCCCAAAGGGATGTTAGTTACTTTGAAAATTATTATTTTTTGCCGAAAAAATATAATCACACAAACCTTTTTCAATGACTTAAGGGTATATTGACACGAGATTAATAGGAAGGATGCAATTGTATTCATTGTAGCATCGTGTAATAACTCCAAAATTGGTTCTTATTTGCCGTAGGGTTCCACAGGGAACTTTCATCGGTCCTCAAACGTCATATCAAATTTGCTGAACTCAATGTGCGTTAATGAACTTCCAATCTCGGGTTCTTAATCAATTTCACTCCTAAAGACCATTTTAGAGGACTTCAAACATTGAAATACCTGAAACGGTTACACTCGTTTATAAGTACTAGCTTTTTTCCATTAGCCATTTTCATTCAAGCAAAAGTGATTTAAGGATATAAGTTGAAAATAACATTCAATCTGAACTAACACTGGAGGTTATTTAAAGTCGTTGCGTCCCACAGGGAAAAAATTAATTGTCAAATTACTTCACTTGACGTGACTGCATCCTGGTACTTTAGGACAAGAAAAATGTGTATCTAGAGTAAAAACTTTAATCTTCAAGATCATCGTAGAGCATGTCTCGCTATGGTAAAATCTCATTTAGTGTATTTTCAATGGCTCGGATAACATGCAAATAAAAGATGATAAGCCCCACTAGGAATGTCTGTTATCTTTTCTAGAAGATTTACTTTTTATTAATGTTTCGAAAAACAAAGAAATCCCTTTCAGAAAGTCACGAATGAGATGTAGTTCGTTATTCTGTTTATTTAAAGAATTTTTAGCACTTTGTATTGAGATAAAGTGCATACTAAAGGATGCTCGTCTTTCAGTCTGTCACAATTATAAACAGTTTAATTGGATTTCTTTCAAGATTTGCTCAAATTGATCTTTTTTGTAACTCGTGGATACAAGTACCATCCACGAGTTATTGTTTGATAATGGATCTCCTTCAGTACTACTACAGAATTGTACTACAAAGTCAATCGGGCTGTTTAATCTCAAAACAACTTTCGAATGCGATTATAGACAAACTTAGTTCAGTTTACATTCTTTTATACTCCAGAATGTAATGCGATTTGCTTTTTCTCGTTCAGTCATTTATGACCACATCTGAGCTGCAATAGGGTAATAGCGCTTGAAAAAGTGGCCCTGTCTTCAATAGGGCAAATGGTTCAAACGGCATTTCACAAAATTATATATGTGACAGCAAGTTAAATAGAGAAGAAAAAAACACAGAAATACCCTTGTACATTGTCAAAATTGTCACATGCGTTTGGGTGTTTTACAGCTTAGTTAAGAAACTAACTAACTGACTGACTGACTACACTCATTTGCAAAATTCCTTGGGGCATATGGTTAAACTGCTTGACATTTTTTCGTTCCGTATTTCGGGGAAACTCCCCTCTCCCCATACATCAATGTTGCATAGCACTATGGTGTTTTTGGTATGAGAAGAAACGTCAGGCAAGATTGATTTTTGGGGAGAGGGTCTGGTTGTAAAGAAGTTTCAATGAAAACGAAAAAAGGTACTGCAAAAAGCATTAGGAAAATGTGTCGATGTCCCAACTATTTTGCAATTGAGTGAAGCTAACTGTGATTCTAACTAATTTATTCATTGATTCATTTATTATGAGGCGCTTTAAGAAGGCAGGGTAGGTCTAACTTCTAAGGACTGACTGACTGACTGACTAACTAACTATTCTAACTAATTTATTCATTGATTCATTTATTATGAGGCGCTTTAAAAAGGCAGGGTAGATCTAACTTCTACTGCTCGCATGGTAGAAAAGCAAAAGCCTGTACTGACCTTGTTCATCCCCATGCACCTCATTGCTCAGCTTTCTCGTCGTGACATCCTTATGAGAAACTAGAAACAAGACAACGTTGCCCTTCTCGTTTTTGATGGGTACTATATCCAGTAAACAGTGGAAAGGCGAACCTGGAAGAAGACAGACAACCAGTTCATGTTTGTTGCTTGCTGTTTTCAAATCAATAGTAAAGTTGCATGTTTGATATCTTATATTCAAACAATAAGACAGTCAGTACGTCAGTCAGTCAGTAAGTCAATGAGTAAGTAGGTATTAAAATCAATCAATCAATCAATCAATAATTTAACAAATCCATCAATAAATCGAACAATCATTCAATCAACCAATCAATCAATAAATGGATTAATCATTCAATCGACCAATCAATCAATAAATCGATCACTCAATCTAACCTCCTTTGCATCCGTCTTATGTGATTCGCCGTAAGAAAATCGGGTGCAACGGAGGTTACACTCAATCAATCAAACGAATAATCAATCAAGCCTGTTTATAAATCTATCAGTGTATCAGTTAATCATTTAGTCATTCAGCTAGTCAGTGAATCAATCAATAAATCAATTGTCAACTTTATTTTGTGCTTGTGCGATTTCATAAGAAAGCGTTTGTCTAAAGATCATTTAATCTAATTTTCATACCGAAAAGTATTTTTTTTAAATTTAATTCTTCATGTGTGTATTTTATTTCCGCTCAGATAAAATAAACAAATCTTGTTAGAAGCGTCTACAGCTTTTTATGTAGAGAAAAGCTTGTAATCATTCGAAATTATAAACAGAAAATGATTCCTATCTATTTTGTCTTATTAGTGTGCATACAAATACGACGCCATGATCCCTAAAACATTTCCCGTCGGCAAGTTTGTATACATTAACCCTTTAATAAATAAAAGGTTTTTCTTTCAAATGACTATTACAAAACGTTTTTATGATAACGTTATTAAAAGTGTAAACACAAGTTTTAGTTTGGTCAGCTATTTCCTTACATGGACTTATATATCGAAGTCATGAATTTCTAGATGCATACTTCTTATCTTACAGATCTTACAGCTCGAAGCGTTCTACCGTTGCCAGCAGACAATTTTCTTAGACAGATTTTTGATTAATTTATCATCCTTAAGTTTTAAATATTATTTTAGTTCGTATGTTTAACTAAAATCTCTGTCAATTTATCAGAAAAGTATAAAAAAGTGTTGAAAAATCAATTTAAAAACTTTGTCAATGGTAACTGGTAGCCCGCTTGGGGATTTAACAAGAATGATGAATTTTGCGTATATATTTTTCAATCCCTTTTTCTTATTTTTTTATTTTTGTTTTTTTTAATCATACTCCAATAATTCATTTATTCAGTTAATCATTTATTTTAGGTAATTCCTTTAGTCATTCATCCATTCATTCATTCATTCATTCTTGTTTCTTCAATCGTTAGTTTTTTTGCTTTTTATGTATTCGTAATGTCCCTAATTGTAATCGACTGTTGACACCGGTAGAACGCTTCGGGCTGTAATAAGAATGACGCACTATTTTGCGTTTATATTTTTCAAATCCCTTTTTCTTATTTTTAGTTATTTTTTGTTTGTTTTCTAATTATAATCCATTAATTAATTTCTTCAGTAAATTATTTATTCTCGGTAATTTATTCATTAATCACATTCTTGTTTCTTCATTCGTTAGTTCATTCATTCATTCTCGTTTTTTGTTCATTAGATTCTTTGCTATTTATGTATTCGTAATGTCCATCATTGTGATCGACTATTCAAGACTTTTTCAAGTAATTGTAATATAGTGAATATTTCGTAGTTCGCTAATGGCACTTCATTTAAGAGCACTGATTCCCACTTAATGAACAATTCTGAAGTATCACTATTGAAGTTGTACTTGATATACATCCGGCTCAAGTGGCATGTAGAGATCGACGTGATTATACTAGACCTTTATTGTGTAGTATATTTTCTTTCACGTTTTGAAATACACGCTTTTAATTTTAATAACATTTCGTTCTAGCAAATTCTTTGTGGGGCACAGGGTTCCCAACTCTACTCAACACAGGGATACCACAAGTAGTGGTTTACCGCGTTGTAATGATCCACAACATGGGATTCATATTGATTGCCTTTGCCAAACATTTAGTTTCATCGATAAAATGTATGTATATTAAAGGCATGTTTTAATGCTGGTTTTAAAATGTCTAGAACCGACTCACATATTTGCGCGCTGACAATTATTACAATATTCCTGACAATCTTACTCTACCATAAAGTTGACAATATAACGTTTTGATATTGATGACATTTGATTTATTTTTAAACTGAGAAAAGTGTAGGGTGACGAAATGATTGAAATGTTTACGAAAATTAAAATGACGAACAATATCAACACAAGAAAAGTAATATCATTTATATATACCGATTGGTCGATAGAAAGAATATTTTGCAAACGATTCTTATAGCCAATGAATTACTATAAATAAAATGTTCGAAATCAATTGTGTTGGGTGTGTTTTAGACTTGGGAAACATTTTGTCGTGAATATACGTTGACTATAAACAAAAAGACGATTCAGCTTTATGCACAAATTTGCGATATTTAGATCTGACGACATACAAAGAAAAGGGCAAATGATTGATGTGTGTGTCGTTGAAATATTTGCTATAACTAAATATTTCCTTCCAGCTCAGCTGGCTCTCAGTAGGCCGCCATGTTGACCACAGGAAGCCTAAGCGAACGCTAGTTATTTTTTGCAGGTTTATATTCAAACTTCTATCTTGATAAGGTTTTCAAAACGTGTATGGGCTGATGCGTCAGTGTTTGGACTTAAATAATGAGATAGTGTTTCGCTGCAAACAACACTTTACTCGACTTACAAACTGCACAATGTGCCTTTCTTTTGTTAGTGGTCGCTCTAGTATTGATATGTTCTTAGATTTCTGTATATGCAGATTCATTTTATAAGAAATCGTGTATTATGAGAGGTTTTTGATTAGTGATTTTGCTTGGGATGTCGCATAATACAAATCACTGGCCCGGAAATCATGATCACTAGCTAGGGACCAGCTGCAATCATGAGCCGGACGGATTTAGGATAAGTAAGAAAGTGATCAAAATCATTCCTAGCTTAGCATCAGGGATTTTCGGCTTAGCATTCGGATTTTATCCTGCTATCGTCGCATGAAGACTCAAAAGTCATGAATTGCTTCATTTGCAATGCATGGGAAAACGCCTCTTAGACTAGTACTTTACCGTCAGCATTCAGTTATAAATAAATCAATGTTATTTTGAATTTCACAACCCGATGGCTGGGTTTCCTTCAGGATGGCATATAAATATTTAATGCCACAGAAATGATAATCTTCTCGCGGAGTTTCCAAGCCCAACAGCTACCGATACAAAGTCTAAAATTAAAAGCACGTCGAGTTATAGCAATATGTATACATATAAAGGTTCTAAGTGTCTAAAGGTCTAAACTGAGAAACATTAAATTCGAAATAAAGAAAAGCAATAAAAAAAAATGGACATCAAAGGGGTCTTAGCTAGCTAGACCCTTTTTAAGCCGCTAAAACTTTGATTTACTAAGTTTTGGGTGTTCGTAAACCAGAGATTACGATCATGATAATTTCTGAAGTCATGAAACTTTTTCAAAACATTGTGGACAAACGTTCTACTCAGTTACTATTCATTCATTTAATTCAAGTGGGATTTGTGCATATGTTAAAAGCTGCTTAGTAGATATCTGTTATTACCAAACAAGGCATCTGAGCTACGCGTTTTTCTTAAGCTTCCTTTCCATTTTTTAAAATTATTTTATTATGATTGCCCATTTATTTTGAAAGGCTCTTAAGCAGAACAATTTATCTTTCTAGTTGATTTGCTGTGAGAATACTTTCGGTTGTTGTTTTTATTTGGTAAAAAATGAGTAAAATACGACGGAGATACACTGATTCCGTAAAAATAATAATAACTAATTTATGTTTTGTTTTTGTTTTTACCATTTGTAGTAAGGAGTATCTTAAATTGCCGCCAAACTAACAAGACAAGAGATCCGTACAAAGGCGGAGTAGCCTGCAGCGAAATTATCATTTTTATTGAAGTCATGTTTGTTTTTTCATGTTCAAGTTTGGTAATTTGTCCGTAAGCAGTGAAAACTAATTTGCTATCTATATTTAACTTGTTAGCTTAGCATATTGGCTATTTAGGGGTTGATTTGGTTTCGTTAACTGGGTTTGCTTTAATTATACAGGTCTGGTTTATAACGGTGAAATTTACATGTAAGCCGTTTAGATTAAAAGTGATAATTCCAAGTGGCAATTTGTAGCGTACTACATACACATCAATGCGCTTTGCTATCGACTGACTTTCTTTTTGTGTTTTCCTTTTGTGTTTTCTCCAATTTCGGTGTATTACACTTTGTTTCACCAACTGTATATATTGCCACTAAGTTATCACAGAACACGTGTTTATGACAACCACTCTAAAAATATAACATAATATAAATATTCTTTGGCGTTTTTGTCCGTCATTCTCTGATATTCAAGAGGCATGCAGGCTGAATAAAGTAAAATTACTAAAGTACTAAACACACCTGTCTTTGACTTTGAAATGTTATGACCAGTCTAGGTTACTATAGATTTAATTCATGGTACTAGTTTACATACTATAGCGTGTTCTTTAATCTTGCAAATACTCTCATTTTCATTATCTTACAACTAATTTAACTAACATTATCATTACTTTCATGGTCCTGAAGATGGAGAATAATCTCCTGAAGGCTAACAAAACCTTACGTGGTTGACACACTTCGAATAAAGATGAAACCTAGACAACACAACATCATTTCATCATCACTGTCATCTTTCCGATCATTACAAAGAATCGTCATCATAGGCATCCGGCACATGTTCACCGTCATACTCGACTTTGTTGAAATCAACATCATGATCATCTCTATGATTTACAATATCAATCTTTAACATTATAATGATCCTTGCATTACCGTCACCGTAGGTAAGGAACATTGTCATCATAGTCGTCGTTATGATTGTTATTCATCATCATTTTTTACCGTCGTGATCGTATACGCAGTCAACAACATGATGTCATCAACGTCATAATTATCTTCGCCAAATATTCAAAATAGCATCATAATCATCTCAAAATATTCAAAGATGCCAGCGCATTTTTCGTCATAGTTTTTTTCTTATGCCAATAATATGCCATTACACCGCGACTACCACTCTTACTATCATTGTTTTTACAAAACACTTTTTAGCCCATATCAACACACGATAGCATTAACAAGACGTTATGACTGGCGTTTTCATGAGAGGCAAAATTAAAAAACTACTCTTTATCCTATTTACTGTCTATCTATCTCCCGATAAATTGCTTTATCGATACAAATCAATATTTTATTGCCTTAAGTGTTTTTAGTAATGAAACCCAGGGTTTAATTCCCACGATTTTAAGATTATTATCAGCTTTCAGAGCTCACACTAGTAATTAGCTCTATCCTATATTAATTATTCATTCCTGTCTTTTGTTTCAATGTTCCTCCTACTTGACTAGTTCTATAACTCTAGAAATACAAACACCAACAGGCCGATCTTCCTGTGTTTTACCGAAAGACAGGAATAATGGGTTTTAAAAAGTCAATCATTTATCGAAGGCGTTTTTCTCTTTGTATATAGTAAGACACATGGAAATTTATTTATTGCTCTATGGGTTGTCACAATAACAACGCTACATTTAAAGTGTTTTTCTAAAAATGTCAACCTTTTTATAAACTTTGCTTTGTACTTCGAGCAATAGTGAAGATGAATAAATCGAAATATGTATAAAACAGATACGTTTCGCTTTTCAAGAAAGACGGCAAGAGAGAAATTCAGGGAATGTAAGAAAAAAAAGAATGAAAGATAAATAAGGTAAACTAAAAATGAAAGGAAAATTAGGAAGGAAAGAAGTCCACAAAAAGATAAAGACGAAAAAAAAACAAAAAAAAAACAGAAAGAACACAAGTTGGAAGTCAAGAAAAAGAATGAATAAATGAGAAAAAAGATATTCTTAATTGGACGAAGATTGTCAAGCGAAAAAGTGTGGAAAAATCTCTTCTTGCGTAATTTCACAATTGTAGCCCATGGTTCTCCATCGATATTCTCATAATGATCTGTTAAACAGCAGTGGAAAAACAATTCTAAGCAACGCATTCTCCTAGTTTTAACAATATCTATTAGACACACTATGTAAGCTAAAATCTACAGGTAGAGGATACATTATTGATGAGATTTAATGAGCGTTTTTCAGTAAAAAGATATGTCAAAAAATGGATAGACTTTTTTTAACGATATGCAGTGTTCATATAAGATGTAGTCGATATTGTAATTATTTTTTCATTTTTTTTTTCATTTTGCGTCATTACTGTTCGCCGCTTTCATTTCAAATAAATATTAAACATTATCCGCAAAAGGTTATCTCATTTTTTTTCAAATAAACTGGCTGTATTTTGCGTGTAATCGATCGTTATGACTTATAAAAACATTTGGGTTAAGATTTTTCCATTTAATCCGGATATAAATCCACAATTTTCATGGATTAAATATGTAATTATCCAAAAATGTGTGCATCCTCACGTAGAATTAATAATCATTTTACCTTCTGATTCTTAGTGTACAACGCATCGCTTATTATACAATGAGCGAATACAACAAATAACACACAATATGCTTTTAAAATATGAATATAGTACTGAAATCGGGGTGGGTATAGCCTGTCTTCCGCCCCGTATCCCCTAGTCTAAAGAATCGCAACTAGTCGGCAGGGAAGGAAGATTTTGTGAGGAAGGGAATTTAAAATTTCGATTATCAAGCTAAGTATGAGCTATGGGGAGGGTAACAAAAGACTTTTTCTTAATTAGTAGTAATCAGCAAAAATTCGCCTGGGCGTACAGATCTTGACACCCCTGAAGCTTCCAGTACCCGGGTAACAAATCTTGGAATTTACAATAGCATTTTTAATACAGCTATTCTTGAAAAGGTTGTCCAGTTGAAATGCTGATTTAGCGAATAACTGAATGCCATTTGCACATATCAAGTTTGTAGTTGTCTTGTTTTAAATAAAAAGCTGCGCATATTATATAATTAGATAGTTTATAGTAATTATGCAATGAAGTTATTTCACATTTTGACTCATCATTTCTTAAAAATAGAAATCATTAAATATGCAAATGACTTTTTATTTGCTAAATCAGTAATTCAATTGGGCAACCATTTCAAAAATAGTTGTGTATAATTTTGAGGACTATGAAACGTGAAATATAGCCGGATTTCTTTAGGCCAGAAAGGATTGTAAAACTTATGAATGATACTGATAAGAATGAGAAAACTAACTAGGCAAAAAACAGACATTCAGGCAGATAATAATCTCACTAAACGTACTAACACTAAAGTGGATAAATTAATAAAGCTATTGGTAAGAAAGCATATGTCAATAACAAAAAATGACAATGTTCACCAAGATTAACCAACAAAGCACAAGGGAACATACATACATACATACAAACAAACAAAGGGACAAGTACTAGCATACAAACAATTGGACAATTTCTAACAAACAAACAAAGCACTCAACAAACAAACACAACAACCACTAAAATAATAATCAAACAAACAGCACTCAACAAGACATCTAATCATGTAAAATCGAATTAAAAGCAGTACTAAAAGAGTACGTGCAAACATCTAGACGAACGAGCTACAGCATCTAAAATATCCGGATACATGTCGATAGATCCTAAGTAAATACAATATAGACTAGTACAACAAAGCGCCATTGTCAAGGTCTCTTGACAGTACGTTGACTTCTTACATGACATATCTCAAGTACATTGTAAATATACTGAACTCATTGGAACTGAAAGCATTTCAAATACAATTGCAAGTCGTCGATCTTTGATTATGGTTTCATTGTATCACGCCTAAGTTTTAAGCCGTGGTTTATTGGTGTTGCGATAGTATCTTTTGAAAGCTTTGTAAAAATCACATTTAGTCTGCAAACAGAATATCCGTGAAACATCACACATCTTATCGTTTTGATTTGTACAGTACCAAGACAGCAGCGGCATGGGAGACCCCTCTTTTTGATTTATTTCCATAGCTAGTTCTTTTAATTGTTGATTGATAATCATTAATTTTTAATTAGCCCCCCCCCCCTTTCGACTTTTCTTGATCATTTTTGGATTGGTGAACAATGCCCCTGGTATTAGCCTTATTTCTATCATATAACTTTCTGATTCGTAGAACAAAGAACAATGAAAGAACTTATTTTAGTAATGATTTTGTATTGTGTTTTCAGCTTATCGATAATTCAAATAAATCATTCCAATAGTATTTGTTTGTTTGTTTTGTTTTTGTTTGTTGTTGTTGTTGTTGTTGTTGTTTTTTTTTTTGCTATAAGGCATACGATAGAAATTAGCCTTGTTCTTATTAGTACCTTAGTCTCTTTTTCACTCTTTTGTCAGTATTAATAAAATAATACGTTACTAATATACATACATATTCATTAAAATAACTTATCCTACATTTCCTATTTTACGTCCACCCGCCTAACGGCTCAACTCCGTGGACAATCCACGGAACGTAAATCAGTTTGTCTTAATTGGTTCATCATGGCCTGCTGTGCAAAAATACTCCTATTGAGCTATTCAATTAGTCTATTCAGTTTTTTATTAACAAAGAGCTTAGCAGAGCCTTGCTTTGATACATATTGTTATTGCCTTAAGTAATTCATCTATAGTAAATAATAACGCTGAGCTAATCAATTGCTAACAATAGCGCACAACTGCACCGTGCTTTAGTATCTAAAAAAAAATTCCCTAACAAGTGGCTTGACAGCTGTCTCTATTATTGATACACTGTGTCTGAGTGAAAACAATTCATACCCTTTTGAATTAATAATCTACAATACTTTTAAAGTAATGACAGTCAGAAATGACTTCATCGAGTGCTAGAATATGTGACTATAGGTGTCAAAAAGTGGCAATTGTAAATGGACGAGTACGAAGTAAATAATAAATGATTAAGAATAATGAATATTTGCGCTGGTAGTTAAGATAAATATAAATGCAGAGTAGAATGATAAAACCATATGTATGAGATAAAATAAAACGACAATGAATGATATGTCTCTATTTAATGAAACATACAAATCCATAATTTCTCCGCACCTTGCAGGCTATCTAAATGTTGATAACTAGCTCCTGATTTAAAAAAAAATAAAACTAGCATAAAGTAGATTCTTATAAATAATTAATAATAAGTCTATGTTTCTTAAGTAACTTGACGCTATGTCAATATTATCGTGTCAAATGTAAAAAACATGAACGAAAATGACTAAACATTTCCCTTTTCACTAAGATATTGAAAGACATGGTTTCAAACAACCAACCCTTAACGTCAACACTAAATTTCATAGGAGACGTTATGAGCCAGAAAAAAAATGGATTTTCGACAGGTTTTCGTCCCCCTGCCAATGAATGGTGCAACTAGTTGAAAGGAATACTATAAAAAGACTAAAACGTTTTAAAAGGTTTTCAGTGAGTTTTATAGAGTTGAGAACTTTTCATTTAATAAAAAAATTGTATGTAGTGGACCATGTCGCAGATAATTGTTTAGTCAAGTATGAAGAAGGTTGATATTGTCAAGCTTTTTCTTATTGATTATGGCATTTACATGCACACACATATTTATGTGCGTGTAATATATATGTACGCTATAGATTATTATATAGACGAGAATACTACCAATTTTAACAAAATATTTAAATCTATTTGTTGTCAGTCATTTGCAATAAATTGGTTTAAAACATTCCTTTTCCACTGACGTCCAAACATCCTCGGAAACCCAGGCGGTATACTCTGTCGCTCGACAGTCAACCATCAAAATCAGTGAACAAATGAACGTCCAAATGAAATACAACAATCTAGGAAAGCAAATCGTAACGATATTAGTGGTATGTTTTTCAGCCTGTGCAATTCCTTTATGGTGGAATAACTTCTTTTGTTTTCAACTTTTGCTATTTTTGAACTGGAAAAAATGAGTATATATCTCTACATTTGAGTCTAGTGGCCCTTTAGGGGCTGAAAGGGTTGCAACATTTTCGGAATGAACGTTAAAAAGCTTTTATTCACAAAGCGCTATAAATTTTTTACTTTTTTCCCTTTATAACTGAAAGAAACTTTAATTTTGTCCTTCAATAGCTAAACTGAGCTAGGATAAAACTCTAATGATACCGGACATTTTCTATGTTTTCGTTTTATCTTCGTCATAATGATACATTTCCTTTAGCAACAGATTAAGTAGTATTTTAGTAGAAACAATACAAGAAGTGTTACGAAACGCCAGGTAATATGAACATTAACATGAAATCTAATCTTTCCATTTGGTATATATTCCTTACGTTTTTGTAGCCGTGAGGTAGAAGTTATAACAGCAATATTAGTATTAAATTACTTGCCAACTTCCTTTTGGATTTATTTACATACATAGAGTGGGTGGTTGAGAAACTGGAAATGAAAAGTAAAGTATTGCCGTTTTCAAAAGAGTGAACTGTATACGGTTACGATTTAACTAACAGACAATTGGAACTTTTGCCTGGGAAGTATAATTTTATAGATTACAATGTCATATGATACTTTTTCCCATTCAAAAGAAAGCGACTCTACACCGAACTCTACGTAAAATATTAATGAAATTTTACCGCATGATTTCATTCACCATGTACCTCCCCAAATCTTTCAAATACTCTACGAAACTTTCATTTCGTGAACGAGCAACTGAGAAAAACCTTGATAATGATCAAGATAGACAATGTGCTGAAATTCAATCCTAGATTGCTTCTCATCCATTTTCGACACTTAGATGCAACCCAAATTGTATTTTTTATTTACAACATATTTTTCACCTTAACAGGTGATTGAAAAGTTACTTAACGTGTAAATTGACTATGAAATCGATTCTGTTGAGTTCAGTTTAGGATACATTTCTTTATATTATAACAATATCATTTCCTGTGCCCTAGAAAGGAACCTCTTACTCACTACATGATCGTATGATTGACGTTTATTAAAAATACGTATTACGAAAATGATTCTCTCAGCCGTATACAGTCCTTGCTAATGCGAATTGTCATTTTTTTCAGCTTTCGACTGGATAAACTTATCAGCTTTAATTTAGCTAATTAATTCGTATTATAAAAGAATATCTCTTTATTTGGAAAAACGGCTACACGTCTGATAAACTCTCGGTGGTCGAACTAACTTGTTCAACTGAATTTAAACTGGTTCTAGGATTTGGTTTTGTACAAAGTATTCTTTTGTATATATACGGGACCAACGGAAGACATGGAAATGCTCAGGAAATATCTTATAAAAGCACTTGAGATAAATTATAACTATGCAAATAACTTCTCGTATGGTTGGCAATAACCACTGATATAAATTGTTTTTACTCTGAAACGTGCAGTGTTGTGAATCTACATTTACATCGGAAGTTAATTAGGGGACAGCTCCGTATTTCCTTTACCACAAAAGGTTGTCTGCATGTGTCGATATAAAGCTAATCGCAGTCTTCTTCGAGAGAAATTACAATATGAAGTACCTGTCGCCTATTTAGAACTTTTGCCAATAACAAACAACTATTATATTTATTATCTATGAAGTGTATGAATTCAGTGTCAACATTTGTAAAGTTACGAACTTATCCAATGTAAGTCACGTCCCATTATAGCAATGGCCTTTCGTAGAGCTCACTCAGGAAAATACGAAATCTGAATCTGAAAGTGATACTATCAGCTCTTAATCTTCAAATCGCAGACTTTAGGAACGTTAGGGGGTGAGCTATATCTTAATCTGTGTTGACAAGCCATAATTCTAAAAATCGTGTTCATTAGATTAAAACAACTTTTTCAGAGGAAGAAAACAAAGAGATAATAAAAGCATCTTCTGGAAACGATTGTATTTTTTATACTCTACTAATAGGTCTATAGTCTTTGAGGCTCAGTATTTACGAAGGAAAAAAACTGTTATTTTCTTAGTAGTAATACTAGTACTTGTGAATTTCTCATTTAATACTTTAGGTAAATCATGACGACCATGTATCACCTAAAGCTTGTATTTTTAAGAAAGCAGTGCAAAGAATGAGTTGATAAATTATTGAGATTATACGGTGCTTGCTTGTTGTATGGTTGCAATAGTTGTGGTTATAATGCTTAAGAATTTCTCATTAGATATTCTTGAGCAAAATAATGGCGATCACGTAGCACTTAGAACTTGAGTTTATGAATAATTCATGACCCTAGTACAATGCAAAATCGATATTTAGATATTCGCGTCCTATAATTATGAAATTTAAAACAGATCGCTTGCAGCTCGCTGATTTAATAAGCCTTCCTACAGATATGTCGCTCATATTGTATATACATATTATATATTGAGCATGAATTAAAGAATAATCGAGGTTGATATATGCAAATTATGCCTGCAACTGAAGTGTCAGCATGATTACTTGTAGAAAGAACTATACTGAAAATTAATATTCGGTACGGACTATTAATGCTACACTGAAAGAATTACATTTTTAGTTAAAGATTTTTTTTAGCAGTTGTCCGACATTTCAATTACAATTAATAATAAAAATGCTTTTTTATTGCGCTTTATTTTATTAACATAACTTGAAAATTAATCTTGATCATTATCACAATCATCGCGGTTATTTATAGTAAATGACTTAACTAAGCCCATCGCAATAATATCGCGATCGTCGCCATTGCATTCTTTGTAGAGACTGAACTACGTCAATGACAACTTCGTATACTCATCCCAAAATGGCCCTTGAACAGAGTAGACTATTTTTGCAAATATTTTTTGAAAATACATAGAACTAGTTTATTAGGATATTAATTAATCAATGTTTTTCGCTTTTTATATATATATTTTATATTATCTTAGCTTTTATACTATATAATAGTCATTTTTTAGATTTTTATGAACATATACAATGTAATATGCGCGATATAAATTATCAAGCTAAAATTAATATTAATGTTATTACTTGGGAGAGTAGCACGGAAACGCTGGGGGCCATATGAATGGGTCGGGCCAGTTGGATGTTTGCAAAACTGTGTTCGATCATGGCTCAAAATTGCTCTCAATTGTTCAAGACCTCTAAATCTTCACAATCGGAATGGTTGTCATAATCACTACTATCGTATATATTCATTAAAGACCTCTACTAAATGTCATCATCGTCTTTTTCATCACAATCGTAATGGTTGTCATAATCACTATTATCGTATATATTCATTGAAGACCTCTACTAAATGTCATCATCGTCTAAATCATCACAATCGTAATGGTTGTCATAATCACTGCTATCGTATATATTCATTAAAGACCTCTACTAAATGTCATCATCGTCTAAATCATCACAATCGTAATGGTTGTCATAATCACTATTATCGTATATATTCATTAAAGACCTCTACTAAATGTCATCATCGTCTTTTTCATCACAATCGTAATGGTTGTCATAATCACTACTATCGTATATATTCATTGAAGACCTCTACTAAATGTCATCATCGTCTAAATCATCACAATCGTAATGGTTGTCATAATCGCTTCTATCGTATATATTCATTCAAGACCTCCACTAAATGTCATCATTGTCTAAATCATCACAATCGTAATGGTTGTCATGATATCGTATATATTCATTGAAATTCTCTACGTACTAAATGTTATCATCGTCTAAATCATCTCCATGATCACCATCATCAATTCGGCCCTATATCATGTGCTTATAACTGATTTCCTGGACTCTTCGCTGTTCCTGAATAGCTTTTATGGCTATCATTTGGCCACCTCACAGACAGTATTTGTATTAAGTTGACTAAATGAACAAACGCACAAAAAGAACACTCTAGAGAAGAACAATGAAGTAAGCATATTGGAGCTTTGTATCCAATATAGCTGTGGGGATTAGCATCATTTAAAATAGTGTAGTCAAAACAAGATTAAAACTTGTACGTTGTTAATTAGTCATGTACATGGAAAGTAATGTCTTCCGGCTAGGAAGTCTTAACTGCACTAGTTGTTCTATCCATGCTAACAACATACAATATTGAAGTTATTAGATTTGAAATAACAGTGATCAAGACTCTAGCCGGCTTTGAGTACAAAAGGCTCAATTTCGTACTGATTATCCAAACTTACGAGATCATTGTAACATTGCTTTGACTTGACGTTCGACTCGAGTTTAATTTATAAAATATGAACATTATCATTAGTAATAAACGATATTGGTCAGGTATAAGCTGCGGTGTCATTTCAAATATCTTTTTTTTTTGGCGTATAAATTAGTCGTCGTGAATTTGTGCTATTCACACATGGTAACATCACCCCTGTCGACGAGAACAACAATCGGGAGCTAGGGTTTCTGTGGCAGAGACGAAACATCATTGCCATCGCCAGCAGCATTATCACTTCATATCTTAAACATTATTATATAACCTACAGCAACGGTGGTATTTAGAATAACATTCACCAAAATATTCCAATTATTTGATTATCTAATAATAACAAATTCTGTATTTTAGCCTGTTATTCAAACAATCGATAATCGTTTAGGAGCCAAGGAAAGAATCTTAACCATTTCTAAGTTGGCTTTTGTTCCGCTTTTTAATCTATGCTCATGAATCCATAACTGTTTACGAACCATGCTTACCCTAAGGCAGGTATTTTTTTTAATTCGTTTACTTGTATCTATATATCTGGCCATAACAATATCGTTATATTAATTAGAGTTTGATTCGTAAAAGTTTTAATCCTAAGTATACAACATGTCATTATTAAAGGCGATTCACCATTATTAATGAAATGACTGATTTTTATAGTAAAAGTAGATTTGTTCCAGTGCTATGCGTATTCAAGTGAATGCAGGAGCAAACGCCCTATTTTCTCATCTATGATGAATTTCTATTCAAAGTTAAACCCTCAGCAATTACTAGTTACCAAAATCAAAATATCTATTTTTAATAACTTGTTATAATTGTTCCCCACGTCTACACCTATTTCAAATGGGAGAGAATGTCGGATGTCGAACGTAATTTTCTCTGCTAAAATGTCTTGGTAAATGTAAAAATATACACAATTATGTACACAATTATTCTAACTATTTCTAACTGTTTTATCATCTATATAGTTAAGGAATTAATTGTAGCATAGGCAATCGATTAACTGTATGTGTAAAAATGAGATCAGAGTTAGTTAAAAGACTAGTGTGGGCTGCGTCGATGTTTCTACAGAAACAGTTATAAAAGATATGTGTAATTTTGAGCACCGTAAAATGATGATGACACTACTAACGCTTCGGACCTTAGTCCTTTGTTGGAGTATCCATCCGACGATATTACGCCGACGAAGGACGTCAACATTGTTATCATGATTTTAAGGTGCTCAAAATTACACATCTTTTACAACTGTATGTACAAACTAAGTTATGATTGTATGTGATTCGAATTAGTGAATAATCTTAAAATATTCCATACATTTATTGCTGGTTTCTAAGCACAACATTAATTTTTCAACTTTTTTTCACTCTGTACTATTTCATTTAACACTTTAGGTTTTGTTTACTCGTAGTCATAATTGCTTGCTAGAGATTTTAAATTAAAAATATCATTATCCCAAGAGAGCAACTAAATTGCAAAAGTTTGAACGTTATTCACGACGTTTTTCAACGATCGCGTTTCCAATATATCATTTTTCGATCGTCAGATCGACATGCTATGTCTTTTTTTTACCTCAGCAGTCACACGTACATCCACGAAGATTATAATTTTCTTAAAACATGATTGCTAATTAATATTTATTGCTGTTTTTTAATTATTTTGCTTGTATTTTATATGTTTTTGTTTGTTTATTCATTTTTAATTATCGATTATTTGAATTTCATTTTAGCAAAATAGCGTTTTTCACATTTGAAAATCGTAACGTCTCCACTCGTCAATTTGCGCTCGATTTTGTCTCAAAACGTCTATCACGAGACATAATTGAGTTGATGAAGAGATCTTTAATTTATTTTCAACAACAGATGCACACATTTTCTAATTTTCTACAGAATTAGGGTATGGAACAATCTACATCTTTCCTAAAATTATTCATTTAGTCGTTCTACCGGCGTATGCTTTTGAAGTTGTTCATCAAACCCGTTTAAATTAGAGTTCTGGTGGGATTTTCGTCATAATCCGCGGCATTTGCAGTCGGGATTCCCTTTAAACACAATAACAAAGGCAGTCGGAAACGACTATTTGTCTCCATGATGACAACGAAATTGTTAAAGGAAACTATATGTGTAATTTGTACTCTAGCTAACTTGTTTTACGTAATTACTGATAAGAAACAAAAAAAAACCATTCATGTGATTACTAGTAGAAATAAGAATACTAAGATATTGCGCAAAATGGTAATTAGTTTTTCGTAAAAAATCAGTTGGATCATAGTTACCTACTGTGGTTTGATTTTTTACAATCAACCATTATTTTTACAAGCTCCTAATAAGCACAAAGAATTGTTTTTGCAAACGATAATTTTGTAGTGAAAGATTTTAGCGACTCTAACATTCTCAATTTCATCTCATTTTTTGTTATTTAAATTTTATCAAACTAATCTTTTTCGCGTTAAGTGATGAGATTGTTAATCCAAGTTTGTATTTTATTCCTGTATTTTATTGCTTTTCTAATATTTTTAAGTATTTGGAGAATCCTGCTTTGTTTTCAGTGTGAATAATTTGTTTTTAAACTGATCTACAATTATCATTCTAAAGGATGGAATTTTAAGTTAAAAAACAGAAACGACGAATACTAATTTAGAATTTTTTTTTAAAAAAATTTAAAACGCAACAATCACTATTTATTAATTAATTCCTTTACAAGACTAGTAGACTTTTTTTTTTTTTAAATCATTGAATAATATTAAATGTTCATATATATATATATATACATAAATGTGAAAATTTATAACCTAAAATAGTATTTAAAAATTTCAATATATAATTTTTATAAATGATGATAATAATAAACTAAGAACGATATCATAACAGTGTCAAAGATAATATTAGACAATAAAGAAAAAATGAATAAAATAAAAACGTTTCTATGTTAAAATCAAATTACATTTGCTATAAAATTGTTTAATTTAAAATCATCTAAAGCTACGATTCTACTTTTAAATGGAGTTCTCGATCCTCTTATGCATAATATGGTTGTTTTACTAATTTAGAATTAATACTAATTTAGAATTAATTTGTACTTTTTTAACTTTTTAACTTTCTTGATGATTTTGAAAACTGATTCTGATATCAGATTAGCCAGATCCCTTTAAAATATTTTTTGTGAGCACTTTGATTTTTCCTTTCTGTTTTTTTTTGCTGTTTATTATCTTTATTATTATTTATAAAGTTATATTTAGCTGATATCAATATGCGTTTTCATCAGCGATTTTTTTTACTATCAAAACTTTAATGTATTCAATATTCAAGAAAACTTTCACTAGTTTTGCTGTAACTGAATTTTAAGCACTAAAATTCATTGTTTTTATTATTATTATTATTATTATTATTATTATTATCATTATTATTATCATCATTATTATTATTATTATCATTATTATCATTATTATTATTATTATTATTATTATTATATTTTTTTATCTATGGTATTCCCTATGGCTAGGTTTAATGATTTGTAAATACTGCTACTACGACCTTTCTAGTTTGTCTATATGTAGAATTTTAATATTTTAGATAGATCTTTCAATAAAACTAAACGTCTCTCCATTCTATTTATACGTTCAACCAATTTTAATCACTTTTTCTTTCCTTCTTGTTTTTATTTTATTTTTACTTTGTTATAGTTTTCATTTTAAAAGTTATATGTAGACGCCCTAGAGAGTCAGAAACAACAAACAACCAAAATTATTCCAAGGCACCCAAATGTTGTTTACTAATTTTCGAAAATCTTTGATATTACTCCCAGTAACGCTTCCTTTCATTCATGCAATTTACTACGCATTTTGCGCCACATAATCCTACTTCTTAAATGTTATTTCATGTTATTCGCTATACATGTTATGATGTGAATTATCCTGTTTGTTATTTATCGGAAGATAAAAAGTCCAGCTAGCTTTGGCATTCAATTTACGTCACTCCTTTGCCAACGTTTCATATTTTTCAGATGTTCGAGAACCGGACCAAACACACAAACAGTGGTCTCTATTATTATTCCAGTCTATTTCAAAGGACGTCAAGCTAGTAAACGATTACTTTTTTCAGTGGTTTTCTTTTTAATATAATTCTAATCCTTTCCAAAAGTTGTGATTAGTCCAAAAACGTTTGCAGTCATGCAACTCCCTTCGACTTTTCCAACTTGTAAAAAATTAGTCCAATTTTGTTCCCGGTACGTCCTAATACCAGAACCAAGAAGATCTCCAATAACAATTTCGTTCATTGCCGCACCCCAAGGTAGTTTACTCTTCATTAATTACAGGACAGTCAATAAGTCAAACAACTTTCTTTAATATTCGTTTGATTCAGGGGCATCCACTGATTTTTTCATATTTTAATAACTGGTTCATTACACATGTCCTATGGTGACAGACATAAAGGATTCTAATAATAAATTCGTTCAAGGGGTCTCGAAAGGTTGTTTAGATCTCATTATAATTTTGTACACATTGGCAATCAATTCTATGCGAGGGGGCAGTAGAAGCGTCGCTGTTTCAACATCAATGACAGCAGCATCTAAAAGTCAAGTCATCACTAGCGTTTGACCTAATTCGTTTAAAAACTGAAAAACAAAAACGAGAAAAATAGAAATTTATAAATAAGTGATAACTACAAGTAATAATTTGCACTACTACAAAACTGACTCCTGTAATATTCTCCATTTTAAGCAAAACACTTAATTTCAATATCTTAAGCTACACTTAACCTCAATATCACTGGAAATATTAAATTCTTTGGATGGTAACTTTCAGTCATAAATTATCTTGAAAATGACATGTTTTTTTTTAATAATGAATATAGTATATTGCACTATACATTTAAAAATGTCAGTGACCGCTAAAAACATTTACATATTTTAATTTTATCAGTACATCTCAAATCATGCAAACTTTTTTTCAGTTGTTATCTGTATTAATTTGAATCTTTAACTAATGCATGCATTGGTGGCTACTGCAAAACTCCCTGCTAGTAGTGATGAATTTTTTGTACCTATTTCTAAATATTACCTCCTGTGTAATTACTGTGCATGATAACACACGTACTGAGAAAAATGACGAAAAAGCATAATTCCAGTCTATTATGCGCAATATTTCTAAGGAAATCATAGTAAATCTTAAAAGGTTATACCTCAAATGTGAAATTTGAAATACTTTTAATTTAACGAACCAAATTAAAAACAAAATTTAATTCATAAGTTATCCTGAGATATCCTATCCCAAAATAGCGCTTTTTTTTGAAAAATTGCTCATTAAATTATAATAATGGAATCTGGTTGACTATATAAGGATATTTTTTTAACGTATTCTTTCTTTTCCATGAAATCATGACGTTTTTAGATGCTTGTCTTTTTTTCTCTAAACTTCTTAGTTATGATGATTATTTTTATATATGTATCTAAAGATGTTATCGGGAATTATTTCACAATAAGCAATTCAGAGTAACGTATTCTAACTGCTGATATCATTTGGAACTGCTTGAATAAATAAATAAATTTTGCTTAAAATTTCAGATAAAACGTGCATACTTGAAAATGCTTCAGCTTCGGAAAATGTAGAAGAAAATGAAAAGAAAGATACCTAGAACAGTCATAGATGCACACAACTCTAACATTCAAACAACATCATCACATTGTTGCAATCATTTTAAATTAATCATATATTATATAACGTAAAATAGTATGAAGTAAGTTGTATTTTGGTGGTAGTCAGTTTATCAATTTTTATAATTATTCGACAGCATAGTACATAAAGTTATAAGAAAGCAAAATTAAACGTATGCGTATGTTTAGAAATGAAATATCTGAGATGAGAGTTTAAATCTATCGGATAGATTTAAACTCTCATATCAGATTTGTTATCTTATGGTTATAGAGCGGTTCTCATAAAACGAAATAAAGTGTCAAATAGTTAAAGTGTAATAGTTAAAGTGTAATAGTTAAAGTATAATAGTTAAAGTATAATAGTTAAAGTGTAATAGTTAAAGTATAATAGTTAAGGTGAAATAGTTAAAGTGTAATTGTTAAAATGTAATAGTTAAGGTGAAATAATTCTTAAGTATTTAGGGCTAGATAAGATTTAGTTATGCACTAACTAAGAGTTCACCGAGGCAGCTTTTTATTTCAATTCATTTGCAGCATTATGTTTATGCCTCGGTGAATTCTTAGTTAGTGCATAACTAAATCTTACCTAGCACTGAATAGTTGAGAATTGTTTCACACTAGTGTGGCGTGGACAAATTATAAATTCTTAAAAGAGAGATTTTACGTAGACTGAATTATGTTAATTAGTAGTGTAACTAAAATTCAATAACATATCAATCGTTTTGCTTTTCTACCCACGTACTTGCCATGTGCAGTGGCATAATATGTCATGACAAAATACTCTAATAATGTAAATTATCATTCAAAAACCTAAGCTTAAAATATGATTTCATTATAAAACAAGATTTAACCCTTTTTTAGCTAATCTACGCTCCTTTGGTCAATGGACGCACTTTTTTTTCTTTTTTCCTGAAATTTCAATTACTGATACTTTTGTAAACTGTAGCGTCTTTGTTAAGTAGGTTGTACAAAGACTATTTTTAATCTTAATTTATTCAAAATATTCAATGAAAATTTATTTATTTGTCAACAGGCTATTTTTCTTTGTTTTGCTAGTTTCTCACTATCATTGAGGGCGGTTGCTCATTATTAACAAATAAAGATAAGTAATTTTGTCAGCGATAATTTATTGGACGAATCGTGAGTAAACGATTGTTTAAATTACTCAGTGAATCTGAATCTACATTTACTGTTTCGTTTAAATATCGAAATTTCGATGCAAAATATAAAAATACATTTGGATATTCGGTTATACTTGTGTAATCATCAAAAGTGTGAATTGACAAAAATTTAAATAACGACAGAAAAAACGTGCAAATGGAAAATGCGACAAAGTCGATGACTACTTTGCGCGAGAACTGAGTAATAACGTGAAAAGGGTTTCTGTAATTTAGTTTGAATTAACTTTGCAAACAGTATTTAAATCTTTCAAATCAAATACGAACACATTAAATAAAGTACAGCCAGTAGGGAGAGAGATAGAGAGAGAGAGAGAGTCGGTGTGGCATTATTAATAGTATTTCAAAACGGTGAACGGTACACGATCGATTGGAATCACACCAGCACTTTGGCTCACCGCAGTTCGATATTTAATGACTACTTTAGCTGTACATCTCCCTTATTTTTCTCACGTTACTAAAAAAAATCAATCTGATTACAAAACTAACAAGAAGAAGTTATCGGGGTGTATCTTGACTCTTTAAAAGAATTCCTCCTACAGCGAGGATATCTAATAAACCTGCTTTGTTTGTTATTATTTCTAAGTGTTTATTTTGACACGTTTTGACAAGGAATAGTTTTGGCCAGTAATCTTACTTGAGTAAAATACCGTCTCATACACGAATACAGTTTTTGGTTTTGAGATCACCCCTGCTAATCCCTTCAATGTTCTCATATTATAGACCGTTTTCTTGTTCAATGTAACGAATCGTGCGTGTCACTTTTCTCAGTAACCGCCAATCGACTGGTTGTTGACTACAGGTCGTTAGTAAGTCTCGCTGATTTTCAATCTTTCAAATAATAAACAATCTAAACCTTTCCGCACTAGCAAGTTATCAGGTTGAAATATGCTTATTCTTCGCTTTATTTTTAATGAATTTCAATTGATATCAAGTCAATCGTTCTGTCGTGACAATGCAAAACATGACTTGTGCTACGGCTTGTCGCGGGCTAATCTATTTTCACTCAGCCAGAAAAGCCATTGGTATAAAAAAATATCTTTTGTGGTTCTTTGTCTCACACATTTGATTTGATTCTAATCTATCCAACTCAGAAAATCATGCACTTTAATTTTGTGATCGTTGATACAATATTACGACCGAAACCGCAGACCATATCAAACCCTCTTTTCATTAGAACTCGATGTGTTAGTAGGTAAACGGCGCGGAAAAAAGCCTCCTTTTGGTTTTGCACAATCGCAAGCTTTGTATCAAGCTGTTGGATTCAATTGTTTGCAAACGACTAGTGATAAGGAAATACGCTTTTTTTGTACGACATAGAGCTTTAAATCTAACAATAAATACAAGCGAGGTATCGCCAAACATGGCGTATTTTTGTAGCACAAATAAAGTTCTGTCGTCAAACAGTTTATCGTCGCTAAATTTCTAAAAACATCTCTAACATTGCTCACATTTTTCTCGTGTTTCTTTCTATATTCGAAATACGTAGGATGGGTTTAGTAGTCTTATCTATGTACACGCTGTCCTTCAATTTGAATGATTATATACTTTTTAACGAGAAAAATGTCTCCATCACTACTCAGTTATATTTAAACACACAACACTCATTTCCATACTTCTGGTCAAAACACTACACGTGTAGCAATCAGTTCTCATTTTGCTTCTATTCACACTTGAATTGTATACCATAACTAGACCAGCTTTTAATATTTCATGGATAGTGACGAACGGAGTGGTTTTAGTATGCAAATCGAACGTGCCTGATTTCAATTTTTTTTCAAGTACCCAGCAACCATTTAAATCGTACTTAGTGAATAGAAAGTATGTTTTTGATATTAGGCTTAGTATTCAGAATTCAGATGGAATTAATTTAGGATTATTCAACCAAAATTAAAACCCCTGTTGGGTGCTAAAATCATTTCATTAGTAAAGAAAATGCTTCCATTGTGACATACTGGCCGCATCAATGTATTTTTTACAAATCAATAAACCCCAAATCACACAACAAGACCATTCCATTCAAAACAGTCTACATGTGTTAGTGATTTTTAACCAAGGCTTATAATTATCAACCTGTGTGATGAGATAAATAGCTACGACGATAAATGAATAAATAGAACTTACCGTTCTTCTTGTAGAATAATATTTCTTTCTTTAATTCCTTCTGAGATCGCAGAGCTGTTTCGATACTTTGAATATCCTCCCGGTTTGAATCTAGACCGTAGAGAAAATTACAGGCACAGCTTCTTCTCATCAAATCGCTTCTCGAAAAACCAGTCAACTCGCAGAAACCATCGCTACAATAAACAATCGGATAGTTGTTCTTTTCCTGAGCGCTTCCCAAGACGAAGTTGCTGTCTGAAAAGGAAAATAAATAGAAAGAAAAATCTGTAAAGAAAGACTCTGTCGTAAAAAATACGGTAAGATAAGGAACTAGTTTCAATCGCGATAGTATTTATTAGTAGACGCACTTCCAGTCCCTATTTAATAGCTTACACTACCACTTTCATTTACAGATTGACCAACACTATAAAAACGTGTTAAAAACCTATAAAATACTTACTTCCATGGTCAAATTTCTGAGCGATTGTTTCTAAGAAAGTGTTTTGCGGCGCGAAACGGCCTCGTCGGATAGGCATGTTTTCCGCTTTGCTATTCTTTTAATATTTTCCCGCCGTCCACCACCATGTAACTATCCAATGACATTTAGTCTTGCTCATAATAGTCCCAGGTTAAATATGTGTAAAGACGATTTAACGGAGCTCATGTTTATGTTTCACTTTTGTACGAACTATGCCGTCCGTAAAAGCAGTAGATGCGAAGTCGATGTTAGTTTGACCAAGCTGTGACACTTTCTGGTAACTAAAAACAACCAACTGGTTAGCAAAGAGTGCTTGTCAGTGTGACACCACGACTAGACTAGTCTTGACTCCTTACAAGTGTTACTGCAGTGAGAGACACCGCTCGACCATCGTACACCACTCTCGACAGTAAAATCAGCGGTTATTGCTTAGGAAGCCAATCACAAGTTTTGGCAAAAGGCTCAACCGTCAATCAAACGTAAAGCCCAAATCACCTGCTCTTTACAAACGTGAAAAAAAATTGCCAAGAAAATCATCAGTTTGAATACCAAGACTAACATAGTGGTTCAAGAGGGCACAATTTCAAGAAATGACCCTTTATAAATCTAATAAGTACATATATTTACGTTGTGTAGTGTTTAGAGGCTGCGTTGTTCACTAATGAAGCCCATAAAATTTGATGAATGACGGATTTAAGTTGTCTAGAGCTGCTTACTCACAAAACCCCACGATACCAGCCCGAATGATTAGTTTCATGTATTATTTTAGTTAGTACGGCGAACTGCAAATAAGATATACTCTAATGTCGCTGAGATGGTAATAGTATTCCATATGAATTGTTACTTAATGTTTACTACGGTCTTGGAGACATGGGGGGTACCACTGGTAGTCAGTTTTGAACTGATTCCAATCATACGTATATATAGTCAGTAGGACTACGATCGACAACTGAACCGTACTTGACGGCCTAATAAGCGCACTAAAAGCTTTATAATATCATCTAGCATTTTCAGAACAAATCGAATTGACTTTATAATTAATTATTTAGACGCCTTTACTATGTATGTAATCGCAATTTAAATGAGAAGGTTTCAAAAGGTTTGGTTGTGTCTTAGTAACCCGGTTATTGGCCTTCAGCATGTCAGTAACATGTCAAGTTTGAGAGAGTATCTTTTTGATAAACGCTATCGAAAATCTCCTTTGCGTAATAAAAAAGCGCGATGTTCAAGTAATTCAAAATAAAAAAAAGATACTTAGCTTTATCATTGTTTCGTACTTAGTCTATGTTTGCCACGAAGCAATAGATTGTACTCAAAAAAACTCCTTGTCTACCAAAAACCTTATGTTTGCTCGTTGGCGAATTTAATGATGACACAGAAATCCGTACATGATTTTAGTGAATGGAATGTTTGGATTTCATTTGCATGACTTGATATATCTGTCTAAAATGCTTATTTATCATGGTATAGAAGGGATAAGTAAAAGGCTGTGATCTAGCCGGTAACCGCATGTATGGATATTTTATTCACGTTTGGTTTACGACGGGTGTTTTGACTAACAAACCAGTGGTTTTCATTTAAAGATATATTTCAACGTGTATTGATAAGACTTGAAAGTAATGTCCACAATTTGAGTAAACTGACAAACATCGCACTGTTGTAATGACAGTTGTCCAGATTTATGTAATTGGTATCATTATACATCGTTTAGACATCCAATGCGGTTGATTTTGTGGAAAAAAGATACCATCATTGGCATCTGTTTACATTCACTGCTTTAACCAATCTAAGTATGGGGTATCCCTCTATATATTATACATGGAAAATACAGAGGATTAAAGTTCTTTTTCTTTTATGTACTCTTTATTCTCATGCAATATAGAAAAAACTCTACCAAGCGATAAATAGGAAAGGATGATTTTAATTTCACAGCGAGTTTTACTCACGTACGTCTGTTCTCGCGCGTTTTGTCCAGTGCCCGCGTTTCCGTGTGTCACAACACACAACTACTTGAACATATTGACAAATTTTGATCGATGGTAGTCTACTTGAAACCGAAAACGCATAATTCAAACGCCATCGTTTATTATTTCTGATAAGAACCCTTGGGAGAAAATGCTAAAGCGCGTTTTTTACGATCCCGACTATAAAGTTACGTCATTGATGGCGGGAAAAATGAAGTAGTCAAAAACTGTGTTCTACGCGATCGATGTTGCTCGTAGTTACTAGTACTAACAGATTTTTTTTGGAATAACCTTTTTGCTCCCTTATCTCGAAAGGTACTATTAATCGCATTATTCCATTCCTCTTAAAGGCTCCTTGTCGCTTTGGAAAGTCCTACTTTGTGAATAATTTAAAAAAAACCTCTCCAACAACAACAGGATTGATTCAGCCAATTTTAATGTGATTTCAGTTTTAGTGAGAGAAAATTGCTAAGGTCTCCAGTGATTCTTACTTTAATTGGATCCAGTCGACTTCTTATTATCCACGGTCATCAACTGAATTCATACTGAATTTTCCAATCGAAAAAAGATCATTGCTTTATATCGCACAAGCAGCGATGCACAATGATTAATGATTAATTCGTTGTTTTATAGTACAAAACCAGAGAGACAAGTACCTAAAACTAACTTATTTATCTATCGGCGTTTTATCTTGTAAACTATGTGCCCGACATATAGCCTATGATGTACATTGAAGTCATATATAAAGATATCTTGTGGTTGGGTTATCGCGCAAGGGCCGTTTTAACTTGAACTATTGATTGTACGTTTCTGATAGTACAGACCATGATTGGAAAAGGAAACACTATCCTTTTACTTTGATACTATTTTAAGAGTAATCTGAAGACATCAGTAAAAACACCAACCGTCAAATGAAGTGTGGCTTTGCTTGGAATGATTTTATTTTCATTGTCATTTATTACTATACAATGCATTCGTTCGTTCGTTCATACACTCATTCACTTTCTTATTCATTCATTCATTCACTCTCTCATTCATTCATGCTTTCGTTCATTCATTCGTTCATTTATTCATTCATTCACTCTCTCATTCATTCATGCTTTCGTTCATTCATTCGTTCATTTATTCATTCATTCATTTATTCGCTCATTTATTATTATTCATTTACTTTATCATTCAATCGTGCATTCGTTCATTCGTTTAATTATTCATTCATTCGTTCATTCACTCATTTAATTATTCGCTCATTCATATACTCATTTCTTATTGTATTTTTTTGTTGTTGATTTCTTTTTACAAACAAACAAACAAACAAACAAATGAAATCATCAGGCATACAAATGAACTATCAAATAATAAACTACGAACAATTAAATATAAGACAATAGACACGTTAACACCATAATGAACAAACAATAAATATAAGCTAAAAATAAAATGCTAAGTTTTGCAAATGAAGAATCAAATAAATATTTCAACAAACACTTATGATTAAAGAATGCACGAGAGCAATAAATATATAAACAAACCAATAAACATGAACAAAAATGAAAGGAAAAAACTAACTTTCAAGTGTAACAACGTGAATTTATGATATAGAAGAGTGAAATTTAAAACAAAAAAGAGTACAAGAGATTGAACAGATGATTTACTTAAATCTCAACGAAATTGATCTACTTTATCCAACCTTATCAAAATTTCAACAGATGAAATATTTCCTTTGATTCTTTTTTTAAAGATTTTTTTAATCTGAAGATGAGTTTTCGGATCCTTTTAATATGTTCTATAAACCTTATGAATATTGATATTTATTGTGTAGCTAGCTGTAGTGTTTTATTATCTCTTAGGAGATTAGACTTTTTATTAGAAAAAAAAAAGAAACCTAAATCTATCCTTTTGGTCCTTTTGCGCCTTAAGTAGTTTGCGTCTTCCTTTGAAGGCAGAAGTAACGGCATCTAACGGCAAATTATCACAAAATTTCCTTGAAATTACTCTACAACACAGTTACTGCGATTCTGTTTGTAAGATTTTCTTTATTAGAAATCATTCTAAAAGGCGTCTTAACGAGTTAATCCACGTTGTATTTTCATTGTGCTATAGCAGCTATGGGGCTTTTCATTTATCATTTTTTCTCACAACTGTCTCAATTTTGACGTTTGCCTACGAAATCAATTCTTTATCGGTAAAATAACAGGAAGGTCCTTCTGAATTTTTCTTTTGTCTCTTCGCTTTTTTTTAGAAAGGTATTCTCTTAAAATGAATTTGCTTAGTAAAGCATTCATTTCGTAATAGATGAAAATTAATTCGTGATAACAGCTTGTGAAAAGCTTGTGTAAGTGCTTAACTTAGCAGGATTTTAGCACATGTGGTGACTGTGTGTTCACTTTTAGCAGATTGGCGCGTTAGACCACAACTAACTCGGTGT